>PYHW01009189.1:4353784-4373199 GCA_013186435.1 Turdus rufiventris | reverse complement strand
CTGATCTACATGTTGCAAATTTTGCTGACTCCCGGGGGGTGCGCCTTATAGTCCGGTGCGCCTTATGGTCGTGAAATTACTGTAATTCACACACACTGTATATTAAAAATCTCCAATGTTGTGTTGTTGTTTGTTTCTAAACTCTCATGTCCTTTTAAGGCTTGACTCATTTTTTCACCCCTTCAGGACTGTGACATTGTTTTTCCCCAGTCAGAACCATGATGCATTCTGACAGATCCCATTCTCCAGAGAGAAAGAACACAACAGAAGTCCAGCTACACAAAACAGCTAGCACTCCATCTAATGCAGGGATGAAATAGGACCAGCAATAGCTATATTAGCACAAGTGACGACTCCTTTCGCCTGACAGATTTAGCAGCATTGTTTGACCACATTCAGTATGCTAGAAGCATGCCAATTCGCTGCACTGTTATGCACATGTGAATGAAACAGAAAAAAAAAAAGAAAAAAAAAAAGAATGGTAGGCTTTAGCACACAAATAATTCAGTAGCTGTGAAGTCAGACGTGAGTTAAACTGAGGAGTGTATATTATGGGCATCACTTGGTAGGTGCTAAAACAGTACACAGTACTGTTAACAGTAGTCAATGTATATATATATATATATATATATATATATACATATATACTATAACTCTGAAGTGAGAGACTGCACTAGTGGCTGATGTCACACCTGCTAGAATCACAAAGCCAAAAAGTGAAATAAAAGATTAAACACTTCTAAACAGTTCCTTTAAAGAAGAAAGTTGTAACTTCACTACAGTCAAGTATCTCACTACTGCCTAAAAACACAAGAGGTCCTCTTACAGAGAGAATCACAGTAATGATTGGAAAATGGTTAAATCTGGCAAACCTCCTATACACCTCTACAATTATTAGGTATTTTCAAAGTGTAAGTGCCATGCAATTACATACTGTCAAGCTGCTCTTAGTAGTTGGTTAAAGTACATGCTGCCAAAATGAAGTTGAATGAAATATAACAACTGCAAACAATAATGCACTGTTCTCCACTTCCACTGAAACCGCAAGTTATCAGTCATTAAAAGCAGTGAGACATTAGAAATCAGTTACTTAGAGGTGCCAGTGTAAGACTATACAGTAAGCAATCAGCCTCCTAAAACACATATTAATCAAAACCTTTAATAATGAAATGAGATATCAATGCTAAGTCATATCCTACCATTATCAACTTGTTGCAAAAAAAAAAAAATATATATAATTATGTAACCTTCTTCATATTAAAGTGCTCTTAATTCACATTTAATTCAAAAGGTGGGAAGTGCACAGAAAAACTGAGAATATGAAAGATGAGAAAGTTACATTAAAAAAACAAGCTCCATGACACAGATCACTCCTGTATTATTTGTATTAACACATTAACTCTACTTCACCAGATTAAAAAAAAAATAGTGTATGAATGCTTCACACTCAGCATGTGATTTCTAATAACACAGTAATACATGTTTAGACTGACGGTATGTCTCAATTTATAACGTAAAAACATAAAAACCCATCTGTTTGTAGTATTAAGTTAATGCAGTTATGACCATAGTTAGAATTCTGCTATCACTCTTGAAGCTGTAAGGTGGGAAATACTTTATACCATAAAAATTTTACAACTTTACAACTAAGTAAAATTTAAATGCCTACTGTGATTATATTTCTCTTTTGCAGATGTGCACAAATGTTGTAAATTAAAGGACCTTTTTTGTTTTTATTTTCAATATTCCTAAGTAGATATAAAGGTGGCAGGAAATAAACAGTCTGGTGTTGCAGTCAGCTTGAAGAGCAGTTTCAAAAAAGACTATTTTCCAAAATATCGTCTTACTATTGTCTATTGTCTTGCTACTTCTAACCAAGACACTGAGATTATTCCTGTAGAAAAGCCATTCTTACATCCTCACCTTGGAACTACGTTTATTATTCCCAATGTGTGATCTAGTATGGCCGCTTTGTAAACAGCATTGCTTTACTGCTAAAATGTCTAAAAAAAAAGGGTTTCACAGCTGAAATGTTAAGAGGTTTCCCAGGACAGAGAGAAAACTGAAGGACTGTTCCAAATGATAACTACAAGGCTGACTTGAAAATTAATTACATATAGTTTTTGATAAACAAACTAATCTTTAAATGCTTTACAGCAATACAAAGCCTAGTGTTCTGCATAAGCTTCTTCAAAGACCAATTATAAAAATAGTACTAAATAGTATTAGTTAAGTTTACATAAGGTACCAAGGCATATTCAAAAACAATTCTTTAATAAAAACTTGTCTATTCATAGAGAGAAAATGTTTAATTTAGTCCTCCATTTAAATTTAGTTTTATTGTCAACTCCCAGAAAGACATGATGTTGATGACAAGAATCATAGCAATAATCTTGATATGTATCAAGTCTGTGAATTACAAACTTATTTCCAGTTCCCCCGCCTCTCGTCCCTCAAAAAAATACCACCAGAACATCATCTCTCTGCACTACAAGATACAAACTATAACTACTGCATATTATCATTACTAAAACCAAACTGGAATAAGAATGTATTAAAATTTCTATCATGGCCACTTAATAATACACAAATATAAATTATTCTGAAATACAGTTAAATTCAGGAAGAACTTCCTCTAAACTTTCAAAAGCTTAGATGTTTAAAAGAAAAAAAAAGGAGACAAAAAACCACAGAGGGTCCAAATGCTGGAGGCTGGGGAACATTCCACAACTGTGTGACTATGCATTTGTTTGCCCTGTTGTTCTGCTCTCTTTTCTGCAACAATTATCAATTACTGCCAAGGTTGGAGTGACCCAGTAGAACTGTTCTTATGGTCAAGAGCCAGTAAAAAGCTTTTCCCAGAATGTACAAAATTGCTTATGTTGGTACACAAATCAAATTAATAATTCCCACAACATCGACAGATTTGAATGGTAAATGTAAGTTTATTGTAATGGTTTAGAAAATTATCTTCAGTTCTTCCAATCCATTTTCTTCTTTTCTGCCACCACTTCTAGAAGAAATATCAGGATGGTCATAATTTTCTGTTGTTTTAAAAAATGCTGTGCCTTTCTGGCATCTTGCAGCTAAAACCTGGAGAGTGGACTGGGCAAATCTGTTTTCAAAATCACTCAAGAGCATTTTGAGCACATATTTCTCTGAATATTATCAAACTGAAATAAGATTGTATTTTAAGACTGTTTTATCAATTATGAATCTGATTCTTCTCTGCATCATTTTAATAAGTTCAAGAACCTGAAAGCATAAATGTTATATGGCTCTTACTAATAAACTCAAAGCTGTCAGGAAGTAGCCACTGTCCACAGAAATACCCTGTAACATAGGATATCATGTAAGAAGTCCATCACATTAGCAGATGTAGGATCACCCAGTTTGCCAGTCAAGACACGAAGGCCAATTTGCATGACATGGAAGGACCAAAGTAGTAACATACTCAAATTCAAACATTAATACAAAGGCACAATTAGAAACTCCAAGTAACTCACAAACAACACTGACTGCAGCAAGAAATATTTAAACTGTGGAAAATGTCATGCACTAATTTCCCCATCCTAAAATGCTATATAGCCAGAAGATTTCAAAACAGCACTGACTGATGATATTTGCAGGTTTCACACCCTCATACTAAAGAATCAGGCATGTCCTTGTGTCACACAGCTAATATAGTCACATTGCTGTGACCATTCAAGACTTCTACTCTTTCTCCTGAAAAAGGACACGAAGTGTCAGTCATATTTATAGATTTCACAAGTACTAAATACAATTCTTTGAAGACAAAAGACACTTAATCTATTGGTCAATCTCCACTAAGAAAAGCCTATGCCGCTGAAGCAACAGGCTAAGCTAAAAACTGACCTGCAAATGCCACATTTATAGAAGATTTTTTCTACTTCATGAAAAAAACCCAGAAGTCTACCCACAAAACACACATATGGTTTGCATAAAAAAGGAGATGAACACATTTTAAATTCTCTAGATATGAGGTTGCTCAAATTGAATTCTGACTTCACTGATGCTCAGAGGTAACAAAGGAATAAGATTACTTACAGATTGATTAATTTGTTTTTAAATAAGTAATTTCTAGGCAACAGTTGTTCTTGATAGTCTTCCATTTTTATGAAATAATTATTTTTAAATATAGGTATTTAATTATAGTCTATGTACACTTTAAGCAGGAAGCTATCTTCACTGCAGCTAAAAAAACCCAAACAAAATCCCTGAGCCGTTCACCATGCACCTTTACACAAAGAGATTAATGAAATTATTCTTTGTTACTCTTACAATTATTGTGTATTTTTCCATAAATCAAGTCTGATTTGCTTCACTTTAAATACCTTAAGTCCATGCATAAGTATCCCCCACCAATTACTCTGTAGTCTCAAATCAACAGAGGTAGCTCACAATGAACACTTACGCAAATAGGGCACAGAGATGTACTTCATTTCAGCTAAACAACTGCTAACACAGAGGAGTCATTTCAAAAATGGCAACTAACGGTCATCTTTACATTTTGCCACCTTTTTTCTCTTGGAGTTAAAAGGTTACTGAAAGTGTCACCTATAAATTATGTTCTCTAACTACTTTTCCAACTGAAACAGAATTGAAAATTTTCATTTTGCACCTCAGATAATTTCTAGTAAACAAACAAACTTAAAACTGTATTTCTGAAATGTTGCAGGAGCAACCACCTGAGTGAATTTTCAGATGTACCCAAATCCACAGCAGTAAATAGCACTTTAACTAAAATGAGCTTAGAGATGTCTAGTGAAGGACAAAACCACTAAATTTAGAAATTAAATTTAGTAAAAAAAAAATCTCCCCTTTTAGGAAAACATTCATAAAGGCTATCAGTAAAGTTAATTTTTTAATTAACAGCATTGACTCAAAGGTTATTGCTGCTCAGGTAGAATTTAGGTGAAGAGATTTCCTCTTTATATTTATTTACCCAAACTTATGCAAGCCACCACTGACAGCTAGAAAGCTTTCAAGTATATGCTAGTAAAATTCAGTCACATAACTAAAAAATTTAACTGTAACTAATTTTTTTGTTATTGGGATTGGGTTCTGTGTTTGGTTTGGATTTTTTTACTACATTTTCTCGTTTACGCATCTTTACCAGTTTCCCTCCTTTACATCAGATGCGAAGACTTGATGAATACACTTTTCACTAATCATGTTCTGAAGTTTTGCTTCCAAAATTTTCCATCACCACACCAGATGACAGGCAAATGAAAAACAATCATTTCTGCAACATATACAAATGTACCAACATTAGAGATGCTTACACTAGAATGGATACATTTTATTGTGAGAGTTTCAAGTGCTCCAGTTAAAGATTTGACTTATCAACCAGCATGTGTGTAGCAGTGTTATGTCACCTACCCTTCTGTATCAGAACTATTCACAGGAGCACTGCTCAGTGTGCAAATTCACCTGAGCTATTGTATTAGCATCTGCCTGTCTGCGCACCAGTAGAACACTTCCAAAGAAAAGCAAGCTTCTTACTTTATCAGATCTTTTGCATAGTTATCTAAGCCTCAAGACACATGCTCCTGTCTTAGTTGTAAGAAGGTAGTTAGTATTAAAAGTAGATGACTTGTGTCATTTACTGTTTTTAAAAAGAAATCTCAGAATGAGCTTCTATTAGTACAAAAGTTGAGAAAAACTTACCTGATTTTTCAGTACATTTTCCCCCAAGTCAGTCATCATTTCAACACCAGCACTTAACCTGTCCTTTAAAGCTTTTGAGCATTGCTTTTTTTTGCAGTGTCTGAGTTTGTACGGATATTAAGAGTAGGAAAACTGCCATTTTAACTATGACTATTTCACTTTTCTCCACTTTAAAGAAAAATAACTGTACCTGATGTTAAGCATCTCTTCTAAGTGATTAGGGTAAAACTTCTGAGATTGCTAGGTAACTGGTAAAATACAGATGAAGGTCATCAGTTTGAGCAAGCAATGCATTTCTTCATGGACAGGAGATGGTTGACACAGCTTCCTTGTTTACTGCATTTATGATGGGGGTGTGCTCGTATACTGAATAGGCTCTAACAGAAAAAAATGCTGAAGCTAGGCATTGCTCTAACCTTTAAGTGCGATGCTGGAAAGCAACAAAAAAACCTGAATAACATTTATGACAAAGACTGGACTGTATCAAGAAGGCAGCAGGAGATTTTGCTACTTCAGCACTTGGGGAAGAAGGAAGCATGTTGAAGAAACACGTGAAAACACAGCATTGCTTAAATATCTAAGAAGGTGCTTGGATCAGTATATTGATACTGGTCCAAATCGCAGAATAATCTCCTATAATAGAAAGATCTTAGAACAGTGTTTTATTCTCTGACCACAGAAGCAAGAACAAAGAACCCACACACAAAAACAAATTTAGAGGTGCTGTACGCAAAAACTTTAAAGACAGATATGAGTGCAGATCTTCAAAGACATAGTAGTACTCAATTCTTAGAGAAATCTTAACAGATAAGCAAGCCATAAGATTTTAAAGAGGTCTTTTGCTTTTTCCTTCATTAAAAATGCTGTTCCTGTTTTGAAGAAAACGAAAAGTGGAAATATTTTACGCACACACCATCTTAGTAGTTCTGAGAAGTCTTAAGATTTATAAAAGCAGTGCTTAGGAAGAAAAGCCAAAGGTACAAAAGTGTTATTAATCTAACTGGGACAATGCACTATACAATTCCAAAACAACGCTCAACTAAAGCATAAGTGCAAGCACAAGTGCAGACAGGAAAGTTAAGTGTATGACTTAATTCTGAAGCGCATGTACTCAGCAATTTAACTCTCATATTTTTAAAACCTATCAAAAGCTTACACATTGCCAAAAAAGTTAGCAGGCCATAATCATTGATCACCTTCTCTTTGCTCACCCTATATAACAAAAAACTTCAACACACAAAAATAACAAAGCACAACATTTCTTGGTCAGCAAAGTAAGAGGTCTCTCCAACAGTTTTTGCCCAACTGTGCACATGCTGTGCCTCAGGAGACTGAATAAAGTATGTTAATTACCTTCTTATGACTGCTACAGTTTCTGTTACAGATACTAAACAAGGGAGCAAAAACACCTATTGCTCTGTGTGACCTGCTCAAGCACAGCATCCTGCTACAGCTACCCATGAAAATGATGGCATACTGCAGAGTGAGGGTGAAAGCTGCTATTTTAAATACAGTTTCTATGGTGTGGTGGAGCCACACTTCTCCACATTTTCAAGTGAGTCCACATTTCTCATGAGTACACAAAGAACCACCTAAAGGCTTTCTGACTTGCCATTAGAGTGGGAAAACTGCCTCAGAGCCATCAAAAAGTATGCATCAGCTACCATCTCTGCAGTGGTTTCCCTACTGCCACGCTGCAAGCAATCCAAAAGGGTTTTTTTCTCCTTCCCCCACTACTAAAGCTTTTGGTATCAGATGTGTGCTCTGTTCCTCCCTGCTTCTTCCATACTGATTAAGGAAGCTGGAAACAGTATGGTCATCAAATCTCAAGCTGATTTTGGAAACAAAATTCATCCAGCCTTCTTTAACTATCCCACAAATAACCCTTAAAAATGCCCGACATTTCTGTGGGCTGTAAACTGCAAATAGCATCCTGAGATGTTTGCCCTGCATGCAATGCATTACGATTTACCATGTGGGAACATGGAATGAAATACTACATGGTTTAAAATTATGCAAGCACAGTAAGAAAAGTAACACCATATAGACCTCATTAAGTTAAATGGAACTCCTTTAAGTTTTATTACTACCTACATGACAGGAGGAAATGAAGGTAGAAAAGGAAAAAGAGTATTTTCTCAGATAACACTAGTCAATTCTGTGGTATCAGTCTCAGGGAGAACAAAAAACCAACCAGTTTTCTCAGCTGTTGCTTTGTTCATGTATGTCCTGCGTTAGTCAGAAGACTCAACATCTACAAAATAGAATCAGCTGTACAAGTTGCTAAACCAAAACAGAATCTTCTAATGCATGTTTTTGAATAGTAAATAAAAGTACTGCTGCTTGAGATAGGTATATTTCAGTTGTTTGAAGAGTTCACTATCAGCAAATGAAGACTGTTACCCTCAAAAAGGAGGAAATGAACACATACAGACGTGAACAGCACTCTACTCAACTTCACTGTGCAGTTGGTATCCCTAAACCAAGCTCTGAAAAGTTCCTAAGAGCCAGTACAACTTCTGATCTACAGGATTTCAAGAAAATAGAGATCCCTTGAAGGAAGATGAGCCAGACTACAGATAATGAACCATGAGACTGCTCTCAACTAGCCAAGTTCTATACTATTTAGGCCTTCAGGACCCAAGGACAACAGCTAAAATTCCAACAAAGGAAGAGGTGTTGGTCACCCAGCAGTATAAGGTGATTCAGTTACAGAGGTGAGCAAAGAATCACATAATGGCTTGGGTTGAGAAGGACCTTTCAAGGTCATGTCGTCCAACCTTCCTGCAAAAACTTAGGAGCAAATGAAGTGTGGATTACACATGCTTTTAACAGTGCCCAGAGCTCCAGGAGATATATGTGCTTCTGTGATTCAGCTTCAAAAGACTGTGAAACAGTCAGAAACAAAGAAAAGGTGCACAATATTTGTTTTGTATTATGGTTATATATACAACCACAACCAAAGTCAGTGGAAAAAATTCCTACCAAATGCACTAATCTGGTTGATACCTACAACTGTCGTTTCTGGCCTTAGGAAGTTACGAGCTTGATTTCAGTAGTCTAATTAAACCAATCTCTCTCATCCCACTGCTAATTCCTTCCAGATGACTGCAGTGGGAGTTGTACTGGTGGTGAGTCTGTCCTCCTTTTCCTTTTCTGTTCTATTCTAAGCAAGTAATATAACACAAGGCCAAAACATGAGTGCTCTAAAGCCCAAGTATTAATTGCAATTTTGTAATCAACAGAATACATGATATATCATCTAAGTAGACAAAAGCAATGACTCTACCCTGTATCTGCATCATTTTTTATTACTATACCAATATCATACACAAAAATGTTTATCCTGGGAACTATTTTTCCAGATTCGATCGGCCTTTCAGCAAAGTGGTATCCTTAAAAAAGATTTATCTGAATTCCCTTAGAAGATGGGCAGGGCTGAGTCGCTCAGAAACAAAATAAACAGAAAAAACCTCAAAAACAAACACACACAAAAACAAACAAACAAAACCCCCAAAACCACAAAAAAACCCAAACAAAGAACACATAATCCCCCCTCAAAAAAACGAACCCAAAAAAGTAAAAAAAAAAAAACATAAAAAACAAACCGCATACTTTACATTATCCTCCTTAACCAGGCTAACAAGTGTAAACAGAAAGCTCACACATACCTACATGAACACACAAAATGCAGCATCCACCATCATACAAAATGGCTTTCATGAACATAATGCATCATTTTTAAAAAGGCAAAGCACCAAGAAGCTCCAAAAAATAAACCTAGTATAGCAGACATGGTAAAAATTTGTAAAAAGCTAGGTGGATTCTGGGAAAATGTGAGCAATCCTGTCACTCCAGGATCACAGGAAAGAGCAAACCAAATACATACAGAAAAATATAGATTACTCTGCAAGCAGCAAGGCACTCCTCAAGCTTTACTACTCAAAAGAAGAAGAAGTCAGAGCAGCACAAACTATTATTTGTTTTGGAATTCTTAGTAACAGCACTGGCCTCTTGCTTGGAAAGCACAGTCACTATACAGTCCACAGGTACGGAAAAGTAGAGGTCTCACCTGTATGCTAAGTCATGTCATTACTAACAGGAACATATTCAAAATAAGGCAGTGTCAATTTCTTGTGTTTGTAACAACGAGGCCCCTGTAACTAGGAGCATAAGGCTGAGGTTCTGTTTATGGTGATTCTCTACTTTGCCCAAATCAGATATTTAATATTAATAACACAAAGTTCAGTTGTACTGGAAAACAAAAAACATTAC
Source organism: Turdus rufiventris (assembly GCA_013186435.1). NCBI lineage: Eukaryota > Metazoa > Chordata > Aves > Passeriformes > Turdidae > Turdus > Turdus rufiventris. The sequence continues at coordinate 4,363,233 of PYHW01009189.1, read as the reverse complement.
AATATTTTTTTAAGCTAATACAAATGTTGAGCCCTGTGGAAAACTATGCGATCTGCACAACACAGTGAATCAAAACATTGTACTATTAGTACCAAATTAGGGTAACAAAATATTTAAGATAATTGCTTACATAACTATTTTAACAGCTGGAAAAACAAATACTCGTGCTCACTGTTGAAATCAAGTTATCATCTAGCTTAGTTAATGTCTTGTTGAGACTTCTAAGCTTCTTACTTTTGTTTCCTCTTTAAAATGCAATTAATATCCACCACAGATATATAGTGTTATACAGTTACTGATCAGTCAGCTGTAGTTTTTCTAACAAAAAAAACCCAAACTGTTTTTGTCATCTAAATTTAAAACGGCTTCTTATTCAATTTCCCCAATGATTTTCCTTTTGTTAATAGAAGATATATTGCCACTTTGCAAAATACCTTTTTTCATTTAAAAAAACTGAAAATACATATTAAAAATGTGGTTTGCATCTTACTCAGGAGCCTCATTTACAACATGATACACGTGTAATAGTTGTACTGCTACTAGTACCACTTGGAATCAGCAGGGAGCTGAAAACACCTCATGGCAAAAATCAGTAACACCATGATCGTCGCCTATTGAGTTCTGATTAGAAGATTTTGAACAGACCACATCTCAAAATGACCACTCCAGCATTTAAAAATTGTGCATTGCTCTTTCACCTCAAAACACTTCAGTACACTACAGAACATAAAAAAAATTATTAAACTCATTCATTAAAATCCTAATTCTGCAGATTTCATAAATAGGTAACACTGCTTTTAGTAGTAACTTTGTTTTTCATGTTCTTAAACTGTTAAGCCTTCATTTCACATTTTGCTGATGAAAATCTCACTTGTTTTAATTTTTTAAGACAGCATTTTCTCCAAAGCAATCATGTCCATTGGGAGATAGAATGAGAAGAGTCTGTTTCTTTAAACTGAGGAAACCCCAGCAGTTTTCTCCGTTATTAAAACACACTTGTAAATACGATACATGCACACAGAGATAACTTGCAGCACATGATAGAACTGTCTAATAAAGTAATTCTAAACACAGCTTAGTTTGTGGGAAAAGAGAATTAGAGAAAGTATGATGCAGTACCAACAATTCCAAGCTGAAAATACTAGTTCTACTGCTGGTATTTTTACTTCCTTTCCATTTCACAGGCCACTTTTATCTCATTGATTCTGTCATTTCCCTGACGACTTCCCCATAAAATGGATCTACTCAGCATAGTAGCCACCCTGGATCTCCTGAAGCAGAACAGTTACACACCGGCACCAATTTCGTTCCCTCTCCAGAGCAGGATCTTTTGTCCCACGAAATATCACTTCTTTTAAGGCAACAACATTCCAGTTTGGGTTTTGAATTTTGCCTGTCTCTTTGGGAGGGTCTAACCCTTACCTCAGTACTCAGCAAGGCAAGAGCACATTTTGTACCTGATTCATGTGGCTAGGGAAGGAGTACCTGTTTGTCTGAGACTAAACTTCTTAGCGTGCAGCAGATATCAGCATTGCTTCCTTCCTCTTAACCCGCCCCCCCGTCCACCCCCCCCACCAGAGACACACAGAGACACATTTGAGAGCAGGGGAGGATGTTTGGAGCAATTTAACAAGCAAAAGAGGAGATGAGTTGTTTCTGGTCTGCAGAAGAGGCTCAGGGCAAGTGGGGTGGCCAGCCGGCCTAGAGCAGGCAGGGATACACGAAAAAGGGATGGTGACAGGAACAGCCGCCGCTGCCGAGTGTTGCTCCAGAGGCACACGGCACGATCGGCCGGAGGGTCGGGCACTGTGAACAACCCTGTCTGCGAGCAACAGGGGCTCCAAGGGCAGCGCCAGCGGCCGCCGAGCAGCCTCAGCACGCACGCCGGGGGAAGGGAGCCCCGCGGCCTCGGAGCGGCCCGGGCACGGCCCCGCGGTGCCCGAGGAGCGGCTCTCAGCCGCGGGCGGCTCCGCTCAGCCCCCGGCGGCGGCCCCGGGCCCCGCGCCCGACCCACGGCACCGCCAGGCCGCTCCGCTCCGCCGCGCCCCCCGCCCGCCCCGGGCGCAGCGAGGCTGGCGCGGCCCCCCCGCCCCGCCCGTACCTCGGCTGAGATCGAGGGAGACGTTCTCCTCGCCGCTGTCGTTCCGACCTGCGGGGACGAGGGGAGAGAAGCGCATTAGACGGGTGGGGAGGAAGAAGCCGGGGACAGGGAGGACAAAAGAAGGAGAGGGGCGGAGGGCGCCGACGGGCACCGTGGCGGTGCGGACGCCGGCGGGGCGGCCTGCGGAAGGCTCCTCACCTCGGATGCGGAGGTGCCTCAGCGAGCGGGCGCGGAGCGTCGCCGCCATGTTTGCGGCCCCGCAGCCACAACACCGGAAACCTCGCCCGCTCTCGCGAGGGGAGGCGCGCGTAGCCGCCGCCGCGGAGGGCGCCCCCCCGCGGCACCTCCCCCCTCACCGCGGGCGGGGGAGCGGCTCGACCACAGAAATTACTCTTTTTCCCCCTTCTCCCTTTTTTTTTGTTTTGTTTTTTGGCTGTTTGTTTGTTTGTTTGTTTTGGTTGTTTGTTTGATTGATTCTGTAATGGTTGTATTTATGTTTGCTTCTTTGTTTCTGTCGTTCGGGGTTTGCCCGCCCGGTTTCTCGGCCTTGTCATGAGGTGGTAATTCACGTGGGTGCGGCGTGACCGTGGGCTTTGTACGCCGGATGTTTTCTGCCTCTTAAAGCGTGAAGTAATTAAAAAACAGGAAAAAAGAAACGGCTTTTCTTCGCTTGTTTGGTTTGTGAGCAGCGCGTCTCTGTAAGCTCAAGTGCTGATATACTTCTTACGGCTTTTACATTTGCAAAAGTTACTTAATAAAATAAATGCATATTAAAAAAAAAAAAAAATATATATATATATAAAGCCAAACAAACTAAAAACCCCCAAATGGTAAAGAGATCCCATTGCAAGAAACCGTGCACTGACATCGCTTCTCTTTAGGGAGAAGTTTAAATTTGCTGATAGCACCCCACATAATGCCCTGCTGCTATAGACAGGCTTAAGCAAGGCAAATTTTGCACTCCAACATCCCAAATTCTCTAGTCCAAATCCAGCAAATTATAAAGCTGAAGTGTGGAAGTAGCCAGCCGTATAAAAATACCTTCAAAAGCTTAGATAGCTCTTTGTCCTGTTTTCTAGTCAATAATTTTCTACTCTGAATTTTCCCTCTTCTCTTGAGGTGTTTCAATTCAGGTCAAGCATTACTTATAAAAATCTGGGGTTATTAAGTATTCATCAACATTAGGCTTCATCTCAAAATTTTTACACTTACTAGTGCACTTCTGAAACAATACTGAATTAGGAGAGTAAACTAATTTGGTAAGACGGAGTGGAAAAAGATTTTGGCGTATCAGTTAATGCCAGACCTAGAAGAATTCTGCTATAATATATCAATTATATTTAGTTTAAAATACGATTTTCAAGAACTTATGCATCATGATTTTTGCTTGCTAAATACGAAGGTAATGTTTTGGAGGAACCAAAAATTCTGAAAATTAAAAGCTCTGAACAATAAAATCTCATCTGTCCACAACACAGGAAGAGGTCAAACCTCCTTTTCATCAATATGCCTCATGGCTGTCTTTTAGGATTTCATGTCCAGGGAACCCTTGACCTCCTGAAAATGCCAAATTAACTGCTGCTGGTGGTAGAAATGCTGCATTCTATTTACTCCAAATTCTGCTGTTGTCAATTATTTTCACACAACTTTGACTCACCACTAAACATTGGCCCAGTCTGGATTGGATTTGAATTTGTAATCTCTATGCTAAATTCAACACTTGCTTCTTCCCCAAGAGATACAAAGGTATCAGACATACCTCAGACATGAGGTATTTCAAGAGAATCCAAACATTATATTTCAACGAGGGAGAATAAGAAAGGAGTAATGTTTAAATCCCAGTGTATTCTTTTGCCACTTTTTTGCTGCAGACACCCTTTAATAACCAAAATATTACATTTATCTTGGGAAGCTTCAGTCTCCTGTGTCTTTTTCACCCTAATTGTATTTGGTTTCTGCAGGAGAAATTGAGGTTGTTTCTGATAATGACCCATAAAATAATGTCATGTCAATTATAAGTGCTAAGCTACAAGGCTGTGTTAAAAGAAGTTTGAGGTATAATTAATACTTGCCACAACTGGGATAAAAAAAGGAAATGGAACATTAGATTTTTAATTTTTCATTATGGTGAAATGGAAAAGAGTGAGAATGCATTAACCTTAACTACCACTTAGATCCCCACAAAACAAACAAACTAGCAAACAAACACAAACAGCCCCATACATAAGGCTGCAAGGAGAGTCAGGGCCTTAAAATGTTGTGGTCATCGCTGTCATGAGGAGTTCTCACCCTAGGAGAGTAGAGAACATTTTTGGATCTGCTTTTGGAGCTTTTCCTATGTTCTAGTCTTCACTCAAATGTGGGAAAAGAATCACAAAAGTTAATTTGAAAAGTTACAGAAGTTCCTTACCTCTCAATTATTCTATGCACTTTCATCAAACTTTATTGTTCCTGAGTATGCAGAAGGGAAGAAAGCTGGAACAGGCTGCCCAGGGAAGTGGTGGAATCACCCTTCCTGGAGGTATTTAGGAGCTGTATCGGCGTGGTGTTTTGGGACATGATGTAGTGGTGAATTTGGCAGTGCTGGGTTAACAGTTGGACTCAATGATCTTAGTCTTATCCAACGTAAACAATTCTGTGAGTCTAAGAATGGGTTCCTGGTAGATTTTGGGTTTAAAAGTTCCACTGTTTCAGTCAAATAGAATCCAGCTCATTAGCACATTTTTAGCAGCTGGACAAATGTTTAAAATCAAATTAAATTATTTGAGCTCTGAACAACTGGTGGTCATTCTGAAGAGCACACAGATCCCAGAGCAGACCCGCACAACTCCTGAGCCCTGGGCAGCCATGCACTGAAATTCTCAGACCTTCCTGTGCTTCACAATTGACATAAAATGGTACAAGCATGAATGTCACATCTTCTTCAGACAGAGAGCAGTGTGTGGAAGGATGCAGCTGCAGCTCTGGGCTCGTGTGCCTGCTGTGCAACAGAAAGACTTGCTAGGGACAGAGTTGTGCTGCAAGATTGAAAAGACATCCTCTTCAGAGGATTTGAGAAAAGGCACAAGGGGAAAAAGGTGACCCCATTAGTTTGCAGCTTAATCTATATAAATCAAAGTCCTTTAAAGTGCCATCCTTGAGATTTGGTTCTATGTCCCCATAATACAGCAACAAGCAGAAATAGGAAGGGTCCTTCCTCCTGGATGTAAATTTATCTGACTCCTGGGAGCAGAGTCTTTTTGCTGTGAGTGCTACCAGAGGATCTGAGAAAAATTCAATGTGGCTGTAGCTGGATTGTAAACCTAGCAGAAAATTGGGAAGGACAGAGGTCTTGAAACAGAATTGCAATGTGAAAGCAGGGATATCGCATAGTACACACATCTGCTCCCTTGGAAATCCATCTGGTTCATCGGATCACCTGGGGAGGGAAGTGGTTACATGGATATCCTGAAAATATGTGCTGGGAGTTCTTTGGACAGCCTGGTCTTGAGACAAAACTGTCTGATTTTGACAATGTAACAGCAAGGGCCATCAAGGTCCAGTTCTCAAGGATGTTCCCTGGCACAGTTTTAAATTATTAGTATGGATGAGCTATGGGCTGCATTTGGTTATAGGCAAGGTGTATGTTGCCAAACTGCCCAGGCACAGTGCAGAGAGTAAGTCAAGCAAGGAAGACCTTAGTGGTAAGTACTGGGTTTAAGTGGATACTGAATATTTTCTTGGCGAGCTTTTGGTCCATATGTTAGATTTTTTGATTTGACCACTTTGGTCTCATGTTCACCAAACAGCTTGGGGGAAAATGAATAGGCAATTTGCAGTTGCTACTACTTGGCTTGCTTTTTGGGGTGTGAATGCTTTTCTGGTTTATATGCAATATTCCTAATATATTCCTATGCTAACCTTTTCAAATACAATTAAGTAGGTGTATTTCTACATATATTGTTATGTAAATGAAAATTAGTTCTATAGGCCCTATTTTAAGTATCAGTAATATAGCTGGCAAAAGTAATGTGATTTGCTATAAACAAATCCCCAATACCCAACAAAGTTTTTAGCTCAGTATATTTATCTACTTTTTTGGCTGAAATTGCTCTGATTTTGGAAACCATCATAATCTAAGTAATTCACAAAGATAGTACCCTTAAATAAAAGGTATTAATAAAAATCAGAATTTATTGCAGTTGTTTGCAGTGTTAATATTTCTTCAGTACCCCATAATGGAAGACATTCAAAAAATTAACATAGAGTGCATAGCAGAAAATTAAGCAAGAGCAGCAGTAATATCACACTAAAGCAGCAACAATCAGTGGCAAAATAACAGAATGTCAAGTGCTGCAACAAGTCTTCTTGATTAACTGGGCAGGTTGCTAACTAGACTGTTAATTAGTATAGCCTTATACTTAGGCACCCGTTCATGTGAGATTTTTCCCAACATTCCACAGTATATATTCCTATTGAATCTGTGAAAAGCAGCAGGTGTTTAGTTTGTGTATAGTTGGCATAATAATTACACCTGAGGAAAAAACTTTTACAAAACACAGCTGCTGTTTCTGTCCAAATAATCTTGGTAATAGTGCTGAAACTCTATATAAAGATAATTTATAATCTACTGATAAATTCTATATAAAACTCTAATAAATTCTATATATACTCTCATTATAAAATCTATAAGGCAGCAGAAACTATTTTTTGAAACTCACACTCTTTTCTTGGAAACTGCAGAAGCCCATTAATATCTTCTTTGGGCAGTGGTTGGCAAATACTGGCTAACATTTGAACAGCAATATTGTTATGCATCATGGTATCCATACTGAAATATTTGGATATTGGAGATTCTCAGCAACCATTAGAACAGGCTTCAGTCTCTTACATAGCCAGTAGCAAGTAGCTTATTATGAATACAAGAAAAGAAAAAAGGGATGGGGTAGAAAAGATTTTGTTGGGTTTTTTTTAAAGTCTAAATTGGCAGTTCGAGGTTTTAGTTATATATAGCATCCCAACCTGAGTACTAAAGAAAGAGTCTCTCAAATACAGAAGGCAGAGGAAGGTATGTTTGACCTGATTCTAAATGCTGTAGGATAAACAGCCTCGAACTCAAAATACAAGAATTATAAGTCTCCTCAGTGCCTGTTGAGTCATTAAATCTCTGCTGGTGTCACCCACAGAGTTAGGAATCTTGCACAACAACAACAACAACAACAACAACAACAACANAAAAAGGCATTTAAACAGAGCAGCTTTTAGAAATGGAATAAAAATGTAAAAATGGAAGTACCAGGGGCCGGAATGCAGAAGTAGGGGAACAGTCTAAAAGGATGAAAAGAGAAAGGAACAAGGAAGAAGAAAAGCAAAGAACAGAATGTCATGGTCAGACAGTCAAGAAAAAGAGGAATAATTATGGGGAACAATAAATAATTGAGCAAGCAATGTAGAGAACACCTCAGGCAGTGAAAGGAGGTAATGATAATAAATATATAATTCATTTGGATCAATACAGAAGAAGAATCTGGGCTTACCTGTGTGAGCTGGAAGGTGTGAGACAACATTGTTCAAGGCAGGAGAACATGGAAGAAGCTGAGACGCAACAGAAGGGAAGGGAGCTTGGCAGTGTGTCCCTTCTGTCAGCAGCAAAAATGGATGAGAGTCCCGTATTGTGTGTCTGTGTTTTGTGTACATTTTCCACCTGAAGCACACCCACACGTAAATGAAGGATCAGGCCTCTTTTCCTGTAAAGAACTTGAAAATCAGAAATCAGACCGAAGAAAAAAAATTGAAAAAGTGAGGAAGAAAGCTGCTGCTAATTTTTCTTTTCTTTGTCTGATGACTGAGCAGTAGGATTTTGTGATATTACTGAAATAATGCAAATCGTATAATGTTTCTTAAAACCCTTGGTATCCACCTAATTCACATTTCATTCATGTTTGTGTAGACATTTTGCATACTTACTTTGTGCCTAGTAGTGAATATTTTAAATTCAAGCAATATTTACCTGTCTGTGTGGCAGGAGAAAAGATACAGTTTCCCATATTCTTTGTAGCAAGGCCCACAATAAAAAAAGCCTCCACCAAGTGGTTTAATACAGTTTTAAACATCTTAATCTTCTCTTTCAAAGTGATTTCAAAGGAGGCAAATGGAAGTGATTTACCAAATTCCATGCATGTTCAGGAGTCATCTATCTAGAATGAAACAGAAAAGGAAAACTGCAATCACTGTATTTTGCTGCACACAGGGGACTGAAGGTTACCACACTGCTGCTTAGCACAAGGTTAGAACACGCATTAGGGGGTGTTCTGCAGTACTGTGGCTAATCAGAGTGGCACTGAAATGGTTCCCAAATGGTTGGTGTTCTGATAATTGCTTAAGATGATCCTTCATCTACACTACCACCTTATTTCTTAGCCAGGCTAAGCAGTCAGGGTGGAGGGCTTGTAGGGTTATGCTGCTATCCTGAGTGAATTGCTTCTGATAGATAAATTGACTCTCTCAGAACTGGTTTAGATGTCTCAGCCTTTGATCTACCCAGGCCATATACACATAAAGGTTTAATTCTGACAAGAGTCATAGACATCACTCAAAACCATACCAACAAACTGTCTGCCAACATGGGAGCTGTGAGATAGCAAATGATACAAAGTGTAATAACCCAGACCACAAAATTATACAATTAGTCCTCAGTTTTTATTAAGTTTCACAATATGGCCTAACCTATTATTTACATTAAATTTAAATCACTATTCCCTCTACTCACTTTTTTATTACTGTAAACATAGTTTGAATCCGATTTCCTTTTATGACAAGGTAACCTACCTTGTTGATCAAGAGGAGCCAGTTGATATAATCCTTCTGGTTTTCAGCAAAGCTTTTCATACACTCACAGGATCCTTCTGGACAAAATGTCCAGCCGACAGGTGGATAAAAACATCCTGTGATGGGTGATCAGCTGGCTCATGGGTCAGGCACAAAGGGTTACAGTGATTGGGGTGACATCAGACTGGTGACCTGCCACTGGTGGGGCTCCACAGGGTCCATCCATGGCCCTGTGCTCTTCGACATCTTCAGAAATGACTTGGACACTGGACTGAGCAAGGATAGATACTGGACAACTTCACCGATGATAAAAAACTGGGAGGAGCTGTTGACTCCCTCTAAGGCAGAGAGCTGGAAAGCAGCACTGCAGAAAGGGGTCCTGGTTGATGGCAAGTTGAACACCAGCCAGCAGTGCCCTGGCAGCCAGGAGGGCCAACCCTGTCCTGGGGGCACCAGGCACAGCATCAGCAGCTGGGCAAGGGAGGGGATTGTCCTGCTCTGCTCTGAGCTGGGGCAGCCTCACCTCCAGGGCTGGGGGCAG
>PYHW01009189.1:4334812-4349780 GCA_013186435.1 Turdus rufiventris | reverse complement strand
CGGACTATAAGGCGCACTTCCGGGTTTGGGGAAAAATTTTAGTCAAAAGGGTGCGCCTTATAGTCGTGAAATTACTGTAACTTTAGGAATAAATGTTATTTCTGCAATGGATAAGTGCGAAGTATTTGATTTCTGTACTCTTTCTTAGCCAAATTTAGTATTAAACTAAAGTACTTTGAAGAAAAGGGCATTATCAAACTAGAGTAATAAATATACCTATATATTTAGTCTAGATGTAATTTCCAAACACTTTATCCTAAGTTTATAGCTTATAATACCTATATTACCATAGTGACAACTTATCTTCAAACTGAATAGAAATTAAATCTTAACCTAAGTATATATACTAAGTATATACTAAGTATATATACTCTAAAGTAGACTTCAGATGAATTTTAGAGAATTATAATCTATCATTAGTACAACACAGAAAAAGAGAGCTTTGCAATAATGGAACATGGCTGCGTATGTCAGTGTGGCTAACACTATTGCAGTTGGAACGGCAGATCAGTGATGCATTGCCTTGTCTGATGCCCACTTTTGGTTTCTTCTTTTCCCAACAGGATGGTATCACAATTTTTTTCTTTTTTTTTCAGAATACTGTCTTACCTAGAGTAGCTGTCTTTGGTGTTTAATAAGTGAAAGCCAGGGTAAAACCAGAACCTGTTGTCCTCAGGACCTTTCACAGATGTGAACTGGACTCTTTGGGAATAAATAATTAAAGAAGTGTTTCTACATGGACTGTCAGAAATGTGGAAAGGAAGTGACAGATTAAAACTGTAACTTTAGTTCATATTCCCTGAATTTTAAATGCTTAGATAAATGCGGATACAAATTTGTATAAAGCATTGGAGGACAAAAGGCTGAAATCCTAAAAAAGGTTAACCGTTAAAAGAGCAACCAATTAACTTGCAGTCAGTATTCATAAGTCTTCTTGCTTTCAAAAGTGGGATTCCAAAATAGAATTTGATCTTCAATGAAGTTGTTATTTCAAAATACGTCATCATCAAATTCATTATCATAGATGGAATCTGAAATGGAAATAAAATGGAAAACTATTAATATTGGGTAGTACACTTCAAAACAAAGATAAAACTGTTTATTGAATTGTATTCAATTATATATTGAATTTATATTCAATTAGTAATTTAATATAAATGAAGTATTGTTCCAAATGTTCAACATACCGTCACTAATATCGTCATATATGTCTCCATCACTGTAAGATAAAAAAAACAAATAACATATTTAAAAGTTGAGACATCAGAAATGTATTAAAAATACAATAGCAGTATGGTGCAGGCAATCTATCAAATAATTAACTTGCTGATTAGGAAAATGCAACCTTTGTGGTAACAGAACAATGTTGAGCAAGATGGTTAGGTCAAACTATTTTCAGGGAAGGGTAGACTTGGATACATTTATTTCTAACACAGAAAGGTTGCTTTATTAAAATCCAGTTTTATTTATTACATTCTTATGTAGACATTATCATAGAGTTATTTCCATAAAGAAATTAGATACTTAATTTTTTTAAGAAAATGGTCACCAGAAAATTGGAATTAAAGAACCCAATCAGTATGACCTTGAAATTCTTTTTGTTTCTGTTCTCAGCAATTACATAATAGTTTTGGAGGTGCTACTTTTTAGGTAATGAATTTAGATAATGTCTGCAAAAGACACATGTTCCATGAATAGGAATTTTCAAATATGTGACTTAGATACATGGACAGGCCCATGGAAAACAGTAAGACTGTTTATATATATAATTCAATCATGTGTGTAGGTGTTACATGCTTCTAAATTGTGAATGGGACAATTCTAAAAGTAATATCTTATTTGATATTTAAGGGTCTAATATAAAAAGCCTCTTGAAGGAAATGGAGAGGCTGTGTCTGACAAGAGTTTTGGATTAGGACCAAAATGCTAAGCTCCATTTTCTTGCAGCAACACTGAGCCAAATCTCTATCCCACTGAGACTGAAGTGTAAACAAACTTAAAGAAAATTTGGTCCATTTTAGTTAAATATTGAAAAATGCATCAATACACCTTATTACCTTAACTTCCTGCTCACTAATAATAGAGTCTAGTACCAATAGTACTTAATTTATGTGATTTTTCTTGGTTTAACCAGATGGTTAAGTAACAGGGAATGAAACTCTAGCAAATTTCCTGCAAGGATGTCTGTGATTAAATTCTGAAAAATCCTATCTCCTTAAAAATAACTCAATTTGCAAGTTTAGAATGACAGACTAAAATAATTTTATTTAACTTTTTTCACCAGACCATTTAGAACAAAATTGTTACAACAAAATTTTCAAAATGATCACTTTATACTTACTTCTGAACCAAATTGCTTCTCAGAACATAGCCATCTGTAAAGTGAAATATAGATGTATTTAAGTTAAATTTAAATAGTTGTTATTACCTCTATTGTTAGCACTAAGGAAATGCAGTTTTTCTCTTTTATATGCTTCAGACAGACAGTCATAATATATGGAAAACAATGTACAATGGACTGCTAGTTGATGAAGATTTTGCTGTGCACAATGTTTGGCTTATTCTTATTTGCCTACTTAAATAGTAATAGAGGTTATGCAAGATTAGGTTTTCATCTTGTATTTCAGTTTCCTGATTGCATGAGAGGTGTGTGAAACAGCAGTAGTTAAAAAAACTATAGTTCAATACAGAAACTATAGCACAAAAATGCAGCATAATAATACTAACATAATAATATTTGCAGTAATATAAGTATCAAAAATATTTAGAGTTTCATACAGGGACAAAAATATATTTCATGATGTGCATAACAATTACATATCATTACCTGTAACTGTTTAAAATTTTAGGTATAACATTAATAACACCAGTAATATTGAATGAAATAATGGAAATACCTTAAAAAAGCTACTGATTATAATTCTATTACTCTGGTGCATTATTCATGAAATCAGATAAAACCACATTTTTTTTTTTAATGCATAGAATTTCTTTAAAAAAATACTTCCTGTCTTTGGTGAAAGATATCTACTGAAATACTTGTCAATTGATGTAATGAATACANAAAAAAAAAAAAAAAAGACATCCATAACAGTAATTACATGCTTGTAGGTAAACACTAGTAAGCTGGTACAAAATTAGGAGAGTTCTAAAAAAATAAATGTGATCTTGTCTTGTATTTGAAATTACTATGTAAATTTCCTTCTTCTAATCATTAGGAGTATTTGTTCAGGATATCTTAGCTCAGTTGTCTTTCCCCAGTTTTTATTTCCTGGAATAAAGACATGGAAACTGATTTTTTGAATTTTATTTTTTTAAAGACATTGTCTTTTCAAAATTCTTTTTAGGGCAGTACAATAATTTCCATGACTCTTGAAGTCTCCAGGAAATAATTTAAAATTGTTTGGCTAATCTGAGCTTCTCTGCTTGTTCACATAATTTTCTCAAGTGAAATACATGAAAGCAAAGTTTCTTTGCTCATAGTTATGGTATACAAACAGTGTTCTTCGAAGTCAAGTGCATATGATAGTGCTTCTCTCATTGCAAAGCATTATCTAGGTTTTTCTGATGATTTCTAGCCCTTAAATACATGGGAGATACAACCCCTGCTGGTCTCACACTCTTTCAGATTTACAGATTTAATCCTAAAGTTACATGCCAAAAGTTTCAGTTTCTAAACAATTTATTAGTTTTTAGGGAGCTTACAAATAAGGAAGAAACCAGCAGGTCAGTACACTACATGTTGATTACTTAGCAACCACTGAAAGCTGTAACACATCGTGCCAGCTGCTCACTGACAAGGTAAAGGGAAGCTCAAAGAGATCAAAACTTACAGTTTGGGCCACTGAAGTCCATTTATGTCCTACTGATTAAGTAAAATCTACAACCTGAATTGAAAGCTTTTGTGTATTTCAAAATGTTTGTGTTCAGACCAAGAAGGAATTTGAGATGGTAGATGAAAATCAGTTCCTTGTTTCACTTTTGACATTTCAAATAATTTCAAACCATTTAAAATAAGTCATAGCGGAATATCCTAAGATCCTAAGATTCCTAAGATCCTAAGATTCCTAAGATCATCAGCCCTTGCTTAAAAAGGTGAGAACACATTGAAATATGATTTGTGGTTTTGTTGAACTGTTGGTAGAGGCTGAAAACTATGGAAGTGTTTCATAAGTTAATGATTAAATCAAAGAATTCATGTGCAAGAAAATAACAAAACCATCTTTAGTTGTGGCTTTTCAGTCTACCTGGATTTCAGAAGATAAAATCCTAGCTTTAAGATCTGAGGAACTAGAACAACTGGAGCAAATAAACAAAACTGTCATGCACTTAACTAAAGTAGGATTCAAACTTCACTAACTAATGTGTAAATTGACTGGGATCTATTCAGATGTTTTCAGGGAGGATATTTTTATTTGATTTGCTCTTTTATGCATAGCAAAGCAGTAGCTCCTGTCATTATCTGAAAGGCTTTGAAGACTACAAGAGGAAAACAGCCAACATGAACTACTTTCTACTTTGTTATTAGCTTGATTCAAAAAATGTGGCTTTGAAAGCTGTTTTTTTTGGGAAGTGGGTCTTCTAGTGCAATCCATATTTTAAAAAACATATGTGTTGTTATGCAAGAAATTCTTCCTCACCCTGAAGGCCTGCCAGGAAGAAGGCTGTACTCCAGAATGTAACAGTGGTGTGCAGGAGGGAAAAAATAAAAGGAAGGTGTCTGAATCCTCTTCAGAGGTTTATAGCATTGGACTGTCTTCTACATAGGTTAGAGGTGAAAAAGAAAGGTGAATGGGAGGATGCTGCTAGTTTGAAAGTAGGCTGTTCCAGAACAAAGTGAATTTTCACTAGGAGATTTGGAAAGTGTTGTAACAGAAGCTCATTAAGAAATTGGAACCATCAGGAGATGGTTTTGGCCTTCTCCAAAAATTCAAAACTTTCTGCCAGTGCAAGTCCTGGCCAAGGATTTCAAAGAAGCACTGAAAGGCCTTGTGCAGCTCCCAGAACATGCAGACATGCCAGCTAGGACATATGCCTTGGATTAGCTGGGAGCTGGGGATAAGACTCCTAAGCAATGTTCCCCCCAGTCTGTTGAAAAGATTAAACTGCATCTCTTGCAACCCAGAGTAAGAATATTGTTTCTGATTTTCTCTTGGCTGCAATCAATGGGCTAGTGCTATCCAGAGGTGCAGCAAGGATTTTACTTTTACTTGACTCAGTGGGCTAGCACACCTACACTCCTTTTGGTGAACGAGGAGAGACAGAAGCAACAAAAACATCTGCTAATCCTAGCTGCAAAGAAATAAAAATACAAAAAAAATAGTCCTTTTTTCTAATACTTAGTATATCCTGTCCATTTCAAGTGTTTTGGAATTCTTAAGGCAAGCCAGTGTTACAACCCAATAACAAGTAAACAACAGTCTGCCTCTTGTCAATCACCTGGGAAAGTAAACCTTGGTAAACCAGGGAAGAGAGGTTTTACAGAACTTACTTAAGCATTCTCTGACAATTTGATATGTGCTACAGCTTTTTAAACAAAACTTACATTTGCCTTCTTTGTTCCTGCAGAGGACCTTGGTGTCATCTGTACTTTGAATAATGTCAAGAGATTCCCCTGGTTTAATTTGTAACTCTTTATATCCCCATTTTTTCTGAGACAAATCCTGGACTGTGGTTGCAGAGTAAAGAACTTTTATTTCACCATCAAACTGAAAAGAAGAAATAAAATTGCCAAAATCATGGTTAAAACCCATTAATGTTTTTCCACTAATATTTCCATTTATAACTAATTGTTTGGAAATTAACAAATATTTATATATGCTATTGTATGTGTGCATATGTGCCATCTGAACTTAGAGATGATCATATCACTATTTTTACGTGTAGTAATACTTTACCCTTCAAAAGCAAGTTATGGGGAACAAATTAGAAGATACCATACAGATACTCTGTTTTTATATTTTATGTGAAGAAAATACCTTGAAAAAAACTTACCTTAAACTTTTTTCTGAACTCTTTCTCCTCTTTCTCCATCTTGAGCTTTTGTGCATCTTTTTCATCTGACTTAGGTTTTCCAAAGCTTCCTAATTTTGATGAACTAAACCAAGAAATTACAGATAAAATTAGCAACACATCAGAGGCATTGGCATGCATTCTGATAATTTTGGTTTGCAAATTTGCCTTCATATGTCTTTATCACATTTTTGTTGCTATGAAAAACTGAGAATACAATACAGATTTGATCCAAAATAAATTTTAAAAGTTGGGGCTGTGTTTCCTACTTCTCTTTGTATATGTCCATCTATCACATGAGTGAATATTGAAAATGAACTTTAAGTTTCTATCTGCTAAGACACTTTAGAATCTCTCAGTAAGGAGCAGTTATTGTGAAGGCTATATAACTCTGGACAACAAGCTGAATGACGTCACACTGTTGGGGCAGCTGGAATATCTTAGCCTTGTGTGTTAGTCCTATGTGCCTGTAGACTTTGCTACACCAGGGAATCTACATTCCATGATATATTTCAAGTTCTGTTGTTTTTTGCACATCCCTGATAGCACTGACTTTTGCCAAAGAGCATGGAAGGGTTTCAGCACCTAACTGCCATTTCTGATGATGCACCTGGGAATGTAAAGTCTGACTTCACTTTTTGATCATTGCTGATCTCAGCAGGATGAGAGTTTCATTGATGATGAATGTGTGTGTGCGTGTGTGTGTGTGTGTGACCTACCCTAGATTTAGCTTGGAAGGACCACATATTTTCTTTTGGATACACAGCCCAAAGAGATCTCTCTCCTTTTATATCTCCAGACTACATTATTGTAGTGCACTCTCACTCCACCTGAGTGAAGAAAGTGGCAACAGGATGTGACATGTCACATTCATCCTCACAGATGCAACTGTGCCCATAACACTCCAGAGATGACAATAATTTTCTGGCTCAGGGTAAAAGTTTTTCAAGCTGAACTTACACTTCCAAGTATGTTTCATACTTTAAACACAGGCACTGGCTCCTTTTCTCTTAAAGTACTGCAGCAGATGAGATGAAATATCTATCCTAACAGTCCCCAAATTTTGATAGAGAAAATTAAGTTCCTTTAGGCCATGCATCATTTTCTGCCTCTTTTCCATTAGGGACTGAATATGTTGGAATGCAAAGCATATTTACTTATTCTACAGTCTAACTATTATTTCAATCTATAATGGAGAAAAGACCATTTAACTGCCATTATCAGTAGTAGGCTTATGAGAACTAAAAAACCTCACAATACCAAATAAAGAAGATATTAGTAGCATCTGCCACTAATATATACTTTTAAAATGTCTTTCAATTAATTAGATTTCTGATCAGGGAAGTAATATTTTCACTTGCCTGGGATCAGATGGTGGAGGAGGGAAGTCTGATGAATCTATGTCATCATAAACATCATCTCCATAATCTGAAACAATAGTGTTCAAAAGAATGAAATATTATTATGTGAAAATTGAGAAGTGAATACCTTGTGTTACAATGTATGGTATCTTAGCTAAATTGATAAGAAATTATGGCAAATACTGTAGCCATTAACTGTCTGTGATAACTCTGGGTTCTGTTTTGCACAATCTGTGCAACACCACACAGCCTTTTCAGACTAAGATTCTTTATCAATAATAACAGATATTCACTGAAATTATAATCTTCTAAAGCTGAAGCAGATTTTAGCACAGGAGATAGCCTTTCATTTTAATTAAATTCCCACTCTATTGCTTTTTTGAGTGCATTTCTTGAGCTTGATTTTAATGCACATTCAATAACTTCTACAGCACCCTGGTCAATGCAACATTGCTTAGAAGAGCATAAGAATCATGGGTATGTCTGTTTTTAGGCCATCCTGCAATGCCAAAGTAGTGAAGAGAATTGTTAGCCCAAGAATGCTTTTTCAATCATGTTCAGCATATTTGTAGAAGGGAAGTGATTGTTTGACTCATCAAACCAATGGCTAGAAAAATCATCAGGATATAGAAGGTCTAGAACTCAGTTCCAGAAGCAGACTCAAAAATTCTAAGAACTTGCTTTTTATTCCTCAATTGAGCTGATGCTTTTATGTTCCTTTACTGGCACATTACAAGTAATAAAAATAGAAAAAATAATTTCTCTCTACTTTTGAGATCTTGCACTAAGTGCTTCTTTCCAGATTTTTCTGTTAAAATTTAAATCAAATAAAATGGCCTAGTGTAAATCTCAGGTAGAAAAATTCCATTAAATACATTAGGTTGTTTACCAGTTATCTTGCAATGTGTATGTATCTACTTGTCTGCAGCTGGATCAGTCACAATATTTGAAATTTGTTTACTGGAACTGGGTAAGCAATAGGAAGTCCTGTTTCCTTCCTTGGATGTATTTTTGTGAGTAGCATGATACAGAGCAATGTACAGAAAAAGAATCAGGAATCAATATGGAGACTGAACAATAGGCTATTAATTACCTTTTCCAGACTGCTTTATTGAAGAAGATGTGCTGGGGGGAAAAAAAGCTCATTAAGTATTTATATCACATTAATAACCTTTTCTGTAGCCTAAATAATTTTTAAAAACTTGCAACACATGGGCTTCAAGTAATCTCCAGACATTCTGAAATGCCACTGAAACCAGCAACACTTAAGGAATAAATACATTTTTACCACCGAATCAAAGTAAACTGGACTAGAACCAAATGCTTGAAGAATGTGGCAAAAACACCACCTGCTGATTTGTTCTCTAGGTAAGATGGATAGAAAACAATCTTTGCATTTTTCTGTTTGGCATATTATTTCTAAAATTTTTATTAACAGATTTACCAGTTTATCTCAGCTACATTGTACTGGTGAGAAAAGTAAACTTTAAACTGAGTCTGTGGGAAACTTACATGATCAGTGGCACAAAGATAGTAGATTATTCTGGTGCTTTTCACCAAAAAAAGAATTCAGCATATGTTGATTGCCAGACTTTTGCAACAAATACAGCTTGTTAAGACAAAAATTATGCAGGTGAAAAGCAAGCTCAGTGTTTTTGCAGAAAAGTATCTTCCTGAGCTGCAATTTGATGCATGATTCATTAGGCTGCTGTGAGGATATGTTAGTAGCATGTGATCAATGCTTTATTAGAATTAGTTAATGTACACTTTGATTTCCTGGCAGACTCTTACAACAAATTTTCATTTTCTTCTGCCTCATTGACTTTGGCTGTTTTTTCTCGTACACTTTTCTTTTTGCCATCTTTGACCTTTAGCCTCTTCAAGATTTCCCAGGGCCAGATACCACTCTTATCTTCATCCTGCGATACAGACCTTTGGAGTATGCATGTGATTATCATAATGTAAAATGTAATATTCTGCTTAAAAGGCCCAGTTAAATTCTCCATTGATGCACATAATTATCATTAATTCCCGAAGTAAAAGTTGCTTACCCGAATGCTAACATGCTAAACTAGAAATATGTATATTAGGCCATTTGTAGCTACCGAGATGTATTTGTAGTATAGATATTAATCTAGTGGCTTACTGAGTGATGTTGTTACTCAGCAACCTAACATTTTAGTTTGTTATTTTCATTTCAGACCTATTCTGTCTAGTTGGAGATTGGGAGATTTTTTTGATTGCAAACAGCTTTTGCTGACGTATCAAAATTACAGAACAAAACTTCTTCAAAAGACTGAAGAACTCTTTTGTCTACCTTCACATATCCATTTGATGCATTCCTACTTGCTGATCATCCTAATACCTGCTAATTGCTATGCTTGATTGAAAACCATTAAAAACTGAAAACATTCTGTCAAAGAAGAAAATAATTTAAAATGTATAAAAACATACCTAGCTGTAGCATCTTCATCATCAATTCCATCATAAATATCTTGATCAGAAGGAGGAGGTGGGAACATGCCTTTAACAGATCAATTAGTGAATTAATGCAATTATATTTCATGTTGCTGAATAACGTATTCATTGTAGGCTTCTTTACTGTGTGTGCAGTTTATGCAAAATCCTTGCAAATGGATTTTTTCTGTAAACCAGTCCAGACCCTTTATTAAAACAGAAATTTAGACTTATCTCAATTTAGAATGCCACCCAGAGCATTTAAATGCAGCACTGCCATTCACAAGAGCATGCTGAAAATGAATGCTACTACACTGTAGTCAATGAAATTCTAAGTAGCTGATTTTGGCCCAGACCTTATGATGACTTTTAAGTTTTCTTGTGCTATTCAAGTGATGACTGAACATGTCTAACACTCTCAGCAGCTGGCATCTTGTTTTCATCCAGAGAAGTCAGAGACAAGAGCTATGTAAGCTCCCCATTTTGGTTTCAGTTTTGGCCCCACCTCCTTCAGTGCAGGGTTTGCATGTCCAGTTCTAGGCACTGGTCAGAGTAGACACTGAAATCTGTAGTCAGCTGGCAGAAGCTCCATTCATACAGTCAGGGGATGCTTCTGCCATGACCAGTATCTAAACTTGAAGCTGAACTGTGCTCTTGCGATTAACAGGTAATGCTACATAAATATATATACGCTAAGAAAGGGGAAACTGGGTTTGAATGTGTCAGCTTGACAGCATGAAGCTGCTGCAGTTGGGCCTCCAGTGGGCTGCTGCAATTGAAATTCCACCTAATTCTGTCAGCAAAACAAAACTTTAATTTAAAGTAGTGCTGGTTATTTCAGAACTGGATTTCTCCTGTACAAACCTCTTGCTCATGTTGATATTTCTCCAGTTGTATCTGTGCTGTTTTGTGGGATGATTTCACACAAGTAAAAAATTAAAGTTTGATCAACTTTTGCTCGTGATTCACTGAAGACAAAGTTTCTGTCTCACCCAAGTTCCTGTAGGTAGTGGGGAAGTTTAGTTGGCCACTACCCTTCCTTGTTGTTGCCTGTTAGCTAACTCTTAACTTGCTTATGGATAATTACTGCATTATGTGGAAGATGAAGAAGTCGGAATGTGAGGGTAAGAAATACATAACACGTAACTAGAACTTACTTCCACTTCCACCTTGGTCACCACTTTGACTGGAAAAGCAAACAAAAAAACATTTTAGAGAAAAGCAGTCATCCTTCAGAAAAAGAAACACTATGATCACACATCATTTGTGTAATTATTAATTCTAAAGCTTTTGGGCTTGGCAAAAATATTTAGAATGTATTTTATATTCCTGTTTATATATTTAAAGTACAAAATATGCTTCTGAATCATAGAATAATTTGTGTGTAGGGGATTTCTGGAGATTATGTAGTCAGACCTGATGGGAGTAAAAAATATAATCTGACTGAGTGCTAGAAAGCAGATCCAGACCCTTTAGATTCAATACTTATGAGGCCATCTTCTTGAAATGAAATGGTAAACAAGTTAATTTATTGCTCAACTAGCTTTTACTGTTTTAACAATGTGGAAGGATTCCATATTAGCCCAACATTCTAACAGAAGTTAAAAAAAGCCTGAGAGGTTCATAGTATCTGAGATTATTTCCAGGTCAAAGCCTTACCTAAAATTATACATCAAAACAAGATATTTGTTAAACTCTTGTGCCAAGAAATACTGAAATACAACACCCCTAGTCATTTATTAATTTTGGAATATTCGCAATACTACTGATAATGAGATAATACTATTTGGTCAAGAGCTTTTTTTTTTTGAAATGGCATTCTTGCAGTGGTTTCAAAACATGTTGATATATATCAGACCTTCCAACACTTCATGCTCATTAATTTAACAGAGTGCCATTATTCACTAGAGAAGAAAAAAAAAGTCAAAATACAGCTTAAAGGATTTAATGAATCAAAGTAAATAATTAATCCATTGAAGCTCCTTGGAATACACTGTTATTTTAGTATGCAACAGTGTAAGTGCAATTGTTTGATTTTGAATGCAATACATTTTCTAAATTCTTTGCATTGAGGTGACTAATTCTAATGCTTGCCCTACTGAAAAGGATTGGCTAAAGATATCTCTGCAATGAAGTAACGAATGCTGAGATTACCTGAAACCTAGAACAACTAACATGATTCTCATGGCTAGGTCACGATGCTATGAGACCAATGTGCAGGGAGGAAAACTGATACTGAGCAACCTGGAAAAATATCACAGAGCTATATTGGTTGCATGAAAAGTGCCAGCCTGAAGGCAGACTTTTCCACATGCTGCTGCTGAAGCTCATGGGGATGTTCTAGCAGCCAGCCAGCTGCACTTCTTTTATTCCAGGCAAGCCTCTAAGCTAAGGAGTTTCATCAGAAACTGTAAAATTAGGTGTAATGGCTGAGTGCTTCAAAATGGTCGTCCTACATATTGAAATCCTTTACACCCATGTGCAGATCTCTTATCTGAATCCCAGGCTCTGTTTCTACACATCAGGATATTTAGTGGAGCATGGTTTGTTGAATCACATGTAAGAAACAAAACTTTCCTGTGAGCTCTGGTAATGTAAGTACCACTGTCATGCTAGGTTATGTGATAGCCTTGACTCTTGTGACAAGACCACTAGGGTATTTCTGTGCCAGCAAGCCTGATCTGCTGCTGGATATGTCACTTCTCTAGCTGAAGATCTATTTGACATTAAAAGATGACATACTGAAGTACAGAATCTGCAATGTAGCACTGCACTGCAAATGCATGGAGACTGTACTATAAAGGAGAAGCTTCTGATGAAGTCGAAAAAAGCTCATACTCTTCTCATGGAATTTGAGAGGCCTTGTTTTCAGGGTTAAATTCATAAGCTGCACTCTTTCCTGAAGGGTTACACTAGACATGATTCCAGAACTCCCTTCTCATCAAAATGAAGGAGTTAGTAAGAATTAAAGACTCATGCTAAGGCTCATGAGAGCAATGTGGGTGATCAGGAGCTCCCTGGTGCAGTGAGAGTTTCCATTGCTTTTTGAGTCTTTTATTCTTGCATCTTAGAAAAGGGAGCATGTGACTCCAAAAGACAGAGCAAGTAAAGAGAGAGAGAGATGGGAAAAAAACTGGACTTCCTGCAGATGATTTGTAATCCTGCATGGCTTGCACTTTTTTCTCCTTTAGATTTCAATGAAATGCATCCTCTTACAATAGTATGGGCTCCTCCTCGGTATGAGTGCTTTTAGATGATGGGTTCCGGAATTCATTTAAATTCAGTTTGAATAGCTACATATAATAGTTACACATTTCTTATATAAATGGCTGTTTTGTGACAAGGGCTGAGTTTGTTGTAAAACTTCCTCTGTCCAGGCTGGCCCAGAGGAATCACTTTCTTTTCATGCATTCTTATACATACCTGCTAGTAGTGTCCTGCTGTCCAACATCATCATACGTTTCTTGGTCACTGTCTGTATGCTTCACAGCAGCTATGGCAGATGGTTTTTGCTTTCTTTTTAAAGAATCATAATCAATCTCCACCATGGTTGTTTTAATGTATCCATCTAAATAAATGAAACCATGCAGTTTAAGGGCCATGATGCAGGGATGATTTTAACAAGAGGTTCAGAACAAGTGACTGAATTGTTTTGTACAATTTTTGAAAACTTTGAAAGGAATGTCTCATTCCAAGTAGCCTCATTTATCGACACAAATACAAATACCAGATCTCTTTCAGATCCCTCTGGTAAGCCTTCCTCATTTGAGGTTAAGTTCCTCTTTATTTGCTTCTCAGCTACAGCAGAAGAATTTTCTGTGCAGGAATCATGGAGCTGACTCCTTTTCTCAGCTGGCTTTGGGACCACTTGTGGCAGGACATCTACCCCCCTCTCCTCTCTACCACAGACAGCTGGTGCATAAAGAGATAAATTGGGCTGAAAGGCTCAGCAAGGGGGCATCTCTGGAGCCAAGAGGGCTCAGGCCTCAGCTAAGAATCAACATCTTAGTCTGGAAAACTGATCTGGGAAAAAGTAAAAGAAATATTCTTGACTAGGAGACCGTGTTCTACAAACTATAAAGGACAAATGAGTAATCACAGAGGCAGAAACCTTCTACACACACACCCTGAAAGTGGTGGAGACATCTCCCCAGAGTCTGGATGCAGGTTCTGTGGTTACTTCCCTAGGGACTGAGGGAAAGGATCTTGATGTGTGCCCTACCAACAACTGGATGGTAAGATATATTGAATCCTAAGTTACTTTATTTCTTCTCTATCTGTAACATTAACAGTTACCTTTAACCTCACACTGTATACACCTACTAGTAGTTTTTTTGTCCTTATGCCTGTGTAGTATTAGTTTAAGTCTTATGTCTGTTAGTTTTATGTCTATTGAATAAATAATTCATTCTATAATGGACTGAATCAGCCATTATTAAAGAGCTTGCAAACAAGAGTGGGTTTTGGGGTACTGGCCACCTCACTGAAGTTACTGCCTGCTGCCAGTGGCCTGAGCAAAAGGCAATCTAGACTCCCACAACCATTCGTTACACCACTGAAATCTTGTGGCATATTTTAGGGCAGTGCATGACATAAAGTTCCTGACAGGTCATTAGGAGGATCATGTGCACTGATTTTTCTTCAGGTTGGCAGACACAATGTAGCTGCATTGGCCAGAGCAGTTGACATGACATTCTGTCTCTCCTGAGGGTAATTTTAGATAGGTATGCTAAGAATATGCCTGTACAGAAGAGTGCACAAATGGATTTCTCTAAGGTGAAAAACGCTCATGCATTTCTTTGAAAATGGAAAATTCACCACTCTCCTTCTTCTGAGTGAATGCAGTTTTTAGTGTGTTTCCTCTCAAATTTAAGACATAGATCTTTCCTCTTACTTAAATGTTAAGAACTGATTTTCCTCTTTGGTTTGGTCTTCTTCACAGACCTGGCCTGTGAACACAGAAGGATGAAGTACTGGTGTAACAAATTGGTCTGTATTATTGAAATTTTTCAATAAGAAGCCTTGTACAGGTTCAACTTTTGCTGATGGAAGAATTACAGTAGTTTCACGAATATAAGCCGCACCATTTTAACTAAAATTTTGCTCCCACACCGGAAATGCGGCTTACATTCAGGGGC
>PYHW01009189.1:4276315-4325421 GCA_013186435.1 Turdus rufiventris | reverse complement strand
TGATCTACATGTTGTGAATTTTGCTGGCTGCCGGCGGGTGCGCCTTATAGTCCGGTGCGCCTTATGGTCGTGAAATTACTGTAAATTGTATAAAATATATGCATCTTACCTGATGACACAAATTCAACGTCATCATAATTTTCTTCAGTGTCTATATTTCTGTAAGTATGGAAATATAGATATGAAACTATGAAGACGGTTTTATGATTACATTTTCATTCACCATTTTTCTGGTGCTTTTTATTATCTGTTCTATACAAAGGCTGAACAGTCTATTGAGCCCTATATCCTACTTAAGCACACACAAGATTTTCTAAATTATTCTTCCTGACTGCGACTCGGTGTTCTAGGTTAGGCCACTTTGATCCTGAGTAAAAAACATCAAAGTGAGCAAAAGGCACTCAGAATACAATGAAGATGAGCATGGTATGAAAAAAATACTATAGGCAGATGGGCTGACTGAATGGAAAGAATCTGTTGGGCTTTTTAACCATTTTGGCAGGTGCAGGCTTCTTACACAGGGCAAAAGTATAATGTCAGACTTTTGCTCAATGCTAAATACAGCTCTGAGACTTCAACGTGTTTGGCTTAAAGTCTAAATAAGGGACAAGAGAAACAATGGAGTAAAGGTTAGGCCAGGTAAGGTGTCACCAGCATTCTTAGATTTAAACTGTTGTGCAAATAAGTGAAATAAGAAATTGTATTGAGAATATAATTAATAACATCAGGGACTTTTAACTTTATAATGCCTTGTAACAGCAGAAAGAAAACAAGGGCTGACAGTCATCATCAAAGAAGTACAATCAAAAACAGAATTAAAAGCAGAATGGGATGTTCTAAAAGTGTCTTGATGGGGAAAGCATGGAGACAGGTGAAAGCAATGGTGTCAGCAACAGGCACAAATTTTCAGCAGAGGGGAGACTACAGGGCACACAGGAATGGGAAAGCAGACATCCAGCGCATCTGGAGGTATATTTCAGAGCTGTTTGGTGTCAAACTTGGCTCCCATGACTTGGTAAAGAGGAGAGTCCCAGCATGGTGCTGCAGGTGCTGTGGCTGTGAGGCCGGACTGATGCTGTCACAGAGGCTGAGCTGGACACGCCTCCCTAACTCTCCCTGCTCTTTGCAGTACTGGCTGGCCAGAGAGCAGCTCATTATTCAGCCTCAGCTTGATTCTGCTCAGTTTTGATGCTGGACTCAAGTACTTACAACTGTGTCAGCAGAGGTTCTGCTTTTGTACACTGCTCTTCAAAGAAGGATAAAGAAAGGAGTCCCATATCAACAGAGGCTTCTCAGGGTTATCACCAAGGCCGCAACATGGCCTCGGTGCAGTTTCACAACCAGTGCCAAGCTCAGTTCCTCCAGCTTGCAAAGCTGCTTCCTGGGGTATTGGCTCATAGACCTGACCCTCCTCTCCCTCTTTGCTCAGAAAAATTCAGGGAAAACCTTCAGCTATTGAGGCAACTGATTTTCTATCAGTGTTTAAAGTCTTTGGATTCTTTTGGAGTAAAAAAACCAGTCTGCTCCCTTTCCCCTACCTTCACCAACAAAAGCAAAAAAAAAATTTGTTATAGACAAGACAATTCAGTGAAACAACTAAATAGACGGAGGGTCCCAACTACTGAAAGCTAATTCTGAACAGGTTATGTACAGGGCAGGATAAGAAAAGTAGTGTGAGACACCCCATTCATAAATCTCGAACTCATGAAGCCTTTGACCAGAGAAGGAAAGTGGTAAGCAGAGAAAGGTGAGAAAATAAAAACTTATGTTCACTCACGTTGTTTCAGACCTGGGCTTGATGTTTCTGGGAGGAAGACTGGGAACTGCTGGAGCCTGCAGGGATGGGTGAGAAGACGGTGGAGGAGGTGGCAACTGCGCAGCAGAATGGGATGGAGTTATCAGTGGGGCAAGTGCTGCTGACGATGGTACCTTCTTTATCAAACATTCCTTTTTAGAATCTGAAATAAAGCAGAACAGACTGAATTTATCAAGGAAACATCTGAGGAAGGAATTTTGCTATGTTTGATGAAGTTTTGGGTAAGATATCAGTACTGAAGACAACAGAAAGTCTGTTTTGTTGAACCTGCTCTTAAGTATTTTTGTTGCATTATCATATCAGAGTAGAAGAAGGAGACTCTGCATTCAAGAATGTTCTCCCTGTACAGGACCACAAAAATGTCTTTGCCAAGACATGAACAAGACAATAAAAAAAATCACAGTTCATCTAATATAATAACACCTGTGTTTTAAAACTAAATTATAATTTAATTCCACAATTTGCTTAATTGTGAGCTGTAGAGTTTCATATGAGCACTGG
Organism: Turdus rufiventris; assembly: GCA_013186435.1. Classification (NCBI taxonomy): domain Eukaryota; kingdom Metazoa; phylum Chordata; class Aves; order Passeriformes; family Turdidae; genus Turdus; species Turdus rufiventris. Next base: position 4,323,104 of record PYHW01009189.1, on the reverse strand, counting down.
TGTAGTTTTGCTGAGTTTTTCTAGCTCAGAGAAAGAGTTTTAGGGGAAGGTATGAGAGATGAAAATATATTTTGGCCTTTATAAAGAGAGGTACAGGTCTCTGAACATCTCAAAAGACATGATTAATGTAAGTTATAAAAATCTGGACTTAAATTCCTAGCAAGCTCAGACTAGAAAATTGGCAGTTTGTGAAACTGCACAAAAGCTACACCCTCAGAGACAGGTGTAGCCTTAAGAACCGATGGTTCTGTGCACCAGGCACAAAAGCCACAATTACATGAATGAGCTGGTGTGCAAGTGTGCTGCACTGAAGACATGCTCCCTGCAGAAGCCACAACCAAACCATAACAACCATTGTTCTGAGGGTTGATTTTGAGAGAAATTATTCTCCACAAGCAAACTAAGTCAGAGTTTGGATGCCGTGATGTTTTTGAAGTATCATTTTTTTGGGGGGAGTATTATAGAATAAAATCTACCCAAAAAGAACTGGCCCCAGCTGCATGGAGACAAATCCAGGAAAATTCAAGGAAGAGAACAACAGAGGGAAAAAGCAAATTCAGAGTCCTGTTAAAATCCATTACAGCTCAGAAAAAAACCCTTTTCTTCTGGAGATTTAAGTTCACACCTGTGAGAGATTAAAATCTTGTCAAGTAAAGGAAATGTTAGCCACACGGAAAAACAAGTGACTCAAAACTCCATGAACAATGACAAATATTTACTTTAGTTTAATATCAAAACTGAAAATTGCAACAAGCTATTGGAAGATTTTTTTTAGTTTATTGGGTGTCTGGAATTCTGTCCTTGTGATAGACAGGAAAAAGGGAACTGATAATTTTTCGTATCTCACATGGAAATTAAAGTGAAATTATCAAGCCTTGGTAGTTTTTCTACTTACTACCAAAGAACTGAAAAATCTGTGGATAAGTATTTTTTCCTGGATGCTTGCACCAACTTTTAAACATACATATGAATAATGGTGGATTTTAAACCTGTTAAATTCTTCCATTACTTAAACAGCAAAATACTGATACTCCCAACATGGGTTATTGCAGAGGTGAATTATTTTATGGTTCGTGCATTAAGGAACATGAATCTTACAAAGGAAGATCCATACAATATAAGACTAGCGAGGATTAAATTTGTACCACTTATCTTTTTAATATTTTATTCAAAAATACAGCCCAAAAGTCAAGTGAAAGAATCCTTTCTCTTAATATGGAGGAGGCTACAGCGGAATCAATGTGTACCAGCTGGAAAGTACCCGAAGGAGAATAGCGAGAATCACGTCTAGAAAATATGAATTTCTGAATATATCGAACAAATGGTCATTGTTTAGGGAATCGGGGTAAGATTTAGATAGAAAAAAATTAATTAATTTCACTCTGGTAGTGAAAAAAGGAATAATTTATATTTCCCCCCTTTCTTTTCCATAGTAAAGAGGCAAAAAGAAACATGTGTAAAGGCCAGCAACACTTGTTAGGAGGCATTTTCTAGCAGTGAAAATAGAATTCCCATGCCTTGAGGTCCATGTTGAAGAAGTAGCATAAATTTATGGCATGAATAAGTTCTAGTACTGTTGTTCTTACCCTATACATTGGGATGGACATCAACATAGTGACAAAAAACTTATTTATATCCCTTCCAATTCAATGCTGACATCCTTTGATTGATGTCCTGTGTGTTACATTTAAATATTTGCTGCTATATTGAGGTCAACAGCTAGAGATACACTAAAGTAACATTTGGCTAAAGTATGTCTTTCAGGTGTTCGAGGGATGTTGACAAGAGAAAGAATACTACAGAGTTTATGTAGTGGTACTTGTTTGTTTTAAGTTTGCTTACCATCAAAATCTACATCTTACTATTTTTTAAGTTCCTCAGGCTTCAAGTTCTATTACTTTTATTTTTACCTTAGCACCCAGAGACAAAAGCCTTTTTTCCACCACTGTTTTATGCACAAAAGGAATTGACACCACTGGAATTAATACTTAACTCAGATTTCTTTTCAGTGACTTTAAAGACTAAACCTTTTAAATTAACAGGTTTTGTTTGTTTGTTTGTTTGTTTTTTAAAAAATTATTTTGTTTTTGTTTTTATTTTTGTTTTGTGGGTTTTTTTCTCCATGTAGCAATTAATTCATGCCTATTTCTGTTATCTCACTAACCTTTCCAAAACTTAGAAAATCTGGCACTGCAATTCTACAGTACATGCACTTGTCTGCTATATGCAGTGATGAAAATTGCAAGTCATTCTTCATCTGGCCATATCTCTACTGATTGCATCCAGAGGGTTTCAGTATTTTCTCCAATTGTCATCTCTCCTCCTGTTTTGGAAGTGCTGACTCCTGACAATTAAACTAATTCCCATGAGCAAAAAGCTTTTATTCAAAACCTTTATGAAAATTCTTTAAGGGTAAAACTACATTAATTTAGAGTTACAAACTGATAACCTTTATGGATTATACTCTTCTGTCTCATCATGGTCCTTATCCAATTGTAGAGCTGCTTATAACTTGATTTTTCCCCCCAAATCATCACACAACCTTGTTTCATAGGTATGGTTTACATTTCTTCATTATATATGTACAATTGCATTTGAATAAAAGCAAACTTTGCTTAAAGGAGCCAAAGTTACACATGACTGTGCTCTTGTTATACCTGAGTATCTGCAGACTACATCTTAGTATTTAATTCTTCACATTCTCTATTCATCCACAGACTACCAGCTATAATTTCTCATTGCCCTAAAACTTCTTATAAAGATTAATGCCTCTGACAACATGTATCTCTCTATAACAGCTGAATTCTAGATTCTAATCAAAAAAAGCAACCACAAAGGAGTCTGTTTTTTCAGTTGTTGTTTTGTTTTGTTTTCCTGAAAGACATGTTAATTGTATTAATGATATTCTCAAATTTATTTTTGTGTTTTAATAGGGAATCCTTTATCCGTTTCTCTGTGGTTATATCTATTGTGTTGTGCATGTGCACACCATGCATCTGAACCTTTTGTCATCATATTGTATTACTTCTTGTGATAAGTTTCTAGAACTAAGGTAAAAATTCTTCCAAAGACTCTATGCATAATACTTCTTTCATCTGATGTCTCTTGAGAGGCAAATCCAGGCAATAGGAAACTGAGCCAGGAAGGACACCACATGCATTTTAGATTAAGTGCTTATTTTTAAGTATAAAGGCTGAACAACCTGTCCTTTTTAATTTTTGCAGTTTGTTATAATCTAACAATAACTAAATGATGATCATATTAATGGAAATACTGGTTTTTATTTTCTAACTGTTAGAACTGATTCTTCTTTGCCATTAGAATTTTAATTATCTTAAATAGTTACACTTACGACCGAGACTGATGTAGGTACTAATTCTAACACTAGAAACAGTGGCATGATCTAGGTGGGAAAGTGACATGTGGAAAAGCTGTTTGGAAAAAAAGGTGTTATAATCAGGTCTACTGAGCCAAAGCTATCAAAACATGTTTGTTTTTTTTTTCCTATATTGGTGGAGCATTTAATTTTTGCTCCATTTTTTAAAAAAAAATTTACTCATTTTTTATTTTAAATCTGGAACACTTCTACAATGAAAACATTGAAAAGCTCTAGAGGTAGTGGAACAGCAGTCAGCTGCAGACACTCAGATCAAGAAATTAAACTGAAACTATGTCCTGGCTTCACAAACACCTGATGCACTCTGATCACAGTAAATAGTGTTAGAGGTGGTCGCTATGTGGCAGCTTTGACAGCTAACACCTTGGTTTCCAAATAGCCTCTTCTCTCCTCTAACAACTCACAGCTTTTTCACATGTTGTGCTGCACTGAATAAACAGAGGCAGAAACTGAAGCTCTTCAAAAGAAATCAAAGAACAGAAGAAAAGGGACTGCAGCTGTACAGGGAAACCTGCCGTAAAAACTGTCCACAGAATGTCCCAAATATCCCATTACACAGCTGCTTGTGGCATTAAACTTCTTTAATCATGCCCAAATCCTCAGCACTTACAATACAACATGCACAGAACAGTGCAAAAATCTATCTTGTGTTCTTGGAGAACCTTCTCAAACAGCTTCCATATGGGCAGTGGCCAAAAGGTCACTTACATTCTTGGGAATGTTTTTTACTGGGAAGTGAAGGACACTGAAGTTGTTTTGATGCAATACTTGTGACTTTGACCCTTGCCATTGTTGGCTTGTGAAACACTGATGCATCTTTGGTAGCCAGTATGACATCTAGAGAAAGATCGCATCTTCTCATGATGTGCAGATATTCTGCATAAAAGAGCATAATATCCATGCCTCTTCCACGTGAATTCAAAGAGAAATTAGAAGTGATCTTTTGGAACTTGTGAATTCTATGTGGGCAAAAGCATTCAGGACAGAATGAGAAAAAGCCATTCTCACCCTACTAAAACCTTCAGTGTTGTCCTGAGATACTTTATCACTGTGTCCTGAGATGCTAATACCAAAAATATGTGGCAAAATGAAGGGAAGTCCTAGCACTGCCCAAAGTCCATAATTGAGTACACCTGGAACAAGCATTACTTGGTGGGATGGGAATTCTATCCCATTGTTTGGTCACAGAAGCTTCTCTGTTTTTCAAAACTGTAAAATGAATGTGCAAGGGTGATTTTGGCTCCAGTACTAACAAAGCTTAAATGACATGTCTCTATTTATTGCCTCTCTAAATACCAGGGTATCTCGGTGTTTGGGTGAGAGACTGGCACACAGAAGAAAGGGAACACCCAATTATCAACCTGAGCAGAATGGAAGGTGTCAAAGAGAAAAAAACCCTGCACATTTTTTAGCACTCACACCCGCAGTTCTACATCCATCAGCTGAAGATACAAACCCTGTCTGTTCAATGCAATCAGTGTTGCAACAGAAAGTGCTTATTTGGCACAAAATTTTAAATTGGCAACAATGACAAATAATAATTTTGATAATCTCCCTTGAAGCAGGAAAATATCCTGTCCTAGCAGAGGGTGGTCTGGCTTCAGTATTCATATTTTTCTCACCCTTGGCTGGACTGCAGCAGCAATGTATACCTGCTCCCAAAGCCAGCAGTACTTTAGAAATCCCAGTTAGCTCAGAACAGCTGTGTTGATCTTATCTGCAATACACTATTTTGCAAATGCATTAGCCTGGCCTCCAGTCTCCAACCAGTCCAGACTTAACTACAAAGACTGAACTGTTAATGGTGTTTAAGGTATCAGGCTGTAGCATACAGCCTGCCACGATGTAGAAATTTCTGGTCCAAGACTGCATCCTAAATAAAACTGGAAATGAAGAGCAATGCATAGCACTATGCACATTCCATTTGGAGTGGTCTCATCATACCTGCTACACCTTAAATAGACTGCATAAATACATATAAGTATGCAGGAAAATCCCTACTATAACAATACAGTCTCTTGCAGGTGCAAGGAAAAAAACTGATTCTTGACTTTGTATTCTAAAAAAACCCACATCTTTCTTTGGACTAGAGTATGGCATTTGGTGCAACTTTATTCTCTTTAAGGCCTGATGCAGCGAGCTTCTGGTGTATTGTTGACTCCTGCTTTTGGTAATGTTAAGAAAACCTGACAATGACTAGGTACTACAAGGAAACTTCGAATATTCTGTGGCAAAAAATGCTTGCAATTTTAAAATTCTTAGTGAATTTTTATAGTTTTCATCATAAAATTACTTCAGGATATTTGGATGAATTACACATGAGAAAGTCTTTCACTTTAAAAGAATACTTTTACAAAGCAAAAAGCTTTTGGGCTGTTTTGCAAACCCATCAAAATTTTCAGTTTTATTGCAAAGCACTTCATTACTTTTACATGCAAGACCTTTGAAGCTTTCTGAGTTTTACAGAGCATTTACTAAAAACCCGCAACAACATTTGCAGCAGCTGATCAGCCACTTCCTACTTGATCTGTAATGTGCAGAGAGCTGTGCTCTGCTCTGCTTCCCTAACCACATAATCGTTTAGGTACAAACCATGGTTTCAGGTTTCACTATTATGCTGATTTGGAGCTCAGAGTGAGCAGGTAAACTTAAAACAGCGCAGAAGCTCAGTAGTTTTGATTAGGCTGTTGTTACACATACTGTAGCAATCAAGGTTAAGTTGCAGCACTGCTCACACCTTAAACACAAAGAACACAGAAAGTTTCAGGTTGTTCTCCTTGAGTCTAGACCATACTTTTAAAAATACCTAGGAACAATCTTTTATGAATTTTTTTCTCTTCTCTTCATCTCTCCTGATTCTCCTCCCAGATAGGTGGTTAAGCTCTTTTTTTTCCCTCCTGCATGCAAAGAAAATTACATCCCAAAAAGGTGTAATTTCAGACAAGGTGAAAAAGAGGGAAATGAAGACTTGTGTCTCCATCCTTTACAAGATCACATTGCTGATGGTTGCCTATACCTCATGAAAAAGATGACCAAAGCAGATGGAGAATCTGTTCTGTTTTAAGCAAAATTTCTCATTGGTGTCAACTGGAAAATCTTTCCACAACAGATGCACAGACTGCCTTAGGGGTGTTTCACTAGCATTTAGCACCTATTCTAACTCATATATTCTCAAAAATATCAGAGTTTGCATACCTGGAAGGGAATTTCCCCCCTCACATATATGTAGAGACGACAGATGAATATACAGCACATGAAAGTGAGCATCTAAATCTACCTTTAAGGTTGATGGCTGAAAAACATCAAGCATGCACATAGTTTTACTCCCAAAAGAAGACTCACAGTTTCACCCAATGCATTTCAGTATGGAAAAGTTAGCAGGACTGAGGCTTGTGGTGACTAAATATGAGGTTAGATTTTCCTGATTCTTCACCTGGGACGTGCTGACTGGCATAAGGAAAATTATTTCCAACTGCAGATGTGTTATCATAGACAGAAGCTTATCCTTATCTAAAGAGGAACATAAAATTAATTCCAAATTGAACTGCAGTTCAAACTTTTTATTTCTCTGATAAAAAGCCTTAATGACTTCTGGTTCTACTAAAAATATTTATAAACTTGAATAAATTAATTTTATGGTGCATGATATCATTTCATAGGCAAGAAAAAAGAATAAAAATTGAAAGCATTCAGTGATGGAGGTCATATAAGATAGCAATAATTTAAAACTAATACTGTGTAATTCATTTATATTTGAAAGAGAATGCAAAACAAAATGTGTACAATGATGCAAAGGTAACTAAAAGAAAATGTACTTAAAATTTAAAATATGACTATTTCCTAAACTAAAAAAATGATGAAGGGTTTTAAAATTTTTCAATGTGAAAAATAATTGCATCATACATACCATAGTATATAAAAAATAATTTTCATTAAAAATTCCCATGCAACAAAGTCTTGCATTTGGACAGTGAAAGTTTGCAAATTTTCTCTTCAGAATTTGCAAACAAGGAACACCATTGTTCCAAATGCACATATCTGAGAAGGTCTCAATTTCAAGAGGAAACCAACGACCTCAGGAATGTTCTTTACTAAAATGAACCTTTTAGGATACAAACAAATTTGTTAGATACAATTTCAAAATATTCCTAACACTTTATTATGAAAGGCCTGGGGGTTTTTTTGTGTCTATTAATAATGAATATTTATTGTAGCATTTAATATCAAAACTTTCAAGAACAACTGGAAGTTTTCTATATCTGAACTATAATGAACTATTATTTTAATATGTCTTATACAATTAAATATATCAATTTGTACTGTGTTATTACACATGTTATGCTACCAAATGATGAAGATTCATTAAGAGCATTCTCCCTGTGAGTCAAAACAGGTCTAGAAAATTAAATAGTTAAAATACTTATATCAATAGGGTACAGATAGTTTCAAATTCAAACATTATGCATGCTACACAGGTTTTACCTGAAGCCTCCACTCAGGAGTGCTTATAGCTGACTCAATGGCACTTAGAGCAGTCAGCTGCAGGAACAACTCCAGAATACATGAGAAAAATAGATTTCTGTGCCTCCATCCTGTGATACATACTACCCACATCTTACTGTCAATGTACTAGAATCTGATAATCTTGTAGGAAATAAGTGTGGCACATAATCCATAACAAACAAAACCAGAGATACTTAGGGGAAGATCTGCTAGTTGCAGAAACTTTCACAATTCACAATGGAGAGCTGTCTTCTGATGTTAAATGCATACAATTTACTCTTTTAAAAGTAAAAATATACTCTAAGACATTTGGAAAATGTTGCAGACTGTTGTAGCTAAAGCAATAATCAAGCATAATGAGTTTAAATATTAATTTGCAATATGTTTTGTGTACTTTTGCTTCCTTATACCCAACAGCAGCAAGCTGCGTTCTGAGCAAGCACCTACAAGGAAACATTCAGTGTTGGTTTATCTGTTTTCTTAGGTAAATTAATTAAATAACTAGCTAACTAAAGACAGATAAATAACTGTCTCATTCATATTTCTCTCAGGATGGTTGAATTAATTTTTAAATTGCAGTGCTTTATCTTTTTCAATGTTGGAAGCCATATTGGCACTTAAATTTGCAGTTTTGTCCATATATTTTAGCAGAATTATGTGACAAATCCCTGACCTTTGAAGGTAATGCTTCAAAATCTCCAGATTGGTAGGGTTTCCTCCATAGCTTCATATTCTTTGTTGCGGAGGCTCTTAAACATTCTGAAGAATTTTCTCTCTGACTGAAGCAGATGGACAGCATGTCCCCACTTTTCATTCAGTGAAAAACTGAAACCCCAGTGTTTGCTGTTCAGGAGTTGTGCAGAGGTGTGTAGAGTAATGGGGGCTCAGCCTCTGGCTGGCTTTGTGTGTGTGGCCACCTGTACTTGTGTGATCCCACTACACCCAGTGCAGTTCTCCTCAGGAAGCAACACTACAGTTGTGGCCTCACTTGGAAAGCTATCAGCAAAATGACTTTGTTGTTTTTTTCTAAGACCTTGGGTCTTTCTATAAAACAATATAGCTGGTATTGTTTTCTGAACACAGAAGGCACATGCATATTGATTCTTAGCTGAGGTTAATATAATCTGTCAGGGAAAATCTGAAATGGGACATAACACAGGAATTTACTATTCTGCCATGTATTTGCAGGCCCAGACAGGAATTTCTTAAAGCCTGCCTTCCCTGGAAAACAGTAGCACTTTACTAGTCAGACTTTCCTGAAAAAGACATTTGTATCTATAGAAGTTTCACATGAAAAGATATTTAGGACTAGGTGAAAAATTTTAATCCACGGCAAGGCCACCATCAAACTAACATCCTTAAGTATTCATGGAGGCATGGTGGATGATTTAAATCATTCTCCCACACTTAACTAAGACTGCTGCGTCAAAGCTAAGTCTTTCAGCCTCTAACCTTTAATGTCATTTCATGCCCACTGAACACTTAGTTTCAAAAACCAGTAAAACAGGTTTCATAGGAAAGAATAACCAAATAACCAGGAGAGAACTGATACTTCTGAGAAAGCAGAATTCAAACTCCTGTTTTAAATCAGGCTATACAAGGTTTTCTACAGTGCAAGCACATGCTCCTAACACAAGTGTAAAAAAAACTATGTGTAGAGGTTTTCTCTTCTCAAAGGACAATGCAAAGCCTAACTTTTGCTCTATTACACAACAAAAGCTACAAAGGTTAGATCTCAGAAAGCTTTGTTGAATGGAAAAATTACTTAGTCTTGGTCTTCTTTATTTTCAGCACCTGAATCACAGCAGCGAATTAAGCACCTATGGAAAGCTTCTGTTCACCAGGTCACAGTAATGAACAGGAAGAATCTGTACTATGAGGGTGGTGTCTTCCTGACATGACTTTGATTCTTGAAATGACAGTTAAGAAAAAACACAGTTCAGTTTAACTACCCTTCCAAAGCAGGTAGATTTTGTTATTTATGTTCCAAGAAACCCATCAACAATGAATAACTGTTGAGCTGAAAAGGAGTTTGTTCAGGATTCACAACAGGAAAGAACAACTTGTTCATCCACCAGAACTGCTCTGTGTAGAATCTGGCCACAAAGAAATGGGCTGCATTAATTAAAGCCAAACCAAATATCAAGGTCTACATGTCAGCCATGTAGGGAAGGCTGAAGTTCAGGGACATTATGGACAGCTTCTCTTGGATGTCGTTTCTAAATCTTTCACTCTTGGCCTGCCCCTATATGACTGTGATCCTACATTTCTACTTAGTTGTGTGTGAGTTTTGCAATATAATTGAAAAAACCACTTGTGCCACCATGCCGGGCAGCTCCATCCTTACCTCATGTTGCCATGACTGTCAGGGTGGTGGCTGCTCTTACCCCTGGTTAGTGACAACTGGGCACCCTCCTTCTAACAAAAAATCTGTTATTTTTCTTACAGCTCACAGTGTTAATTTAAAATACAGAGGAAAAATATTTCTTATGCTCAGTTTTAAAAACAGGATAAAAAATAGCTTTGTGTCTATAACTAAATGGGAACCAGAAAAAAATCTGAATAAACAATGAGCAGAATAACAAATAGAAATTCCTCCATGAATTACTTAAAGTAAATTAAAAAGTGTGTTTTAAATAAATTATCGTTTTCTGTATTTCCAGCCTTTGTCAGGACTTCTCAAAGTTTTAACTAGCAAAGCTCTTTCTCTTCTTATATAACCAAAACATCTACTGGTGTAGTTGGCTGAAAATGCTGTCTTTCTGTATTGAGATTGTATATAGGCATATTTGTTTTAAAGACCTACATAAACTTGCATCATTTGAGGATCTTGGCCTCAAAATCTTGGATTTGTAAGAATATTTTCTTAAGTGTAGGGGAACAGAGGAAAACCAGAATATAGCAGCTGACAAGAAAGTACATTTTTTTATTACTGATATAATCTTAATCTTTGAGTGGAATTAATAGTAACACGACATATAGCTGCATGCAGACACTGTTTTTAGTGAGGCTTTTTCTCTTGAGAGAAAATCTTATGATTTTTCATGCCGCCATAGCCTCTGTGAACCTCTTCTGCCTCAGGAAGACCAGCCTTATGTGTATTCAGAACTGCTGAAACACAAGCCATGCTGTATTCTAGACACAGAAGGACAAATTACGTATCAACTAAATTACATGAATGTACCTGATGTACCACACATGCACAATGTGGAGTTAGAGCATCCACTGTCAGCAATTTTACAGCTCAGAATCACACCATGGTGCATCCGCTTTCTCACCAACTAAACTTAAAATTGAAGAATTTAAGTTTGATCTGTCTAATTAAATCAGGACTTAAATGTTAAGAAAATGCTCCCTCACACAAGTTATAGCTACATCTGAGTAGTTTAGTAATGCCGTAAACATTAAACTTGAACGTTATTGCTGAGGAATAGAGAATATAATTTTAACTTCTGTCCTGTGTGGAAGCCTAAGTGACAGCTTTAATGGGTTTTCTCCTGCACAAGTGTCATGTTATTTCTGAACAGCACAGGAGATTCCATCTGAAATTAATGTGATTCTAAATGCATCAAAAAGCTAACACCCAAGGAAGTAAGAGCAGAGTGGATTTACCTTTTTCTTGGCAGCTCTGCTGGAATGGTCCCAGCTGCACTCTCGGGGGTCTGCTGGGTTTTTTTGGGGGCTGTCCCAGCTTGAACACTGGGGGCAAGATCTGACGCTTAGGTATTCCAGAACTCCTGCCTCCATCCCCTTTATCTTGAGATGCAGCTGATGGTCTTCCTGCAAGTGCCGTATTCATCTTATGGAATGTATGAGAAGGCCTTGACTCTTCCTGGAGGACTTTGTCTTGGAAAAAGCTCCTGGCAGCACTTACTCCCTTTTCTTCAGTGTCTTCTGCCACAGTTTTGGGGGCTTCTTTTGATAAACTGGACCTGTAGACAGCGTGCTTCACAACTCTTTTAGGAAAATGACTGTCTGCAGCTTCTGCAGCGGAGTTACTATTTTCACCCATTTCCTTCGCTTCTTGGCGTGCGTGTATATTTGTTCTAGGTCTCGACTGTCTTTGCAGAAAACCACTTTTATTAGAAGTGTCTTCATTTTGGGATACCTCACTGCTTAGAGAAGGTTTCTGTGCAAGAGGTGGTTTAAAAGCAGGAGGTTTGGGCTCATTTGCTTGTGTTGCAGACCTTAGTTTTCCCTTAGCTGCTTTCAAAAATTCGGGTTGTGCCTCATTCTCCTGTGATGCAAAATTTAAATTAGGTTTTGGTCCCAGATTTTTTTCTTTATCAGGAGGAGCATGGAATTTGTTCCATGCAGGTTTTGGGTTCAAAGGCTTTGGGTCCTCTTTTGACGGGTCACTGGTTTTGATAGAGAATTTAGTGCACTCGGTTTTTTCACCATTTCCTCTGTTAGTGGGCTGCAACTGAACACCAAACCTTTGTGCCACTGGGTTCAAACGTGGTGGGTTTGGATCTTTCTCTGTTTTATCATCACTTGAAGGCTTGACTGACAGAGGAGGCTTAGGCTGAACAGGTCTGTGAAGGGTACTGGGTCCTGAAGAACACTCAGCGTCTCCTTGTTTTGCTAATTTCTCAAATGCTGCTCTCCTTGTCTGTAATCCTGTGGAGATATCTTGTCTTGGGACTTTCGTGGGTCGGCTGGCTGAAGAATCCTCTCTCTCTCTGGCAAGTTCCTCATATTTCTCCATTAGTAACTTCAGACGTGTCTTCAAACTCTATAAACATAAAGAAGAGAAAAACAAAGGGCAGCAATGGGAAAGTACTGTTGCAATGTTCACAGATATTGTACTTTAAAGAGTTTCCTGGTCTGAGACTTCAGTACTGCGGATTGGCTGAGGAGGTGCTGTAGCTCATCTTCCTGTGAGGTTATGAGAAGCTGCACATTTTGCTGTATCCTTGCAGCACTTATACGGTATTTTAAAATTTTCATTCAGGTGCTGCCCTTCAGGTACTGTAGGTCTTTTTGGGCATATTATAATTTCTGTTTACTTCTGAAATTGTGAACTGAACACATAATAAATGTAAGAAATTAAAAATGACTTCAAAATCAACATACCTAAAAATTTGATTGTATTCATGTTATTCCTGCTAACTCTTTTGAGAACTGCAAGTTCCTTTGTAAAAACAAATTCTTCTGCTTGGTGTGCGACAACTTTTCTTTCCTTTCTCAGGAATTTTTTTACTTTCTGCTCCCCCCACCCTCACTTTCCCTTGTTACTCTTCTCCATTTTGCATCTGAATAAAACTGTGCATGTATGGATAGAAAATGAAAATATATGAAGCATAAGTGAAAGAAATGACAATCAATACCCCCAGATATTGTCAAAGTTAGTAAATTTTTTGTTAAAAACTAGAGTAATTCCAATATTATAAAATATTATATTATATAATTTTTAAATTATTCTATTTTATTATTTTTTAAAATAGTTGTTTTAATTAGCCCAATTCAGTAATTTTCAGGACCAGTCTTAATTTTGAACTGAAACAAAACATTCAATACATTTGAATTCAGGAAAAATAAAATACATCAATGCAGGATGGGAGCAAAAGGCAGTGATCCCATGTATTGAGCATGGGCCACCTTTGAGTTCAAGAGCCCTTGGGAGCAAGACGTCCTCTTCCCAGCTAACAACAGCAGCAGAGGTGCAGCTATGGCAGACGTGTTGATACATACAATTCACAAGTAGAACCTGGACTTCCTGTGTGAGTTAAAATGTAAAACTTACGGTATAAAACAGGAATGTTATAACTAGGTTGGGTTCTGAACCATCATTTGTATTCCTACAAAACATAATAAATAGGTGTTTGAAAAAAAAATTAGAGGTTTAATGAACTGTGTCTTTACTATGGTTCAGCAAGTGCTCAGCGATTTTTGATTTTTTATTTTACTTCAACAACAAGAGCTTCTCAATTGGGCTTTTGCTCCTTTTGCCTTCCATTTGATTGCATCTCATAACATAAATAGCCTGTTATGTTGGAGTGGTTATATATGTAGAGATAAAGAGACTTCTGCAACTTAAAGGCAACTATCCCAAGTCTTTCAGCATTGCCAAGAAATTAAATCTTTCCAAATCGATTGTGTTAAGCTACAAATTACCACATTAAATGCAGCCAAAACAAGGTAGATATAATGAAACTTATACCCAGCAACCACATTGTTGGGTATTTTTGTACACATAGAGAAGGGAGGAAGTACACATTTACTATGGAGATTATCAGGGTTAAGCCATCTACTGCTGTTTGATGCATACACACTCACATACACACACAATTAAATTGCAGAGGTATGTATATGTATTGCTAATCATTCAAAATTTGTCCCACGATACCTCACAAGGCACTGATTTTAACACCTTAGACAGTTAAGCCAATAGTAGGGCCAGAGAGAATAAAAAGCCTTTTGTGTCTGATCTTTTTTAACTTTGTACTAATTCATTATTTTTATCTAAGGTCTGTAATAAAATATAGATCACTAGAGATACTGTAATTATAGTTTATGTCTGAAGTCCTCAGAACCTCGAAGTTAGGATTTGATCAGTTGCCTAACTCAGCAACTAATTTCTTTTGGAAGTCATAGCAATTAATTGATTTATTTGCTACTTTTTCTATTTGAAATACAAGAAAACGTGCTGTGCAAATTACAATACTTTTGTTTTGCAAGAGCCATTCAGCATGTTGATCTTTAGGAAGCTGGGAATGTGACTTTGAAGAAAATTTTATTATTATGATGTATGGTTTCTGAAAAGTTTTCTACACTTGGAATAGCAAGATTATATTAACTACATTCTTTCAAATGCACTATTCATTATTCAAATGAACCATTCATTATTGGCATGTTAGGAGTGTCAATGAATTTTGTAAAATAAATTTCTTCCCAAAACTGTGAACAAACCTTGTCCTAGTCATGTATATTTACATGCTTAGCAAGAGGAAAAGTTCCTGGACATGTGGAAGAGTTTACAATTAACAATAAAGCCTCTTTATATTACTTGGTGAAGTTAATAGCAAGAATCAAAAGAGAATAACAAACTCAGTGAAATCGTTCTGCTTCTCTTTAAAGTACAACACCAGTTTCTGCCTGTGTAAACTGTGTTACATTGGAAGCCATGCAGATTCTAACAGAGAGCCTGACTGGTCAGTTAGACAGAGGGGGACTGGAGAAAAAAGAAAATGTTTTGTTTGTGGCTCCGAGTAGTCGCCACAGTTTCCGTGCTTCCCTTCCCAGAAGTGACAGCAGTTACCTACTTCACTATCACATACAGTAGGTTGTAAATCATTAAATAGGAACTTGAAAAGATTCTGAAAAGAGATTAAGTTCCCCCTACCCTTTTCCTCTAAAGTGCAAAGTGTCTGTGCAGAAGAGTCATGCAAAAGCTAGTATTTGGGTTATTTTCTGAACTTTCTCTTTGGTCTCTATTGGAAACTCAGTGCAAAATATTTTGGCTTTTCAGCTCTTGATGTGAAATGTAAGCAGCACATAAGAAACACAGTAAAACTTCCTTTCATACAAGATAATTGCATTACTGAAATGAGTTTGCTCAAATCTAGAGCAATACCTAGGCTATAGCTCCCATGCCATAGACACATTTTTACATACAGAGCTTTCACAGGCTCCCACTGCCTTCAGCAGACTGACAGAGGTAGCAAGTTACACTTGTGCAGAATTGTTCCACAGCTACACTTAGTTACACCTCAGTGTTAAAAAGAGTAATTACCCATAACTTACAATATGGCTGCACACTTCTGTACAGAAGTACACTGTCATGAGAACACAAAAGTACATTAAAAAATTCAGTTATATTCTTCCTGAGTTTAGTATGGGTATTTCAGTCTCAACTGGCAGCCTGAATAAAATGTTGGTTTTTTGGGGTTTTTTTTGCCTTGCCATAAATATAGCTTTATTATTTACTTTCCTGTCTTGGGGAAGCCAAAAGATTATTTCACTTCAACTTCCCCTTGAGGCCACTTTTTCTTCAAACAGCAACACTCGATCAGTGAATGGAATAGCTGATGTGTGTGCATACAATCATTAATTAGGCAAACGAAAAATATTTTTGATTATACAAAGAATTCATTCAAACAACAGGCAGATCTAATTTATAAAAGATAACCTCCCCCACCTTTTCTCTTCTCAACTGTAACTTTTAAATTTCTATTCCCAAGTGATGGGATCTAAATATACCCTCTAAAAACTCAAAATCAGATCTGGAATAGTTTGCTAGAGAGTAATAAAATAAAGATTATAAAACCATCCCTTTAAGAAGAAAACTATGCTTAATCATGAATTCTGTGATAGTAAAATAACCAGAGAAGTTGACAAGCACTAAGGGAATTGAGTTCTAAAGTATGGACAGCATATAAAGAATAAGAAAATGGACAAAAACAACAAGGAAAATTACACAGAGAATTATAGAAAAACACAGATCTGAAAATTATTTTGCAACTTTATGTAAGTCTGATGTAAATTCTACTGAAGTTAGTAGAATTGAGGCAGCCTACTTTTTGTTTACATGCCAGTGGCCTTCTGAATTTGTGATAAATTATTGCTTGACTACTTTCTTTTCCAGACACCTCAGAATTATCATTGTTCAAATTTGTTGTTTTCAGAAGAGATTTCCGAATTACTTTTCTTCTCCTTGAGTCTAGTTGTAATTACTAGTTCAAGACTCGCTCTAAGAGTAAGTGCAGCATTTGGAAAGTGAAGTTGAGAAATTGCAATGCTCTGCACCTATGAATGTGCGTAGCAGAAGCATGAAGAGAAGGCAAAGAGACACCATTTGCTCATACAAAACTTGCTAATACAATGGTTGGTAAGAAGAGAAATGAGCCCTCATCAGATAATACTTAAGAATGAGGAGACAGGCTAGTCTTCTGTCTGGGGCTTATATGAAAGGCAGACCTTTAGGATGGAGAGGATAAAGAGAAATCTAAGGGATTCCCTAGTCAGAGGCTGACAGCCCCTATGTTACCCTGAGAGCATAATTTCAAACATGCCTCTAACACCAGCAAGAAAAAAATGGCACACATATGAGGATATATAGTTGTCAAAATCAGACAAGGCAGTGTTCCAGCCTGGTCACAGTGTATTCTATATATTTTCCAACGTGCATTCCTCTTATATTCCCTCTTATATCTCTCTTGCCCCTTTTTTTCATCTTCTATCTAATCATAAGACCAGCTACTCATGCTGCAGAAAAATATAAGGACAGTTCCAGATGAGTTTGAGACCAGGACAAGTGAGGGCACAGGGCTTGACCAAGAACAGCCAGATTACATCCCATCTTGTTCCCAAACTGCTTCTGCCAAAGACTATGCACAAAGTCAAAGTACCAACAGAGGCACAATCATCACTTCATCCTGCATCCTAAGAGACTCTTGACAATGTTTCTCTCTTAATAGATTTTTTTGGTACCTGTTTAAGTGAAAATAAGAACTATCAACCACTGCCAACTTGGTCTTCAACAACAGAAGCCTGGTGTCTCCAAATTTTCCATGAAGAATTTGAATCTGACATAAACAGACCAGTTCATATCCATTTCTTTTGCAACATGGTTTTGTATATACACAAAATTTCATGATACTTAATAACTTTCTTCTAAAAGTTATTTTTCTCATGTGGCTTCTAATACCCTTTATCAATTATTTCTTTCAGAATAATATAAATTTTCTCATGATCTGCCTAGAAGTGAAACATATTTCTTTTCACTCAGAACCCTATTTATATATAGTGTATACATTCACTGTCTTATGAATGTCTTATTTGTCTGGTTATACCACTAAAGTGAATGCTCCAAGTCTCAAGGAAGAAAAGTTCCTGCAAAGTTCCTACCATTATTTCAAGAATTTCAGGATCCCATGTGATTTTAAAGGAAATCTTGTGCAATTTTAAGACTTTGAGTAGCATTTTGACTCATAGTTGGAAAGGAAAATACTTTCCATGACCAACCACTAACCAATTACATACACTGACATCTCAACCCAGAATATGGTATATTAATTGATACCCTACCCATAACTTAATAAACAACAAATAATGCAAAGGGGATAACTAAAAAATAATTACCTTTGAGTGATACCATTTCTGCTATTACTTTAAATGCAAAGGCCGCTTAAATTAGGACCACTTTTAATAAAATTTCAGAGAACTAACCACAAAACTTTGAGAGAGAAATGCCCATTTTGTCAGCTTAGCATCTTTTCAGCTCTTAAACTAAGTAAAATCCACAACTAGACTTCCAATTAATTAAGTTATATTCAATTCATTGTGCTGATTCTATTTCTTCTCGAACTTTCCACGCTTATTTTTTGACAAACATGTACAACATTTACAGTTTACCTGGATATCCCAAAGCTCTCCGCTATTTGATACAAGCAGAAAAACTGGCTCCTTCAATGTGACAATCCATGGGTGTATCAACTTACCAGCCTGGTCTATTTGCTAAAGAGGACTTCTGCTTCTCACAGAGGAGTTCTTGCTTCTTACAAGATACACTTGTGGGTTTCATTATCGTGAACAGTTACTGCTCTCCACAGGATATTAGGCAAGAAGTGCTGGAGGAAAAGGGAACTGAAGTGTGTTCAGACTGGTTGGCTGCTTCCATTAGCAGTAAGCACCATGTGATATCCAAAAGTATTGCATTTACCCCATATTGTGTTTCTCTGTGAGGCTGCCTCAGTGCATACAAGCCTGAGCCATTACAGAACAGCTGCTAATGAAATGTGTGTGGCAATTACAGACATAAAGGGTGGACTGGCCACAGGTCCAGTGCCCTGCTACCACTGAGAACCCTGCCTACATGACCCACTCCCAGGTGTTAGCTCAGATGCTCCTATGCTGCCAGTGGGATCACATTTGCCAGTAAGATCTTGAGATTCTGCTGACCAGTTTTTTTATACTTGTTATGTGGAGATACTAAAAAAAACCCCAACAACTACGGTTATACATTTCTCCTGTCCTTTCTCCTGTATGTTTGAGTTTGAAGGATTATACAGGATAGAAAAGCCAATACTGAGTAAATAAGCTTCATAAGAAATTCTAAATTTGTGTTTGTGCTGAAGCTAAAACAAAACCACAAAGGCGGAACCCTCTACAAAATACAGCTCAGTGAATTTGCTGGAGCAGTGCATTGGGAGGAGATTGCAGAAGAAAAGTTCTGTGTCTTTGAGCCTAATTAAAAGTTATCTGAATCTTCCTCATGGCCTACTGCACTCCTGCTCTCCTTCTGCACAAACTTAATAGTATTTTTTGAAATATTTTGCAATGTTAAAGTAAAGCCTTCATCGTGCTTGATATTTCTAGCTGAATTTTACAAAAACTTGTAGCTTTGCTACTTCAGAAGTTTATTAGGGTGCTGGATGGAGCTTATTTGAGTTAGAAACACTGCTGCATGCCATGCCAATAACTGATTTTTTGTAATATATTATAATTGTTTTTTGTAGTGGGAGAAATGCAGTTCTTCATGCTATTCATTCAGCTAAACACTGTATTTTATTTATAAAACAGTATTTATTTGTAAAAATAAACAATCATCACAGATGATTATGCATTTATTATTAATATTATGGCAGATTAGAATTTGTGCCTTGCTGTTTTATGCCTTTGTGACTTTTAAGATGCTAACTGTAGCAATACAGTCTTTTTGTGTGGGTAAACACCAGTGCAAGGGTTAGCTCACAGTATCAGCTCTAGACAAATCATGCAATGATCAAAGAATTAGCTTATCTTCACAGCTCTGAATGCTAGACAGCTCCTGTTGTCTTCTCTTTCATCCAATATACACAATAAGTATATCCCTGACAGAATACTGATGAGAATATAAATTGCAACAAACACAATGAAAATAAGTTTACGCTGTGAAATTTCTGTGAAGCTTGCCCATCTGCAATATCCTCCACGTGCCTCATTTTACATTTGCAGGTGCAATAGCTTCCTGAAATCTCTCTAGTTTTTTTCCACTTATTTCTGTGAGGGTTGTTTGTGTGTGATATAGGGAAAATAGCTATTTTTAGGTGAAGAAAGAATCTGAATAAATTAATATTTTAAGGAACAGGACCCAAAGGCAGTGTAAAGTTATTCTGCCTTTTTCACTTTTCACAAAAACAACAGTAGCAGCAGCAAGAAAATCACTGGTTCACATTCAAGCAAGACAAGGATGCTAATAATGATAATGCCTCCTCCTGTATATACATGCCTTATATTCCCTGTATAGACCAAACCCTGAATCTAAATTCCAGCATACCAGTGGTGTGTCACTCCTCCTATGTGGAAAAGCTATGACTGCAATCTTAAGTACATTTTTTAATAAGACCTTTTATTTAGATGTTTCCACGTAACTTTGGCAAAAGCAACTACTTAGGGATTAAATTTGTAAAAAATCAGAAGAAATAAGAAAGAGAAGAAACAGAATCAGAAACTTGGCTATTCAGGAAAAGTGTGCCCAAAAGACCAAGGGAGGTAATCCTCCCCCTCTACTTGGCTCTGCTGAAGCTACATCTGGAGCAGTGGCCCCAGTAGAAGAAAGAAAAGGAGATACTGGAGAGGGTTGAGCAAAATTCAGAAAGATGATTTAGGATCTGGAGAATTGCTCTTATGAGGAGATACTGTGGGAGCTGGGTGTGCTCAGCCTGGAGAAGACAAAGAGGGGATCTTATAAATGCATAAAAATATCTCAGAAGTGGGTGCTCAGAGGATGGTGCCAGGCTCTCTTCAGTGGTACCCAGAAACAGGACAAGGAGCAATATCCATGAACTAAACCACAAAAAGTTCCATCTCAATATGAGTAGGAGGAACCTCTTTCAATTGAGGTTGGCAGAGCGCTTGAACACCTGCCCAGGGCATTCATGGAGTCTCCTTCTCTGGAGATATTCAAAACCCACCTGGACAGGTGGGCTGTACCCTCCTGTGTAACTTCATCAGGAAGGTTGGACTGGAATCCAGAGTTCCCTTCTAGCCCTAATAATTCTGTGATTGTATGAGTCTCTGCTGTAAGTGCTAGTGCATCTTTCTAAGATATTTTCCTTTCATCTACTGATGTACTTTGCTCCAAAATGGTTTAAAAATTCAGGCACTTCCATCTGAACACCTCTTGCTTTCCAATTCAGTGGTCACAAAGAACATTGTAGGATTTTGTTACCTCCACAGCTGTGTCAATACTATTGTTTGAGTTGCTGTAAACTGAAGGGACATCATACCAAAAAAAACCCCAATCTTTATCTTTTGACATGGTTTTTAACCTGCTTTATTTCACTAACTGTAAGTGTAGTGTATGATCCCAGATAAGGAGAGACTGCATAAGAGTAGTGAGGGAGGGTAGGAGAAGAAAAAGGTGATTGGCTGGGGCAGCTAATCTTTAAACCACGCGTATATAAGGGGAGAGAGGGCTGGGGAAGGACAGTATGTGGGAGAACACCTTTGGACAGGTGTACTGATATCATTAAAACAGTTTGAAAACCTCCTTCCTAAGTTAGAATAGTGTTGCTCTGTAATATACAACATATGCAAATATGTGGAGCACTGAGCAAGAGAAGGTCAACATAAGCAGCATTTTTCACTGAAACTTCGCCTCCTGCCTTCTCCTCCTCCGATCTATCACAGGGCTTCTGCCTCCTAGTTGTTACTGAACAGGTTATATTTCCGTAAAAAGTAGTCTATGCAGCAGTGAGGGAATATGTTGGAAAATTCTTTTAACTTTAGCTTATTAGTATATGATCCCTGTGTTCATGGTTAATGCTAAGTTTTGTACCATACAGTGCTTAGTACAAATACCAGAGATTAATGTGGCTTTGTATTAACACCCTACATCTGTGACTAATAAGTCTTCTGCCAGCTAATACTTCCTTGTTTATTTCTATCAGTGATTAATACGTACTAGCTGATACCTTAGTTTTGAGAAAAAGGATTGTGTGTCAGAGCTAAGAATGATAAGAGAAGTACATTATGACCTGACACTCTCAAGGAGAGAAGTTTCATCAGAAGATCTGCAACCATATCCAAACAACAAAACTGAAATAATTAGTATATATACATGTATTCAGCAAATATGATGAATGTGCATTAGTTTCAGGAATATAATCTGGTCTGTTAGGTTACTGAACATGTATGTTTTAAGGATAATTCCCCATGCACCCAGTATTGCTAATAATGTTGTTTTTCTTAACTAACAAGTTGGTTGGAGAGTTTATTTCCCAGTTTTCAATGGCATGGGGGCAAACTTGGCACAGGGGCAGAAATAACATACTTATAAATAATCTCTGTACATACTTGTACTGAAAGTTCAGACTACCTGGTTTTGTGCTGCTTCTGGAATAACATTCTGAGTACATGAACCTCATCAGAGGGCAAGGCAAAGAGTCAGCAGTTCTGCTTCACAATGCTGTGCAACTCCCCAGTGTCAGAATTCTGGGGTGAAGTGCCATCTTGCCGTGGCAGTGAACCTGTTACAGCATCACTTTGGAAAGTATCTGATTTTCAGAGTAAACTTGATATTCCTGAACACTGGCAGGAGCTTCTGCCTGCAATTGCTGCAGTGCACTATGAGAACTAATGTTTTTGGTAGGGTCAGTGTGTGTTATCTTTGTGTCTGCAGACAGAGATAGACTTCCTCAAAAACATGCTGCTGCATTTCCATCACATTCTCATTTGAAGGCAGTTTTAGTATTTCTGACAGAAGTTTGGTCATGAACAAATTAACATAATTTCCTTGTGTCTACATGCAGTGTCAGGGCTTTGGGAACAATTTGGCTTTGCTGTTTGGAGACTGCTGACATGCAGGATTCCCTGGAAGCTCCTCAACTCAGTGCCATGGCTCTTTAAATTGTTGTTATTCAATATCTATAATCTTACAACCATTGCCTATTATTAATATACTTACACTTGCCTGAACAGGGAATGCAGAAACCTGTTCCCGCTATTTTTTTTTCTATATAGAGACAGGCAGGACAGACAAACTCAAGAAAGAAGTGCCAGTGTCCTTGCTCTGTGTAAGATCCTGTTTTTCTGCTGGGTTGTATGTACTATAATAAATCAGAATCCCTTCTGGAGACGGCTGAAGCTGATGCAAAGCATGTGCTGTACAAAAAAAAAAAAAAACAAAACCAAAAAAACCCCCAAAACAAACAAACAAAAAAACCCCCCAAACAAACAAACAAACAAAAAAAAACCCAAACAAAAAAAAACTTTAATGCAAAAAGCCAAAAGTCTCTTGCTTTTGTGACTTGAGGAGTGGTCAGATCTCAAGCAATTTTTATTTCAGTACAAAGGTCATATTCAGGCATTAGCTGTCGTGTTCAACCAGAAGGGTCACCTGCACTGCCCTGCACCCACTTCCATGCCTGTCCCTACGCTCACCCCCCGTGCCCGCTGCCCTGTCACAGGCTGCTCGATGCCCCTTTGACTGCCGGGCTCACCCACACGGAGGGCTCAGACGAGGTGGTTTTTGAACGAGGCTGTGCCCTGCAGGCTGTTCGGGTTCTGCTCACTGTGTTGTCTGCCTGGGTTCAGCAGCAGGAGCTCAGGGGGAACTGAAAGAAGTGCTGCAGCAGGGGCACACTTCCCACAGGCCAAATGGGAACACCAGGCTTTTGCTAAACCCTCTGAAAGGCAGAGGTCACTACGACCTGAAGAGCCCTGATGAATGCCGGCACAGCCCCCCGAAACAGGTCTGAGGGGGCTAACAGCACCCTGCCGCTCACCCCCCACAGCTCTGCCTCACGGGGGGCCACCACTAATCACCAGGGGTAGCTGGGTTAGACGATTTAATGAGCTAAACTGCAGGTGATGTGAGCGTAGCTGTGATGGCTGAGTTTGCAGCAACCAACTCCTACTCTGAGGCAAGGGGGACGTGGGGACGACCTGGAGGCCATGTCGGCAAGCCAGCCACTCAGACTGTGGCAGGCAAGCAGACTCGCTGGCTGGGAAGTTGCTAGAAGCTGTGTATGAGAGGAAATCAGAAGAGCTTGGGGCAAGAGGGAGAATGGAGGAGCAGGGCAGAGTTACTGGGAGCTGCGCACAAGCAGTTTGTGTGGGGAAAGAATCTCTGGCAGCTGGGGAGGGTCTGCCCTGGTGTTTTGCTCCGTCAGCTCCCCACCTCCGTGGCCTTCAGGAATGGCTGTGCCTGTGGCCTGCCTTCCCGCACCTTCCCGACACCGAGCCCCGACTCCGTGCCTCCCTGCCCGGGCTCAGGCTGTCCCGGAGGGGCCCGGGGCTGGACGGAGCCGGTGCAGGCCGAGAGCGCGGGGGCGGCCATCGCAGCAGCGGAGAGGGGAGGGAGCCCGAGCTGCGGGAAGGGCACGCTGGAGTCGGAGAGGAAGGGAAACTTTCTCGAGGAAGAAGTTGCTTCAGTTTCACCCTACATGCCTTCATGTGAATGGCTAGGCAGGGGTTATCAGCTGGTCTGGCTTCCCCTTCGGCATCCCCCCCAGCCGCTAATACCAGGAGGAAGTGGGAAAGCAAACGGGGACAGCTTTAGCAAAATGCTCCCTGACTTCCCTTCCTCTTCAACATGTCCCTCCCTGCCTCCACCTGAGAGGCAAACAGGTGTGCACAAAAACCCTGCAAATACCTCACTAGGAGTTGGGAGTTGTCTAACCCTGTGGGAGAGAGACAGGGACACTACGCGTTTTCATACAGAAATTTAGCACCCTCCTTTCCTGCCCTCTCATACATTAAACACACATCAGCTCATCAAGTCTCACCTGCTTTTAGCACTAAGGAACAAGAGAAAGTAGTATGAAAGTCGTATTTCCTAAAAAGCATGCAAGCTGCAGGCAGGGTCCAACTTTGAGCTGTTCGGCATTCTGCACTCTGCACCACGTTCCTGGGACAGAGAAGACTTGCAGCTGACATCTACGCCTGTTCTGCTATCACTTAGCTCAGCTGCCTAAGGCTTTTTCTGGGAAGGGGATAATAAAGGGCCTTTACCTTCAAGGTGTCCTCTTTAAACTGCTGACTAAAAAGTTTCAGCTGTGAGCAATTTAGTCTCTGTATGATTTCTGAAAAACAGTTCTTCAGTCTTTTAATTTTAAAAAGTAGAAGATCAGACTTATATTTGTTTGCTGTTCCCCAATTCATATTAGAGGGGTCATGCTTGCTTTTGCTTTCAAAATATATTTCCTTAAAAATCCCAAACAAATAAAATCTCCTAAATTTTCATGGTCAATCTCAGTTAGTCAAGCAAACTTCACTAAAGTTTAGAAAAAGGTGAGTTTTAATGAATGCAGATTTACACCTTTCTGTACTGCTCTAAAGAAGTTACCTGTCACAAGTGAGGCTGAATTTAAATACATCTGAAACAGAAAGTTAAGGTTCAATTTAAATTCTCAGTTGCCAGGAATCTTTTAACTTTCTGCTTCTCTATCCTTTCCCAGTGTTTCTGTGATAATTAGTCTTGTTTATTAGAACTACATCTAATACTTGGAGAGTCTTCTCTTGTGGGCTGAAATTTTAATTTTTTAGTTATCGTGTATGTCATACTGCAATTATTTTTATATTCTAGAGAAAGAAGGAGGAAAGGGAAAGCTTAAAAAATGAGAAGACAATGATGTGGCCTAAATAAAAACAACAAAGAGAATGCTCCCACATCATAAATATTTCAAAACATGAAATAACTTCAGAAACTTCAGTTTTAATCAAAGACAATAAAGTTTAAAAATTAAAACATAGTTTAATCCAAAAGTCTTTAAGAAGAATGTTTCAGGGAAAAATTCGTAAGTCCTTCTGCTTAGAATTTGTTTCATGCCTGACATCCTTTCTATGTCCTTATCCTTCAGGCTTTTAAAAAAAACCTTTGACTATCCCTGATTCCTTACCTTTAGCAGGTAGTGGCAAGTTGGTTACAAAGCCTTCTGACTTTAAAGTAACTGGTTAGCCTGTGATATCAATCCATGAACAAAATAAAGGAGAAGTTAGTTTAAGTGAGAATGCATTCACCTGTGCCTCTGGCAATCACAGTAAAAAAGCCAGGATAAATTTTCCATCTGGTAAGGGTACTTTTGGTAAAATTGTCTTAGAGAGTGTACACAAACCCCATGTTCTGGAGCCTTGCTGGTATACTAAGAGTTTCTTTCAAAAAGAACATTTCTTCTTTCATATCCTCCTCTCCCGAGACTTTCCTCTCTTCTGCTAACCTCACTTTTCTCTTTTTTATCCAGTATTTGGAATGTGCTATCTGGAAAATGAGAGGTAAGCGAGCTGCGTGTCCCCTCTTCCATCACACGCCTGCCCTGCGGTCAGATGGGTCTCACCTTCCAGCCATGCACAGAAGGGGGAGCCCTTTAATTGGGAGCTCTCTCTCTAAAAATACCTCGTGCCTGTTTTTCACGTGGGGCCTTTCCCCGGTGCTGGCACAACAGAGACCTCTAATGGTGGAGCCTCTCCTGTTACAAATCATGACCTTCCAGCATAGCTCAAGGTAGGGAAGGGAGCAAGGGTGGAAAATCTGCTGATCTTCTAAACTGTACCAGCATTTGATTTCCATCACCGTTAAAAGAAAAATACAAGAAAAAAGAAAACAACCCTTAGAGTCCCAACTACAACAAAACCAAACCAATGAAAAAGGGAACTAACTGGAATTTTTTGTTTTTTGGTTTTTTTTTTTTTACATTGTATCCAATGCCTTTTTTCCCCTCCATTGCCTCTCACTCTGTGTGCATCTCTGAATATGACACACTTCCATTAGACATTTGAAAACAGCAATAAAGTCTCTGCTATGCCTACGTCTCTTAACTCCTTGTCTATCATGTGTCCTACTTCCTTGATCACCTGTGAGCACAGGGAGTTGAGGTGCTGCTGTTTTGTTTGCTCAGTGCCTATTGCCTTGACTAAGAGGTAGAGAACCTATGTCTACTTTCTTAACTTTAATCATGCAAATTTAGTTACTTGCCAAGTCTGTTATTTGGACTGTTACAGGAACTTGAATCTGCTATTAACACAATTTGTGTGGATGAGAAGGGGAAATTCAGCAGTGTATCTTTCAATTTTGCTGCTGCCTCAGAGAAGTTACAGGCCGTGACTGATGAGGCAGCATATAACAGCTTTTTTTGCTCCAGATGCTAAATTGTATGGAGAAAAAAAAAAATCCTTTTTTACAAGTGACTAATGGAAGAAAAGCTGTTAGAGATTCATCAGCAGAAGTGAAAGGAGCACCCAGCCATAGCTGAAAATACAAGATGCACAAGATCCTCTGTTTCCCCATTTCATTCAAACTCCCTATTTTTTAAAATAATTTTATCTATAATTAGGGATTGAATTTGGCAGATTTATTACATGTCCCATTTTAAAATGTGTAGTAAATACACATTTCAGTATCTTCCAGTGAGGATATTGCAAGTTAGAGAAACCATTGTTCACAATTTCAGTGCTGGGACATAGGTGTGGCTTTCTTTTTGTACATATAGTGTAATTTTCTGTGTACTTCATCTTTTACATAGAAGTATGTGGCTGAAGGCAGGTGTTCTTGTAAAGAGTCCTGAACTCTCAGAAGAACTACTTTTATTCTTTTTAGGGTTGTGGGTTTTTTTTTTCTTCTTTTTTTTTTTCTTTTTTCTCCTTAACTATGATAAAAACAAGTGTGAATGTTTTGTAAGAAAAAATATTGAAAAAGATGACTTTCTGTTCAAATGAACCCACAAATCCCAGCAAGTTCTTAATCCTAGTATGATTTACTGATAAACACAAAAACTGCTCCTATAACAAAAAATTTAAAACTGTGCCTTTAAATATCCTTATGTTATCTGTATTATGCTATCTGGAGATGTTAACAATGTCACATGATATGTTCTGTATCAGCTTCATATTTACATTTCTTTATGCATATTTTCTATCTTTGCCTAATTTACATACCTAACACATTTTCCTTTTTTTCCTGTATTAGCTTTCCCTCCTCCTCCCTCCCCCCTATTCCCCACAAATATGAAAAACTTTAGCAAATAAAGATCATATGAAGGGTACTGTTGTTCTGCATTGTAGGGGTGTCTGCAAATGTGTTTTTTGCCTGAGTTGCAAAGTACAGGGGTGGGGAAGGTTGCAGTTCATTCAACATCTCTTAAATATTGCCTGATTTTAGTGTGAATTGTCTGGTGAGTGTAGTAGTGTTCCTGGCTTGCCAATGATTTTCCTTACCAATATGAAGAGGCTCTGAAGCTGGCTGCAGGATGCTGGAGGCGCTGAGTGCAGCTTGACCTCTGTGCCAGAAGAGGGCGTTGTGTGCACACAGAATGGAGCCGTCCTTGAGTGCTGCAGGCAATCCGCCCGCTGCTTCTCTGGCTTCACCCTTACTACGTTTCCTTGTGAAAGCAACTGTGCAAATTTTAGTGTAGGATTTTACAAATATTTGGTCTCCTCTAGTACAGGTTAAAGAATCCCTGTGGCATCTAGAAATCTGCAGGCAACAGCACAGCAAGATGCTACTTTGGTAGTTCTTATTCAGATCCTGTTTATCTGTATGTTAATCTAGAATAAATCAAGTGACTTGAATTATCGGTGTAAACAAATCTAGTATTTTGATCTTTAGTACTTGATTCTACACAGTGGTATAACAACAGAAATAAACTAAGTGAAAATACTTAGCTTATGTTTTAAAACCAAAAACCACCCCTTATGTAAACACTTAGGATTCAGGAAGAATTCAGTCTAGTGTAAAGGTGTTACGTGCAATGGGCACCCTTTTCCACGCTGCTTGCTTNTTTTTTTTTTTTTTTTTTCTTTTGAAACAGAATTTTTCTTAGCTCTTAGTAGTACTGCATCCAGGCAGGGAGGGTGATTGCTTGGACATATATTACAAGCTACTAAAGCTACTACAGGAGTTCTAAATTATTTCCAAGAGCAAAGATGGCCTGGAAAATGATGCAGATTTCTTACTTTTTAACATTTATCTGTAAAATCACTAATCTTGAAATTATCAATTTGATTTATTAATAAAATACTTACAGAAAGCTACATATAGAGAGTTTAAAGAAACTTATTTTCTAAGGAAACAAATTCTGTTGGTTTGCTAAATGCACAACACCACACTCCCCATCCTGCTATACTGAAGATGTACAGACAAATTCCCTTATATTTTAAGTTACAAAGTCCTGCTGAATGAAAATAAGGTAATAGAATTGTTTTTTTAAAAATCTAGTTAGAAGCTGTAAACCATTCCCATTTCTTGGTTATTGTTACATTGACACTTGATTGCAGAATTCCTCTGGATACACAAATTATTTTGGCACTTTGGCATTGAAAGAAATTTTCATTAATTTCGAAGGCCAAAATCAGTAAATTATATACAAACAAGTTCAGATGATGAAGTGCCTTAAAAAATAGTTTCCACCTGCTCTGAAAAGAAGGAAGCCAGATTCAAAGATTTGAAAACTGTTAGAAATAAATTCGAAGTTTTACAGTCCCATCCACAGCAGTCTTAGTGCTAATGTGTCCGTGTAGTAAAAGTAAAGGAATAAAATCCTGTACTTACCATGATTTCAGCTTTTCTGTCACCGCAAGTCTGCTGAGGAGTATGCAGTGTAGTACAGACAGTAAAAGATGTACTTCGTTGTTCGCTATTTATGTGGTTTTTGGGAGCCTGTGTAATCTGTAAAACCTTGAAACGGAAAGATATCAGCAACATACTTGTTTTGCACATTATCAGAAACCTAAAAGAATTTTAAACAGTATTTGTTTGGGTTATGCTGCACCATTGTGAAGGATGAATAGGTTTTATTCATTCATTTAATTACTTCCAAGATTTTAATGAAAACCAGTCTATGCTGATGATAAAATTATATAGGTATTTTTTCAATAATCTTTGACTGAATTAAAAAGGCAAATGTGTTTTGGTTTTGTTTTTCATACTCAGGGTTCCTGAATTTACATATATTTAGGTGTCCTGGTTTGAAAGTCAGAAAGGCAGGAGCTACTCCTTGAGATGGAGGGTGCAGGCCCCTCTCCCTCCAAATTATTATAATTTTGATATTAAGGGGCTGTCAGGCAAAGATATGGGGATAGGAATAACAGCTCTTTACTGGTGTATATATAAATATAACAAGGCAAACAGAACAACGACAGCTAGTAAACTAACAGCAAAAAGAACAGGAACCCAGTAACAGTTCTTTTGGTTGTGGACACCTTTCCCCTGCGGTGCAGTTACTGTCCAAGCTGGCAGGCAGCGCCGGCCAGCTCCCAGTGAGCAGGGGGAGCTGCGGTGATCCTACGGGACTGCAGGGGCACTCGGGGTGATGGCGGCTGTGTCTGAAATGCGGAGGGTGGGAGAGACATTGCTTAGGAATCTTGGGGCAGTGTCTGTCCCGGTGCTTCAACAGTATAAGTGGGAGGGGGGAGGGGGTCTGAGCAGGGGGTTTCGGGATCCCAAAGCTGAGGAAGGCAGCTCCCGGCATCGGTGTGCGCGGTTCTCCAGCGACCTTTCTTCTCCGAACCAGGAGAGCGAGAGAGAGAACGCAGCTACCCCCCCTCCTTTACCACCCCTACCCTCGTCACTAGCTACTGGTGCTACGGTGTAGTTAACAAGTTTCCTTAGCATCTCAATGGGGAAAATTCCACAGAGAGAAAAGGGAAAACGAAACCCCCAACATTAGGCTTCACAGTCAACACCATACATGTCTCCTTCTGACCCATGCTTTCATGGATGTTTAATATCTGAAGGAATTTTTATATCTCTAATAGGCTGAACTATATTTCTATCCATTAGCTTTTAATTATTCAACTCTTCATAGCTGATAGTCTTAGAAAAATAGGATTGTCCTGGTCTGAAAGGGTATTAAAGTTCTGTAGTGCTGCAGCTCCCCTGAGCACAAAAATTGGCCCTAAACTTCAGTGATCTAGATCTAGAAAATACCCCAAAAACTAAAACAAAGGGCATAATGAAAACGGGTGAAAAAGGAGGAAGGGGAGTGAAGTCCTGGCTAGTACAGGAAAGAGGATACTAATACATATTGGTGATGTCTAACTTCTAAATAAAAATCAATTGAATTTTCAGTAAGTAATCTTCTTGGTATGAATCAATGGGGGACAAATAAATATGATTGTAAAATAATAGAAAGTACTGTATCTGTGTCAGAAGCAAGGCTTAAACTGCATTCTGTGGTGAAATCAGGATGTGACTAAAATCTCAGTGCTACAGCACTGAAAAGATTACTGTGTTGCTCTAAGTCCCAAACAATTTGCTTTCTATTAAACTTTCAATGGAATATATCAATACTGTCTATTATATAGATAATAGCAAATACATCTACACATACTTGTAAGGGCAATTAGCAAACATACTACCTATGTTCCTAAAACCAGGAAGTCACCAGGGCAGCTACATGCTTATTTTCTTGAGCACAGTTTTATGTAACTCTAAGAACAATTTTGAAAAAATTATTTGAATGAGGAGTCAGATAAATGTAGTCACATCTAATGTAGGTTTCACTAAAGAAGGGTTATGTCTGAATAAATTAATACCTGTTTTACAAATTTCAGGTGGCATTTAAGGCAACTTACTTTTTTTTGGTCTATATTTCAACAGAGCATTTCATGTGATGTCCTTTGCTGAATTTTAAGTGACAGGAATTAGGAGAAGATGTGACCTATCAGAATAAATGCAAGGTAGACATGAGGTGGTTAAAGGCATATCACTTTAACAGAAAGGCAATTACTGATTTTAACTGGGATTACTTGCAGTGTTCTGCAGGCATTGGTCATGGAACTGATCCTGTCTGATCCATTATTTGAGTCAGGAATCTGGTCCAAGAGCTGGGCCCATACTGATGTTGTCTGCAGGTGTTCTAAACTGAGTGTTTCTCATCCTGAAGAAAATCAAGTGGTTATACAGGAAGGAGGAGTAGAGTGTGTGTACTGGAGTAATAGAACTCAACCAAATTTTAATAATAAAGTCAGAAAGGCTGGAAAGAATATTTTTTTGCTTTGTGCCAGGGACACAATGAGTCACCAATATGACATGCACATGTGAAAAGTACATGTAATTTGAGTGCAGATTAGGCAGATGAATTTTGGGAGAGGCAGGAAAAGAATTTGTGCAGAGGACTTGTTTGTGATGAGGGCTTGTTTAGAGTCTTGTGTGCATCTCGGGTCAGCTATGCTGAGTGACCAAGTGAAGGCTTGCAGTATGAGCAGGACTTCCTGGCTTCTGAAAAGATGCTGAAATAGCTTACCTTGGGCAACTTAAGAAAGTGGAGATGAAAGGTTATGAAAAGGTCTCTAAGTATCAGGGAAGAAGGAGTATTTATACCAAATAATATGGGATTGAAATCAAGTGTGTCTAAATAACTTGTGACTACATTTAAAGTGGGAATTATAATTTATATTCATTTGTATTCAGAAATGATCTTCCAAAGAGCATAGAGGAGGAAGGAGATCAGTAAGGCTTGCATGTGCTACATGAGCAATTTAGGAAAGGCATTAATAACAGGATAGGGTGAATTCTGCTGTTAGGAAAAAAGTATCTACTTATTAGAAACAGATTACTAACTTGCTGGAATGATGCTTGGTCACCTTGTCTGCTCACACTACATATTAAATTTTAGATTATGGTAGGTTACCCTAGTACCCTCCTTGTATTTTTTTTTTAAAGCAGGAATATTATCACATCCAACTCTTTATGATTTGCTCTGTCTGTTAAAAGTTTCCTGATATCCTATAGCTCTACTCTTGGTGGAGAGTTCTGCTGCTCCCAGAGTGAGGCAGTAACACCAGATTTTCATGGAGAGGTGGTTTTTTACAGGTGCACAGTGCAGTAAAAAGCCTGCCAGGTTTGAGGCTTTCTGAAATGTCTCAGAAGGACTGCAGGAATACTAGGTGCACATGTGTTCTGTCCATTGGGAATATCCTGTGCTTGTACTTAGGAACATTAATGAGTGGAAATCTTCTTGCAGAAACCTGTCACCGGTCCTGTGGTCTGCAGGGACTGTTCATGGTGGCAGGACCAGTGAAAGGTCTTTTTTTGGTCTAATTTTTGTAGCACAGTAGATTTTGTTGTTCACTGTTTTCTCTCATGCTTTCTTTTGTTATGTTTAATCTTGGGTACTCAGAGACTTTAGAGTCACTTGTGGTGGGCAGGAGGAAGGTAAAGAATGTTCCAGGGGACTCTTCCAGTACTGCCACTATGCAAGGGACTAATCTCATTGATCTAATGGCATCTACTATTCCTGTATTTCCAAACCACTCAGCCCTCACATATCTTTGTTATTAACTGTTTCCTTGTATCCTGCTTCCAAGGGGAACGTGGTTACCTTTCCCTCAAAGAGGACACTGGTTTCTTTTCGTTTTCCCAAGTTAGCTGCCTTTTTAAATGATACCTCTTTGAGGTATCATTCAAAAAAAATTTACCAGTACAGTAATTTCACGACCATAAGGCGCACCGGACTATAAGGTGCACCCCGTGGGAGTCGGCAAAATTCACAACTTTGTAGATCATATAAGGCGCACCGGACTATAAGGTGCACCTTTTTCTTGCTGCGAGGATCTGCCCCCAGCCCCCCCTGCACGTTTGCTGGCCGAAGACCCTGCCTCAACCTGGCAGCCATGGGCCCCCAGGCCTGCCTGTACCTGGCGGGGCTGGGCTGTGCCCGCCGCCACTCCGTGCAGCGTCCCCAGGGCCGGGCTATGTCTGCCACCACTCTGTGCAGCATCCCCGGGGCCCCGCTGCTCCGGGAGTTCCCTGGCGCTCCGGGTGTCACGTGCCCCCCCTGGCGCTCTGGGAACCCCGGGCTGCCCGTGCGCTCCAGGAATCCCCTGGACCCTGGGTGTCCCGTGCCCCCCTGGCGCTCTGGGAACCCCGCGCTGCGTGGGTGCTCCGTGAGTCCCCTGGTGCTCCAGGTGCCCCGATGCCAGCAGGCCCACCCCGCGGGGCCACCTCCCCAATGCCAGCGGGCCCGCGCCGGGCCGCCACTGCCCCAATGCCGGTGGCTTTGCCCCCCCGCCCAGGCTGCGCTGCCACGCTTTCCCAACCCTGTGCGGTCACTGCCCTGATGCCAGCGGGCTCGCCCCGGCCCGGTGCTGGCCCGATGCCGCTGCCAGGCGGGCTCTGCTCAGCTGGGGACTGTTGTGGGCTTGCACTTCTAGGGTGGCAAATATCGCAACTTTGTGCATCATATAAGGCGCACCGGACTATAAGGTGCACTTCCGGGTTCAGGGGAAAATTTTAGTCAAAAGGGTGCGCCTTATAGTTGTGAAATTACTGTAATTGTCTGCTGGGTTCAAAAGTCACTGAGGCAGATGGACAGGTAGGTTCAGTGACAATACAATTGCATCAGTCTTATCTCCTTGTTTTGGAAGTTCTGCTAAAAAAATGGATGGTAATACGACAATTCTTCTATCCCTTTGTAATGCGCCTCTGATTTCACATAAAATCTTTAACTCATTGACGTAGTCAAGATACAGTGATAGATTTTTCTGCAAATATTGCGAGAAGTAAGCAAAAAAGGTCTAGTGAAGCTGCATGTCTTCATAAACATGCTGGTGATCTGTGCTATGAATTAGATGTAAAACATAGGGATGATATAAATCTCCAAGGACATTTTGCTGAAGATAACGATTCTTCAAAGTTCTTCTCTAACTATGTACCATCAATCAAATGATGCTATATGCACTATTCTTGTAATTGTGCTGGATTTGAGTTCTTGAAAATCAATTTGATAGCATGTTAGAAATAATTATGAAAAAAACATTGATAAAGGGACACTCCATTGTCTAACAAAAATGGAGTATTCATGTTCCAGTGACAGTCACAGGCAAATAAACAGTTGACCACAGCTACTTTATCAGCACATCTCTGTTAATACGCTTATAGTTTATTACTTTATTTTGATTACAGGTCATTTAAGCTGCAGGTACTTTTTAATCATGCCATTCCACTGTTCTGGTGTAGCCAGCCAGCCAGCAGAAACTGTGATTCGTGGAACCAGTATGAAATCCATTCATTTTTTTTCTAAAAAAAGATGAATAATAATGAAGAAGTGATAGGATGTAGTAGATACAACATATATATTTGGTCAAAATTTAAAAGAAATTTTACTTTCGTAGCTCACTAAGGTCATGATTTTACTGTATCCCAACTATGACTGTACTGTAAAGGAATTCTAATGAAGAACCATCTGGACACAATTGTGTGCCATATGCTCTAGGATTAGCCTGCTTGAGCAGGGAGATTGGACTAGATAACCCAGTGTGATCCCTTCCAACCTGACCCATTCTGAGACTCTGTGTGAGTCTGTGAAGGATAAATCAAAACTCACAGTGTGATTTTCCAAAGACTTAAATATCAGACTTCTGCATCAAGAGTGAGGACTCCACATGTCTAAAACCATGTAAATATCAGAAGCCAAATTTAGGTTAATATTTTTTTCTATGCCATAGCAGAGAAATTGTTCATGAATATGTGCATGTAATGGATAATCATTGTGGTTGTTTGCTCTCATGACTGAAGAAGAACATGTTAATGGTACAAGTGCAGGAATAAAATTAAGCTGCTTAAGAGGTTTGATTTTATTTTACTAAAACCAGCTTCATTGAATCAAGCAAAGGCTTACTTCATACCCTGAATTTAACAAGAGGGCAGTAGCACTGACCTAGGGAATGTCCAGGAGTAGGGAAACACATAGAAATATATTCCCAGAATAGTTTCCATCCTGCAAAACTTGATTCTTCAGTGACTTCCTGAGTGAACCTGATTATCTACCTTTTATAACCTTCCATTTTTTCGTGTTGAGGTTTTAAAATGCATATTTAGTTTTGGTATATCCATTGTGTGAAGGCCTTCAGTCTGTTTAAAATCTACCGCTTGCTGGTTTATTTAATTTTCGCTACTTATACCTGTCCTTGTGATATTACTCTTGATCTTCCAGATCTGTATCATATTCTTCTCACAAATTTATGTTTTCCACCTGTGAAATAAGTTGTGGAATAGGTAGCTCTAAGATGTGGTGCTGTAGGAAGTGTTGTAATTTCCTTACGTGGGACTGGTAAGTCTTGCTGGCCATGCTTTATTGAGAGTGCTTCACAGGTGAAATACTAGATGTAGCTGAGATCTACTGAAGCTGAGAGAGGGTAGAAATCTTCTGATACATATTTTTGGTGCAAGTAGAGGACACCTTGCAAGACTTACCATGAAGTAGCTTCAGTGGGGAAGCATTTAACATTTTCCCCTATCTCCACCTCTTTTCCGCTTGTGGCCTTTCAGAAGGTAAAAATCTTATGGCAACTTGTTAAGCATGAAACCCAAACACTTTTTTTCTGAGGATAAAAGCTACTACAGTTTTCACCAGGTGAAGAAATTTGGGTCTGACTTGCCATTTTGGAGACCAGAGCCTGCATGCCTACATCCTCAAATCCTGTTCCGTTTTGTTTATTTCATTTGTTTCTTGTTGTTTTTTGTTTTTCTTTTCAGAAAACAAAAACAACAGCTGCAGCAATAATTTAATAATAGTAATTTAATAAAACCTAGAAACGAAAAAACCCACCAAAAGCCTGTGACAAAACCATACTTACACATTTCTTAAAAATATATTCCTTCAAGCTGAAAATTTCAAATCTGCTATAACACTAGCTTTGTTGGATTTCAGCATTCTATTTATCAAGTAAGAGACTTCATTCGCCTAAAATGTCTTAATGTTTTTTTCTTGGAAAATAAGTCTCTTCCTTCTCCTTAAGACATAAGTTTTTTTATGAATAGTCTGATTGGAGATGAAATCTGTTTTTTTGAGAACTGTATTTTAAGTCTATTCTTATCCAGAATTCTATTCTAATCTCAAGTTCTGTAATATAACATTACTTGTCAAAACTTTCAAATACAAATCTTACCATTCATAAATTCAATACACAGTGGTTGATCAAAGGTGGTATCAAATCACAGATTTAAGTGAAATACATAAGTGAACCTACCCATCACTTCATCAATTGTGTTTCTGAAATGCTCCAAATATTGGTTGAGCATTTATTCTAAACTGCAGTAACACATTTAAAGAGGCTGCTTACCTGGCTTTGAGTAGCAAAACTACTTCCCTTCTTCACAGGGCCGTTTTTCAATGCTTTCTCCCTGGCATGGTCTGCCATCAGGTCCTGGTGCAGGGTTATTACACTGGCGAGTTCGAGTGCTCTCTCCATTGGTGCAGGTGGACCAGGCACTCCAACAGCTCCAGCCTCCATCAGTCACAACTGATATTAAGACATCATACAGGATTAGGCCATCTACCTCTTTCAAAGTAGACCATGATTCAACTCAGTTATGGTGATTCTGCAGATCATTGCAGACTCCTGAACACAACCGATCACAAAGATTTGGCTTTTAAAAATGCATTTGTCAGTAGCAATGCTTAAGAGCCCTGGGCTTTCAACATTTTTGTCATGCTCTAGAAACAAGCTGTAAGGTCCATTTTGGGCACTTGTGCATAAAAACTTTGCCACAGAGAATGAATTTACAGCAGAATAATTTTTTTACGTTGTTGGTTGTGGTATTGAATTCTTTTCCCTTTTCCCCAAACTAATATTAAACAAGCACAGTAATTGTGAAACATGATCATGTGCTAGCAGACACCAGGCTTTTGCAGAAAACTGAAGACAAAATAGTTTAGGAATTGGTGAGATTGCTTTTACCTGAAATCAGTTTACCAGTATTGCACCAGGCTTCAATAATACTCACGTCTACTTAAATTAACTTTGTGTCATTCCAAGACACAGTGATGTATGTTGGACAATGAACTGCAAATTAGAGTACCCTCTGGAAAGCACCCAGTAACTTACCTGGACTTCCACACCTTGCCCCTGAGATTTGACTGCAGTAGGTATAAGGAAGTGCTATGAAATGCTTATGAAGGCTCATGTTGTCAGCATTTTGTTACAACATATACGCTTATTTTAGTTTATTTGGAGTATTTACTAACCTTTCACTAGTGTAGATTTGGGAATTTGACATGCAATTCCCTTAAAATAGCTTGAGCACAGGCATGTACAGACTCCATCTACCAGCACAAGGGTGCCTCCATTTTTACAGGGTTCACATTTGCACACACTGTATTCAGTAATGTAATCTTCAATTGCTCTTTCCAAATTTTGTTTCTTTAAATATGCATCTCTCATCTTAACTGGAACAAGTGTATGTATTGGAGAAGGCTGCAGAAGATAAAAAAGTCCATGCATAACACACTTTTCCAAAGTTCTGAAGAAACAGTCAACATACAGAGAATGGTGTAAAAGTTCATGATAACCCTGGAGTCTCACCTCCATCTTAGAACAAAAGTTTTCAAACTGTAAAAAGCCACAGCTTTCAAGAGGCTGTACTTACCCGTTGCTGTATCACTACTGGAGCATCAACCAAAGATTTAGCCCACTGTATGTAATCCTCTACATCAACTGCTTTGGATTCTCGTAGTAACATTTCTTTGATTTTAACTGAAAAGTCAATCTGTCCCCCCTCAACTAAGGAAAGGACATCATCAATGACAGCATCATCATTCATTTCTGCTGCAGAAAAAAAAAAAAAAAAGAGTATGAAAAAGGATGTTTAATGTCCATACATTTGGAAGAACATCTTTCCTTAAGCAAAAGATAAATCAAGGATATACTTACATTTGTCTTTAGTATGAATTTTTTCACATTTACCACCATCAACATTATAATTGGCTTGTATGCTTTTGTATGCAATATTGGCATCTATGTGATAGCCAAGGCATTTTTTCACATCTTCTACAGTGACTCCTGGAAGTAGAAATAGGTAATTAGATAGATTGAATAAGCATAAGTAAAGAGATATTATTATTCTTACAGAATACATTTCAGGCCTATTGGAAATGTTTGGAGCTTTCTTCTTCCTATTCATCTTTTTCTTTTTCCTTGTCTATGTAATAAATATAAGAATCACTGTAACTGAGGTACCTAAACAGATGCAGGTGAGGTCCATGGTGACTAGGAAAAATACCAAAAATGGATTTTTGTTTTTCTTCATCTAGCTGAAAGCAGGTCTTCCTTTATGAATGATTTTTTCCTTTTATTATATTGAAACTTTGTCTTCTGCAGTTGCTTAATATTTACTTTTAAAAAATATACTAAATTACTGAATTCTCTCAGTCTCTCTCTTCTAACCTCAATTATATTTCTCCACTCATTTTCCCCATAAAATCAAGGCCACTGATCTCTTAAAAGTATAATTTTCCATTAATTCTAATCCTCCTCTACTCTACCCAATACTGTTTCCTTATTGAACCCAAACATATCATCTGCAACTTCAGTATTGTATTCAGAAAGAATTTTGCCTAAAATTGGCACTTAAAAAATCCAGAACTCAATCTTGGGGTGCTGAACAGACTAATACTGGGAAATGAAAGTGACATGTTTGTCCCTTATCCCTTTTCATAGCCTGAATATTTGATAGTAATATTGTTATTGGTGCTACAAGCAGCAGGTGCTTATTTTCAGATCTCCAAAATCAATGTGAAAATTGCCTTTTCTCACTTTATTTCAGTGTGATCACTTTAATCCATCACAAACCCACATATATCTGAACTGCACATGAGGGAAGATTAAACTTCAACTTCCTTATTTTAATCAGGGCATGGAACATTCCAGTGTGAATGTTGAAAGCTATAAAATCTCTTTCAGCCCACTCATGTGCTCCATGGGATTTCTAGTAAGCACTTCAATTTATTCCTTGTTTTTTGTCACCACCATATTCTTAGAATGTTTGTACCAGCTACCAAGTAGTATTTAGGGTTTAGGTGCATTTTCTTATCTTTGGAGATCTTTTGTGAATCCTGCAATTATTGCTAATGTGTTCACAAGATTTATTTAAGGCTTTTTGCCCCTCTCAGTCACAGACTTAAACCAGACATTTCAAACAGTTCTGTAAATTATAAAGATTGACTCTTTTGTCTGTTAACTCATGTAATTCTATAACGTAAGGTGGGCCACAAGCAGCATGCACTGAACTGTCCTGTTCTCAGTATTTTTCCACATACACAGATCTACCATCACACATCTCTTTGAGAGTCTGGGAACTTGGTCACAGCAAGGCCAGCAGATAGCATACCTAGTCGAGACATAGCATAATTATCCAGCACGTAAACAAGTTCATATCTTCCTCCTACAGTTCCAGAGACTGCATAGTGAGTTCCATAATCTTCTAGGAATTTGAAATACTCCCCCTTGTCATATGCAGCAGGCAGAAATTTTAAATCATCAAGGAAGCTATCAGTGAGACGGACATCACGACTCCGAATTTGGAACCTTCCCAGCTGAATCTGTCCTTTTATGTGCAGAAATGTTTGGTTCTGATGGAAGGAGAAGAAAAGAGAGTACCATTCTGGTATGCAGCACAGCATGAACATCTATTCTATTTTACTTGTAAAGAAGCTGCAGCTCTTTTCTGCATGGCATTCAATCTGGCATTATGGAAACCAGACAAACTTGTTTTATAAAAATTAAAAAGGAAGCAGCAAGAGAATTATTTTAGTTCTTCCCTTGCTCATTTCAGCAAGGGCTTTATGATGTATTTGACTACAGGTTTCTTGAAGCACAATGCCTACTGCAAAGTGGCTTTCTGACTTTCGTAACATTGAAAAGTAGTTCTACATGGCTTGCTAAATAGCAGAAGCTGCCCACTCAGGTCAGATGGAGTTTTCTCTTTGTTTATAGCCAGAGCAGACTTCCCTATTATTCTCAGACTGTCAGAAGGAAGGGCACAGCTCCAATTAAAAACAAAACCCTCCTGACTGTTAGAAAGAAGGGCACAGTTCAAATTAAAAACAAAAACTCCAAATCAACATCACAAAAGGAAAATTAATGAAGAAAAAGCTGCATCTTATGTGTTTGAGCTATACATACATTGTAAGTTTAGCTATAGCAACTGATATTTTTGTAAATTACACTCAGGTGATTTTATATCATATTCTAAATTAGGACCTAGCAACTGCTGGTAACCTGTGAAATCAAATCTTGTGAAATAGTTGCACTTAAGACTCTAAGGGAACACATGCCTTCCAAACTCCATTATTATTTGCAGTATTTATGTGATTCCCTTAATGGAAGTGCCCAAGAGGCAGATCATCCAATTATCCAGCACCATTTAAAAGATCTTAAACTACTGACTCAGATGCTGCCTAAGACTGGCAGAAATCTTCAGGCATGTATATCACTGTGAGGAAATTTTTGTGGGTGCAATATTCCTGCCAACCAGTATACACTGTTTGTTTCTGTCCAGTTTCTCCAGGCACCTTCAGGATTCTGACTGTAACTTTCAGGTGGGCCCTGGAGAGATCTCATGCAGGGATTGTCACTCCACTACCCTGCAGCCTCAAGGTTTTGCAGTGATAGAACTCGACTTGTGACAGATTGTGACTCATTCTCTGAACTGATGTCTCAGCAAGAATTTGAGTCCAAAACTTCTGTCACAAGCCACTAGACAAAAGCAGGTATTAAAACCCCCTGAGTTATAGAGCTTGATCTTTTATGTTTGAAAGTTCATGGTTTGAGGTTTAAATGACTTGTTTCCATCCCAAAAAACCACATACCAGTACAAAGGCAATGCAGGATTCAGTTTATCTTTGTAGTGCGGATCTTAGTCTTCAGAATTATCTTAATTAATCAGTGATAAAACTTAGCTTAGCTTTCCTGTATATCTGTTTAACCTCCAGAGCTCTGCATGGGTCCTAGACAAGAAGACTGACAAACTTGAAAATTTTAATTAGATGAGGCAAATCTAGTATTCCTTGCACATGCTGCACTTTAGCTCTGTGGAGCTGATATGCCATGTATACGATGGCTTATTGTAATCATAGACATTGGCATAAAGTGTGGAAAAGGGTATATGGCCTGATCAGTTGATTTCATCAGCACATAGCTGCTGGATTAGGCCATAATGTCATGTTCTACTCATATTAGCTGAGGGAAAAGTTAATTTTCTTCACAGTGGCTAGCATGAGACTGTGTTT
Organism: Turdus rufiventris; assembly: GCA_013186435.1. Classification (NCBI taxonomy): domain Eukaryota; kingdom Metazoa; phylum Chordata; class Aves; order Passeriformes; family Turdidae; genus Turdus; species Turdus rufiventris. Next base: position 4,281,275 of record PYHW01009189.1, on the reverse strand, counting down.
GAGTTTTGTGCTGAGCACAGGGTTGATAATACAGAGATATTTTTGTTATTGCTGAATACAGCTTGCACACAGCCAAAACCTTTTCTACTTTTTGTACTGCTGTGCTGGCAAGGAATCTGGGGGTGCTTGGAAGGTTGGAGGAGACACAGCTGGGACAGGTGACTCAAATTGATCCAAAGGATTTTCCCTACCATATAACACTGGGCTCTGAAGTGAGCTGAAGAAGGAGAAGAGGGGGGATATTTGGAGTGATGGCATTTGTTTTCCCAAAACATGGTACACATGATAGAGCTTGCTTTCCTGGAGATACCTGAACACCTGTTTTCCTGTGGAAAACAGTGAAATAATTCCTCGATTTGCTTTGTTGTGTGCATGGGCTTTGCTTTCCTATCGAACTGTCTTTATCTCAACCCCTAAGTTATCTTGTTTTTATTCTTCCCACTCTGTTCCCAAGCCTGCTGGTGGGGGAGTGAAGGAGCAGCTACCTGGGGGGTGTCTGCTGTCTCTGGGATTCAACCACAACTTGTCTAGCATCACTTTTTGTGGCCTATCTCATTTCGACTTCCAAATGCTAAGGCTAGTTCTTTAATATCAAATAAAATGGGGTAGGCTCTTTACACTGTTTCAAGGGGTGTGTAGAATCTCAGAATGGGCTTGCTTTTCTCCAGACTGCAAGAACATTCCCTCAAAGATGCTGTGGGGAAGTGCAGGATGGGCACTGCTTACTATGGGAACTAACACTGACTGAAGTCCTGTTAGCTTGCTAGTAAAACTGAATTGTTGTGTACCAGTGCTGGTACCCGTGCCTTATAGCCCTGGCTAGTTTATTAGTACAGATGTGCCCAAATGTCTGAGATCTGACCTTTCAATGATTGTTCCTAAAATTTATTTTGTGTTTATGTAGTGTAGGCCTACTCAGTGGCAATTTTTCATCATAAAACTTGATCTGATTTGCCCACATTGCACTAGATCAGAGCCACTCTTTAATTAGGATGAGACCAGAGGTCTTGATCCTTTCTAACTCCAAGCCCCTGAAGATGATCTAACATCCTGAAGATGAGGGTGCTTGCTAGTCAAATAAAACAGTGGCAAAAAGAAGATATTTTGAGTTGCCATTTGGCTGTGTCTGAAATCTTAACCTTCTTGACACCAGTATTTAATTAAAAAAAAAATTTAAAAAGCAGCAGCTGACTAGAATACTTAGATTATTATTGCCTAATTCTAACACTGCATAAACGGTACCATTTCTAAATAGTTAATTAAAACCTTTACAAGAATTAATCTTACCCTTTCTGTGTAGCTTTGCAGGATGGAATTAAATGTGTAATTCTTTCTGTAGTCATATTTGAAATTTCCTTCTGAAGCATTTTTACTTCCATCAGTAGGTGTGTATTTCAGAGAGAAGTCAGCACTAAAATGTTTCTCTTTTTCTATGTAAACCTCGCGCAGCATTTTCACACGATCATGGTAGTACACAGATGAGAAACTTTTGTCTGCTTTTGTCTGAGAAAAGGTAGAAGAAAGGTTTTATAAGGAAACAACAGGCAATAATAAAAAAAATCTGTATAGCACTTTAAAGCTCTACTTGTTACAGAGCATATCAATGCATTTTACAGCTCTTTTTGCTTTTAAATGAAAACACGTGGAAATAGCACTCCCTTCACAAACTATCTCATTGGCATCAGTTCAATGGTTCAAAAGTGAAGAGAAAACTGCATTGACAGTAATTCTGTGAATATCAAATCTCAGCATGCAACACCATCAAAGTAATTTATGTGTGTCAACAGTCCCTTTACACTGTCTATAGCTTACTTATGAAGGAAGAGGAGGGGCAGACACTGATCTCTTCTCCCTGGTGACCATTGACAGGATGTCAGGGAATGGCCTGAAGTTTTGTCTGGGGAGCTTTAGTTTGGATATTAAAAAGTTTCTTCACCTAGAGAGTGGTTGAGCCCTGGAACAAGCTCCCCAGGGCAGTGGTCACAGCACCAGCCAGACAGAGCTCAAGTGTTTGGACACTGCTCCCAGGCGTGATCCTTGTGGTGTCCTGTGCAGAGACAGGAGTTGGACTCAATGATCCTTGTGGGTCCCTTCCAGCTCCGGAGATTCTATGACTCCATGTGAGGAATGATAATCTCTCTTTCCTAAAATGCAGTTAAGATTTGCTAAAAGCTCCTGACTTCTGAAATAAGAATTTGATTCTGCCTCCTTTTCTTACAGCTAACAAGAGCTAATTCAGTATACCTGTTTCAGTGTTGTTTATTTTAGTATACTTTGGCAGAACACCAAATTTTAGCAACTGAAAATTATTATACATCAAAATCAAACATAACCAGAGATCTCTGGGTCAGATTTATTCATTTTGAGAAGGACCAGGTTTAAATTGTATCTACCAAGTTCCTAGTTACAGTTATTTAAAAGGCAAAATTGTGCTTTGATTTCTGAAAAGTATTTGGGTTTTTTTTCAACAATCATCATTTTTGGTGCTCAAACCTCACTGAAAGTCATAGCCTGAAACTTAAAAGCATAACATTTTTTTCCCCAGTGGGACAGAGAAAATAATCACTGGTTAGGAAAAACAAGTAGGAGCAAAATATTGTAATATTATGTCTACCTTTTTATCAGTGGCTTTTACACGTCCTTGAAAATGTATCTTATTTGTTCTTCTACCTAGTAAAGTTGGGTATCGTAATCCTTTCTGTACATTTTCTGTTCCTTTCTTCTACTCATATTTTAAACATTCCAGAAAGATAGTTTCATTTATTGTTCAAAGGTGCAGCATGAAGATGTAGGAGTTTGTCTGGCATAACCGAGCTTAATTGCCAAAGTAGATAGTAACATAACCTCTTTTCCTCTGAACTTTAGTACAACCTTGAGCCTAAAAAGCTGCTGCCTGGCTCAAGAGATATTCTGAGTCTTCCAAGAGTATGCCAGGAGTCAGCATTCAATTAAACACATCCTATCTTGCAAAGGAGTTAAACTTACATCGTAGGTGAGGCCAGCCACATTCCACGGCTTGCGGTAGTATGTCCGTGTGTTCCCATCACGCACCCGATCACAATGACCATTGAAAAAGTCATTGTCAAATGGGTTGGCCATTGGTTGCATCCCTAAAACATTGATTCTACAAGAGAAGTACAAGAGAAGTTATACTTCAACAGAGGGGGTGTCAGCACACATGACCTGTAGACTGGAAAAGCTGTATTCTGTAAGAGTGGAAACTGTAGCTGTGAAACTAAATCTTGCTCATCAAACAGTCTCTTCTCTTGTGGTTTCTCATCTGTGTACTGAAGGTAGCTACATCTTTTGTAACGTTCTTGAAGGAGAAATAAATAAAAGACATTAAACCTTAGACATGGTGAAAATCTTAGGCATAAAAGGAGGTAGAAAACATTTTTGCTGACCAATATATTGGTCAAGAACATTTGTTCTTGACAAGTACATCTTTGAGAAAGCATTCCCTGTGAGTTTAAAATGTACATATCACCAGCTATATATATATACATATATATACACACACATATATATATATGTATGTATGTATGTATTTTTTTAACAACTTAGGTTGGTTTGTTTGCTGGTAGATAATTGGTTTTCAAGCGTTTACAGCATCCATCAAATATTTAGAAGGAATATGCAGCTACTCCTAGCACTGTCTCTTCTTGCAGAGTGTGACCTAGTGGAATAACAGCATTTCCTGGAGCATAAGAGAGGAAATCTAAACTATTACAAAACCAGGGAGGCAGGCACATCAGCTGTATAGCTCTATGCATCTATATACTGATGTACAAGACATACTTCCATAAATAACTTTTTGGAGGATTCTGTATAATTTTTTTTCCCTTTTGTGCCTGTTTCATAAATTTCAATCTTTTCAGTATTTCCAATATTTTCATCTGGAAAATGTATATGTATCTTTCTGAGTGTACAAAGTGGTAAACAAGTCATCCAATTCATCAGTGTCATTACTGCATCTCTATATGACATTTTCTCATGCAAGATTTTAGTTACAGATTGTAATAGAAACTTCTAAAATTGTGTACATACTTGGTTTAATTCCCTTTGCTAAAAAAGCAGCATTTTTGCTCTTGCACAGTAAGAAATTAAATGAAACGGATGTATAACTTTCATCAAACACGTGGTGGTGCTGTAGCTTTTATTTTCTGTTCATTTTGGATTGCTGCCTTCTAACTCTATTCGTTGCTAAACCTTTTATTTTTATTAGAGATGAAAGAAATGCAGTAGGGTCTGAGAACAGAAAGATTAATTTCACCTTAGATTAATAATGAAATCTCCTGTGAACAACAAAGATCCAGGAAGTGGACAAAGCAATATTGGCAGAAAGCTGCACATAAAGTGTTGCAGTAAGGCATCCCTTTGTATAAATAGTCAAGAGATTTTTTTGCCTTTTAGACATGCATTTTAGGAAACTAATTGACAATTACAGTAATTTCATGATTATTAGCCGCACTTCCTGGTGTCAGCAACTTTTCATTCTTTGTCCATATATAAACTGCACCTGATTATAAGCTGCATGTTACAATACTGAGTGTGATAAAAGGTATCTATTTTATCACCATCTGTTGAGGGTGGGGACAGTGATCCTTATCTCAGTGGCAGATATTCTGCTAATGGGCCATCCATTGAAACCACGGGCCATTGTTCTTTATCTTTTCACAACCCATCCGTCCTCCAGAAAGTAATTTTCTGCTAATGGCCCATTGAGTCCCACTGTGTGACTGATAAAATTACTTCATCCCACTGGAAGTTGCTCCAGCCAGGGGGAAGAACCCAACGTTTCTTACCAAAATAAAAACAGAGGTTTTGGGACACTAAGGTAGCCCCTTTCTCCTCTGGAATCCAGAGGAAAATTGGATTTCTCCACATCACCACTGGACCTTTAGAGGGAAACTGCACCTTGTACAGGAGCACTGCTCCAGCTGAATCACATCTGTCACTG
>PYHW01009189.1:4264799-4276265 GCA_013186435.1 Turdus rufiventris | reverse complement strand
TTTGTAGTACTGTATTTCTATTTTAATTTCCCTAGAAAAGAACTGTTATTCCTAATTCCCATATTTTTGCCTGAAAGCCCCTTGAATTTCAAAATTACAATAATTTGAAGGGAGGGGGTTTACATTCTCCATTTCAAAGAGAAGCTCCTGCCTTTCTCAGCAGACACCTGTCCTCCAAACTAAAACAGTGACTTTTCGTTCTTCATCCATATATAAGCCGCACCTGATGATAAACCGCACTTCGGGTTTGGACCAAAATTTTAGTCAAAATGGTGTGGCTTATAATTGTGAAATTACTGTACTGATTGGTTGTGAAATATCATTAGAAACTAATCTATGTACCTATACATTTTACATTTAAATAAAATGTAAGTTTATTCATGTGTCTTTTATGTATGATTCTGTATACTAACATTATGATTGATTCACACTGTCTGCATGTTCATCCTCACAAGTATACAAAATAAAATGGTAGTCAAGTGTTCTTGCAAAGGCTACTTAGCACTTCTGAATGTAAACACTACCATGATTCATATTGCACTTTTGGGAATGTCATTGTGCCCCAGATTTTTCAGCTGGCTCTGGAGACAATCCTAAACTCTTCACTAGGCTCAGTACTACTTTTTACTACATACCCATGTCCTGCAGTCCTGCCAACTTCAGACACATCAATATCAAGGTTTCGGCATGGTGATCGTGGGTCGGATTCACAGTCATCCTCATCAGAATAGTCTCCACAGTCATTATCTACATTGCACACAAGTCTTCGCTTTATACATCGACCTGATCAAGGAATAAAACATTGCCTGAATGCATTTTTGTCAAGATGGACTTTAAATGGCACCCTAGGCTACTCTTTATTAAGCTCTTCCTCTAGATATATTTCTACTGTTGTCATGAGGGATTAAAATCCTATGGTCTGTCACTTTCAAATGACAAAAAACCTGCATTCCACTATTACATATAAGTTAGTAGGATGACTGAGAAAAGTAAGTGGCAGGAGAATTGCTATCATCTGAACAAAATTGTTGCATCCTAGACTGTTCTATAGTAAACTTCAAATGTTAGGTTAGTTTAGGTTAGTTGGGATTTTCTTATTTGCATTAAGAGAATACATGGAAATATCAATTCAACATCAACAAATTTTTTTTTCTAAATCATTTAAATTGTTGCTATTTGGGCTATGCTGTATGAATAATATGGACATGTAGTGTCCAAAACTGCAGTGATTTTTGTTCTAAAGCAACAGGGAAGTAGTAACTTTCCTGAGCTTACATATCACAAGTTACACAAAGACTGAATTTTTTTTTCTACAGGATTTAAAGACTTAGGCAAATTAGACACAACATAATAAAAAAAATGTGATATCATCAACCTCACCTAAAAATGCCACACAATCCCTGTGAACTAGTAGTTAAAGGTATACTTTCTAATGTTAAATTGCTTTATTTGCACTTGTATTTGAGTTAAAAGTAATACAAAAAATGACTAGGAACTTCAAATTCATTGCTCATCTTTCTCTTTTTGTTTTGACTAATTTTTACTACCATTAACTTTTCCTACTTTATTTTTTATTTCTGATGAAGCTTGAGCACTACATTTACATTCCTTGTATCACTTTACGAATTCATATCTTATTTTGGGTCTAGATGCATGCTGGTCTCCCACTAGCATCTATTACACCAGTTAGATTAATAAACTTCCATATCCATTCTGTTAAAATTCCATCAGTCCTAGTTTTTGTCCTGGTGATTTTTCATAAAACCTAGTGATTCAGTAGCAAGTGGGGCAGTTAAATTAGAAGAAAGGATATGGTCAGTATGGTCAGTTTCTAACCATGGAGTGGCAGTAACATGAAATTTTAAACTAGATGCAAATTAAAGTGGAAGATGAGAGGAATGTACCCCTTCTTAAGTGGTTTTGCTGCTGTGGTTTTGATGTTGGGGCTTCGAACCCTCCTGTCCATGGACTGTTTTTAAATGCTAGCATGAGGCTGATGTAACTTATTCACAGAACTAAAATGTGTTTTGTGAGTTACCGCTTTAAATGCTGTGGTGTAAAGATAAAACCTACCTGAACTGCACTGAAAGTCAGTACCACAGTCTGGTTCTGGTTCTTCAGGACAGACTTCACTGGTTTTACAGGTCTGTGTGTCTCCTAGGGCCTCCAGGCATGCTTTTCCACCAAACTGCCCGAATCTTTCAATACGTCTGGAGCGAAACTTGAAAGAAAAATAACACTATCAATATTGCTCAGAGAGAAAAGAGAACTCTGCCAGAACTTCAGGGCTTTCAGTAGAACTTAGAGATTTTCAAAACTAAACATCTTTGGTGAAACTATTTGTTGAAAATCCACAGGCACAACTCATGAATAAAATAACATTGAATTAATAATTATGATTAAAAATACTTAGCTAGTATGTAAAGATGCTAAGTTTTCATTATTTAATTTACTTCACTATTTTGTTTATTTCTCTCCAGTGTGGAATTATTTATATTGTTTGTTTTCTAGTCTTTGATTTTTTTAAAGCCTTAAAAGAACTCCCTTAAGAAAATAAAAATTTGCTTCAGAAAAGAAATTGTGTTTTTCTTTTTTTTTTTTTTTTTAATGTAAAGAGGGAAAAACATATTGAAAAATAATTTTTTAAACAGAAACAAACACATGACCAAAATAGATACTTTCTATGAAGAAAACTTTTTGAATGAAAACACTTGAGCAGTATTGCATAACTGAATGTAGTATTCTCTTACTCTGTGGCTTCAAACCTGACATTATTATGGGTTTCATCAAATCATGAACATACAGTATTAAGACCTGCAATCTGACACTTTCTCACAAGCAGCAGGCGGACAGATATCCCTTTGGCTGTGACTTTGGAACAAAGACTTGCAAGGACAGCTTACCCTTTGATTGGTGCATGGGTCACAGGGCCCCCACGCGCTCCAGCTGCTCAGTTTGCAGTCTATTGGAGATGGAGCATTCAGTTCCCTTGTTCTCCTGTGGAAAGCTTTTTCTGAAGAGCTGTCAAACAAAACATTCCAGTACAGTCCTGGGCAGTACATTAAATCACATGTGAGTTTGTATTTAAACCATAGACCAATATTTTGGAAGCATCTTCAAGCTGATTTCTGTTTCACTTTCGTAGCAGTACTTAGATGTATCAACAGCTGCCTAATACTAAATTCTTTGGTGGTTTACAATTACATTAAAAACAACTTTGAAGACTTAATAAGCCAGGCCTTTTCCTCTTTTTTAGATCTTTGTGCATACGAATGCTCTTCTGGTGGGTCATGTTATTGAAGAGAATGAAACAATAATATACAGAGAACATCTGCAGTCTCCTATTCAGACAGTGGTTGTGCTACCCAATATGTAAAGCTAAAGACTAAGACACAGCAGCACATCTCAAATGGGTGTAGCACTTCAATACATCTTTGTGATTTAAGCTAATTGACTCTGATAGTGTTGCACTTAACCCTAGATAAAAGCATAAATGCCTACCAGAGTTGAAAGAAGACTCATAAATAAAGGTGCTACTGGGTACCAGGATAACTTACATTGCTGGAAAAAAAAAAAAAAGACGTGTTTAGCTCTCTTACTATTCTTCCACTTGCCAAATTCAATACTATTGCAGTTAGGCCTGTTTTTTTTTTTCAGAGTGACTAATCATTTTGTTGCTCAGTTTTAAATATCATTAAACTTCCAGTTCTCAGTATGTATAAGGCCATTACTTAACAGAAATCAAATTTCTTTAAAGCACCCACTGGTAGATATTAAAAACTGATTAATTACAGAATGACTTATCAAGTTTAAAAGCCAAGGCTAGTAGTTTACTGGTGACCTTATCTTCAATGGTAAATAGCAGAGGAGAAAAGGAGCATTGAAGTTTGACTTTCCTTTTTACTCTCTGTGACTTATTCCAATTTGGCCTTACATTCTCTGTGAAGCAATTCTCTCTTTGCATCTCTCCAAGTTAATGCTCTTGTCTCTGCTCTGCAATGGGACCTCCTTTGCTGAGCCCAGCTGGTTGGCAGCTCCTGCAGTGTGAGGTGCCTATGGGTTTTCATTGCAGGCTGGGCTTTGCCCTCTGCTCTTTGACCTCCTTACATCATACAAATGTCACGGGAGTCCAAACAAATTTAACCTGATTCCATAAGATTAAGAAATCTGCAGTTTGGATGGCAAAGACATTGCAGCTGGTCCAATTTTCTGGTGCCATTTATTCAATTCATTCTGTGTTAAGTTTACATATGTACTAAGTTGTTATTGAGAAAATAAATTGCCTGCTTTTCAGCTATCCAGCCTTAACCAGCTCAGGGATCAGACTTGCCCAACATTTTGCCATGAAAGCGATTAAACAGAGAAATAGGTTACCCAGGAAAATAGTAGAATGTCCTTCCTTGGAAATAGGCAACGCTATTGTCAGGATCCCTGGATAGCCTAATCTAAAGCCCTATTTTGAGCAGAAGATCTCTAAGAGTTCCTTTCAGCCTAGACTTTCCAATGTATTCAGCAGTTCTGTGAAATTATGGAAAGTTGTGTTATATTTGAAATTTGGTGTAGCTCCCTAGCCCCTTTAAAACCTACTCTTTCATCTGTAAGTAGCTCATCTTACAGGTACCTCATACTTAGTAAGTAATCTTTAAAAGTTCCTGTACAGTTTTCTATGTATTTCCCACCACTCAGCATGACAGTAACATCAACAGTGGGAAAAAAATTAAAATCTACTGCTCTGGTAAATGGATGAGAATCAGCTTATTCCTTACTGTATCTGCAGGATGCCTTTTCATCTTTTTACTGATGGAGGACTGCAAACTGAGTACAGTAATTTCACAACTAGAAGGCGCACCAGACTATAAGGCGCACCTCCAGGAGTTGGCAAATTTCGCAACTTTGTACATTATATAAGGTACACCGGACTATAAGGTGCACTTCTTTTTTTGCTGCGAAGATCCATGCCGCGCGCAACAAAGTAATGAATTAGTAACAGAATCCCTCGATCGTGGAGTTTACTGGCACGTGCTCAATTTGCAAACATTTTCACAGATTGGTGTAGATTTTAAACGCAGCCCCAAGCATCCTCCTTGTGCGTGGGCCCCGACACTCCCACACACCCCCAGCTGGCGAGGTGGGGCTCAGGGCAGCGGCAGCTCGTGGCTGCTGCAGTTCAGGGTGGCCACAGCTCACACCTCAGGTTTGCTGTGGTTCAGGGTGGCTCGGGGTTGCCACGGCTCGGGACGGCGCAGGGCCGCCCGCTCCCTCCCTCCCTGTGAGGCTCCTGCTGGCCAGGGGCTGCCTCGTCCCCCCCACCCCGCTTGACTCCTGCTGGCCAGAGGCTGCCTGGTCCGCCCACCCCTTGCGGCTCGGTGCTCCTGTGGCACAACCCCGCCTCACGGCTCGGCTCACGGCTCGCACTTCCGGGTCGGCAAATTTCACAACTTTGTGCATTATATAAGGCACACTGGACTATAAGGTGCACTTTCATGTTCTGACCAAAATTTTAGTCAAAAGGGTGCACCTTATAGTCGTGAAATTACTGCAATCCTTACCACTTTTAAGAGTTTTTGGGTCTATTTTTACAGCAGAAATGCAACAGTTCAGAAATATATTTCAATGTAAATTTGCCTAACATCAGAATACTTGGTAATTGCTAGGAATAAGAGAACTGTCTGCTTCCAGACAGCCCATCAGATGCCTCAATATATCTTATAGGTCCATTACCTAAGGATTCTCACTCCTACTGTCTTTAAGGACAATTTGTCAGTCTTCAACCCAAGATGTCAGAATAGATTTTGTTGCAGTAATTTCATGACTATAAGGCGCACCCTTTTGACTAAAATTTTCCCCCAAACCCGGAAGTGCGCCTTATAGTCTGGTCTGCCTTATATAATGTACAAAGTTGCAAAATTCACCAACCCGGAAGTGCGAGCCCGCAACAGTCCTGAGCCGAGCAGAGCCTGCCTGGCTGCGGTATCGGGGCTGCGCTGGGCTGGGGCAAAAGCCTGGGGCTTCATGGGGCTCCCGGAGCTGCATGGGGCTGCTGGAGCAGCGCGGGGAGAGGAGGAGCAGGCTGCTGCAGAAGCCACGAGCCCCGGCCACTCCATGCCGCCGCTAGCCCCGGCTGCTCTGAGCCGCGCCCACTCTGTGCCGCGGTGAGCCACAATCACTCCATGCCGCAGCAAGCCCCGACTGCTCCGTGCCACAGCATACCATGCCTGCTCCACACCGCGATGAGCCACAACCGCTCCATGCCACAGCAAGCCCCGACCTCTCTGTGCCGTAGCGTGCTGTAGCGTGCTGCAGCGTGCTGCGCCTGCTCCGTGCTGCAGCGACCCACAACCACTCTGTGGTGCGGCAAGCCCCGACCTCTCCGTACCGCAGTGAGCCACAACCACTCAGTGCTGCTGCTAGCCCTGACCACTCTGCCATGGTGCGCTGCGCCTGCTCCGTGCCACGGCAAGCCCCTACTGCTCCAAGCCACCCTGAACTGCCGCCACCCCGAGCCCCGCCTTGGCAGCTGGTGCAGGGGTTGGGTGGGAGTGCTGGGCCCCGTGCACAGGGAGGGCGCTTGGGACTCCGTTTAAAGGCTACACCAATCTGTTAAAATATTTCCTATTTGAGCACATGCCAGTAAACTCCATGATAATGGGATTCCATTACTAATTTGTTACTTTGCTGTGCATGGCACGGATCCTCGCTGCAAAAAAAAAGTGTGCCTTATAGTCTGGTGTGCCTTATCTGATCTACAAAGTTGCAAAATTTGCCGGCTCCCGGGGGGTATGCCTTATAGTCCGATGTGTCTTATAGTTGTGAAATTACTGTAATTAAAGACCTTTTGCAACCTAAGTGATTCTATCATTTGATGATAATCTATAATCTTTTACAATAATCATTATCTATGATAAACTATTTAGCAACTTTTGCAAGAATATTCATGGAGTAATGTACAGAGACGCATGGGCCTTCTCCAGCATGGTGTATGAGGTTCACATGATTTGCTGCAGATTCTGCTTTAGGGTTTTGAATTTACTTGAGGTTAGAGAAATAAAAAAAAAAAAAAAATCAGAAAAATATAATTACAAATTATTCATAAATTGTGAAACACCAGTAATGCTTCCAGTATTCAGATTAACTGGGAAATCAAAGGGACACACATTCAACAACATTGTTTAAAAGAATCAAAATGCTACAAAAATTTGCAAACTTGTCACCTCAAAATTAAATTTGAAGAAAAAGTGTTACTGAAAAAACACTGAAACAGATGCTAAGTCACAATTTATATAGGAGAGGAGGTAAAAGCAGTGCAGTTGCTGAAGAGCATCACTGAAGGTGACAGCTGAGAGCAGAAACTTCAGAGGTGGGCATGGAAATCAAAATACCTTCTTTGCTTTTATCTTTCACTGAAAGGTTTAAATGACAGAAAAACACCCTTTGGAAAGCAAAAGCCATTTCACAATCAGTACACAGAACAGTTTGCCCCTTGTCTTGGATTGCACAGTACACTCTATATACCTGCAGGCTGCATGGCCCTGGTGATTTGTTGTTGAGTCATACTTCAGAATAGAGAACTGTTGATTTCATCAGTTACAAAAAATGTCTTGATTTGATGACTGACCAAGAAATAAGGCACATTTCTCTTGAATCTGAAGACATGATAGCATCACGTGAGAGCAGAACTTTGCCAACTGTAGTTGCTAATACCATCTTCAAACTGCACAGCCTTTGATGTTCTGGGAAGCCAAGCTGCTGGTCAATGTTGCCAGCTATGTATTTTCTCTAATAATCATATCTTCTGTCTGCACTATTTCTAACTGAACATGCTGAACAGCACAGGTTGTGCTTTAATTGGATTTGAATGTTAAAATAATAATAATAATAATAATAATAATAATAATAATAATAATAATAATAATAATAATAATCGTCATCATCATCATCATCATCATCATCATCATCATAAGGAGCAAGTGCCTGCCCAATCTAGTAGCCTTCTATACTGGAATGCCTCCATCAGTGGACAAGAGAAGGGCTTCAGATGTCATTTATCTGGACTTCTGTACAGCCTTTGACATGGTCCCTCACATTATTCTCTCTGGACTGGATAGAGATGGATCCAGTTCCATACTGATAGATGCATAAGAAAGTGGTTAGATGGTCACATCCAGAGATTAAAGGTTAAATGACTCAGAATCCCAGTGGACATCAGAAAAAAGTGGTGTCCCTCAGGAGTCCATATGTGACCAGTGTAATATGATGTCTTTATTAATGACATAGACAAATGAATCCAGTGCATCCTCAGCAAATTAGCAGATGACACCAAGCTGAGTGGTGCTGTTGACAGCTCTGAAGGATTGGATGCCATCCAGAGGGAGCTGGAAAAGCTCGAGAAGTGTGTCCATGGGAATTTGGGGTTTAACAAGGCCAAGTGCTGGTGCTGCACCTGGGTCAGATCAGCCCCTGTATCAGCACAGGCTGGGCATGAGCAGACCCAGAGCAGCCCTGCCCAGAAGGACTTGGGGGTGCTGTGGGTGAGAGGCTGGACATGCCCCAGCCATGGCACTCACAGCCCAGAGAGCCAAACGTGTCCTGGGCTGCATCCAGAGCCCCGTGGGCAGCCGGGCAGGGAGGGGGTTCTGCCCCTCTGCTCTGCTCTGACCCACCTGGAGCACTGTACCCAGAGCTGCGGTCCTGTACAGGAGGGACAGGAGTGAGCCCAGAGGAGGCACCAAGATGATCAGAGGGATGGAGTACCTCTCCTGTGAGGAAAGGGTGGGAGAATTGGGATTGTTCAATCAGGAAAAGAGGTGGTTTAGGGGTGACCTCACTGTGGCTATCCCATACCTGAAGTGAGCCAACAAGGAAGATGCAGAGGGGCTTTTTACGAGAGCATAGAGTGACTGGATAAAGGGGAACAGATTAAAAGGTTTAGTTTAGGTATTAGTAGGAAGTTCTTTGTTGTGAGGGAATGAGACATTGGCACAGCTTCCCCAGAGGACTTGTGGATGCCCCATCCATGGAAACATTAAAAGCCAGACTGGATGGAGCTCTGAGAAACGTGGTCTAGTGAAAGGTGTCCCTGTGCACAGCTGGGACCTTCAAGATCATCTTGTCCCTACCTTCCTGCCATGTGCAGGGACACCTCCCACTAGACCAGGTTGCTCAAAGTCTTACCCAAGCTGGCTTTGAGCCCTCCCAGTGCTGGTAATCCACAGCCTCCCTGGGCAATTTGTTCTAGTGCCACACCACACCCAGAGCAAAGAACTCCTTCCTAATATTTAATCACAATTTTCCCTTGTTCAGAGTGCATCCATTCCTCCTCATCCTATCACTGTGGTTCCTGATGGAGAACACATTTCCAGGTTCCCTGTAGGAACCTTCAGGTCTGGAGACTGTAAGGTCTCCATACAACCTTCTCTTCTCTGGATTGAACAGCCCAACTTTCTCAGCTGTTGTTGTAGGGGAGGTGCTCCAGTCTTCTAATTAACCTCATGTCTTCCTCTGGACTTGCTTCAACATATATCTATTATAAGACTCACATTTTTTTCATCACTTAGTTTTGACCATCCTTGCGAATGACACATTTCTGGTAGAGTAGCTCTTCAGTTTTCACATAACCATTTGGTAGGGAGTAGGCCTTTGTTCTCCCGGTGATCCTTGCAGTGAAAACATAAAGGCTGTATTTCCAAAGATTAGAAATAGGCAGTCTAGGATATTTTAAATATTAAGGGAAGCATTATCAGCATAAAATTGTGCAGCTTCAGAAAGAAATAGATTGAGATTAGGTATTTTCACATGGCATGCAACAGAAAAAGATACCTGGGCTTTACCTGCCTGCAAAAATATGCCTTCAACTGCTATCAGGAGCCTTTATTGTGTCATATATATCAAATTAAAAAAAAAAAAAGCTATCTGACTCCTTGCAATACAGCAAGAAGTAGTTTTCTTTTTCATAGGACATCTGAGCAAGGTCCCATTAGAAATGTCCACACTGGATGTTTGTGCTCTGTGTTAGAGAAACAAAACAGTGGAGACAGCTGCAGAATTAAAAGAACACTTACCTTCTGCTTTCCCCCAAAACTGAGGTAGCCGTCTCTAGATTGCATAATATGGCTATAAGCTGCAGAATAACATGCATGATTCTCATTTTGTAAGTGAACAGACTAGAATTGTTGTGACTGAATTTGTAATTTATTTGTTCCTTTTGTTATTTATTACCAAGAGAACAAACAAAAAGCAGTGTGTACTGAAGAATGCCAGTAACTGGCCAAATCTGCCTTACTGTAAGCGCTCTAAAGTCCACTTTTCAGATAATTTCACTTTTTCCCTGAATGAGGAAATCCTGTGAAGCACTTGCAAGGTTAAAAATAAACCATTTTGTTTAACAGTACCTTTTGAATATAGGAAAGACACTACGTATTGAATTAAGACAATCATTAACTGCCTAGTAAAAAAGCTGTAATAGCAGTGAGTCATGTAAAGAACAAGTAGTTCCTAAAGCAGAGCTGTTTACAAGAGCAAGTTCAGTGTATAACAGCATTGGCATCCTCATTTGGAGTACTGGAGGACTAAAGTCCCAAGATGCTTTTTCCATTCCTCCCCTAGCCAATGCATAAGAACAACACGTTATTTTTTGTGGGTTTAAATAAGACTGAAAGTCATTTATCTTCCACTCTGTCACAAAAACTCAAACCACAAACTAGCTCTTTAGAAGAGCATTCCTTTTCAGTAGGTTGCTGTAATCCAGATTAAGGCATCATGTGTTGGACACAGTCACAAGTCACTCCTAAATAAACTGCTGTAAAGCCAATAAGAATTACATACCTGGATACAATCTTAAAATAATGATCCTCCAGGGTAAAGATATTCCAAATTACCATGGGTAACTGAAAAAACCAAAAAAGTAGGGTTTTTTTGTTATTGGTTTTTTTTTTGGTGTTTTTTTTGGTTTTTTTGTTGTTTTTTTTTTTTTTTTGGTGTTCCCTGCTTTTTGTGACAGGGTGAGGGAAACTTGTAAAATAAGGCAGGAAAATTTCCCCCCTGCTCAAGCCTTGATTTGGATTATTTAGTTTAAAGACATTTCCATCTGCTGCAGCCCCAGTCCAGCTTGATGAGTCCAGTTACAATAAACTAATTTATTAGGCAAGAATGCAAGACACAGACACTTGTAATATTGTATTGTTTCATCAAATCTGCTATCACAGTTCATGGTTTTGTAAGACAGAGACTCAGAGTAAACAGCTGTTCAAAGTTAGCTAGCAGACCAACAAGCATATTTGGCCAGCTTGTAGGAGGTCCTGCTCTAAATGAGCATCCTAATAGCTCTTTCAAAATCTGAACAGCAATACAGTAATTTCACGACCATAAGGTGCACCGGACTGTAAGGCGCACCCGCCGACAGCCAGCAAAATTCGCAACATGTAGATCAGATAAGGCGCACTGGACTATAAGGCGCACCTTCTTTTGCAG
>PYHW01009189.1:4237050-4263322 GCA_013186435.1 Turdus rufiventris | reverse complement strand
CACCGGACTATAAGGCGCACTTCCGGGTTTGAGGGAAAATTTTAGTCAAAAGGGTGCGCCTTATAGTCGTGAAATTACTGTAATTTAAATCCAGAACTCCAATGCTGATAAACATATTCATTCATATGAGCATTAAGGCAGTCAGTTGCCATTTCAGTTTTAATACTGAATTATATGTTGCCAGGATAAAAAAAAAAAAAAAATAAAAAAAAAAAAAAGAAAAACAAACAAAAAAATCCACAAAAAACTCAACCCCCCAAACAAACAAAAAGCCTACAAGACCCAAAAACCACACCAATCCCCCCAAAAAATAAACACCCCCCCCAAACCAAAACCAAAAAAAAACCAAAAATGCCCCACTGTGACTCTGTAAATCCCTTAAGACCTATATTTCAAGTTGGATAACAAATCTCTTGCAAGGAGTTGTTTTCAAATCCTTAACCCTCAAACAATATTATAAATAAGCAGAATGGTCTAAACCAGCAGCTTACTAATGGATTTATTATTTTTCTATCTATCTATCGCTGTTTAAAGGAGTTATATTATTTTTTCTGAACATGAGAACATGTTCTAAGTGACATTTCCCAGCATCAGTTTAGATCTTCTGCAAAGCTGGAATACACAAGATGAATTATTGAAACTTCTGAGTGTAATGGAATTTAAGTACTCAGCTCCCATGGCCCTGCAGAAAGAAGCATGAACGCATCTTCAGCAGCAACATGCTCAAACTGAGGCAGCCAAAGGGACAACGCTCTAAAGACAGTGTTTACTAAATCAATTGGAGATTATTTTATAATATGGCAGTACATTTTTTGAACAGGTCCGATGCAAGAAATAAAAGAAAGACACTTTGCCATTAGACAGCTACTGAACCTGTGAGGAATGATTCTTGGCAGGCTTTGAACTTCTAATGTCAACTAGACCACAAGACTGAGTTACAGAGGACAGAAGATAGAATTAACAGCCACACTGATATTCATTTGGTATGAAGAGTTGCTTCTTTTTAATGTCATTAAGTAACAGATACTACAGTTTTATATAACAGTGTAACATCAATAAGTTTCTACATTTCCAGTTTTAGACAAATACTTAAAATTGTGATTTTATTTTTTTTTATTTTATTTGCATTACAGAAAGTGCAAGAGAAATTCGTATACAAGACTAATTGCATGACTGGCAGAATTGGGTACTAAGGCTGCATTCAAGTTGACTTTCTTTGCTTTCCAGTTTAGCAATGGCTTAGGCATTGATTTAACAATAACATTTCAAGTTTTTACTTAACATTAACAGAAAAACTTCTGACACATCAGTCATCACCACTGGCCAAGAATGTAGCTGTTACAGGCAGTTGTAACTGGTTCAAAAATCTGTTAGTAAAGAGGCTTTTGAGAAAAGGCCTGTTTTCCAAGAGATAGAGTACTGCCCCATTAATAGCACAGAGGTGGTGCACTGTTCACAAGGAACCTAGGCATGGAGTGAAGCCATTGTGGTGATTTTGTTTTCTAGAATGCTGGAAAACACCATGTGACAAATCAAACCAAGCACATCAGGGATTCACTGAGATATGAACAAGAACCCAACCTGCTTATTTCCTTTGTTAGCCAAGCCACCCTGACAGAAAAGCAATCCTAGTAGACTTCCCTCCCTGAAAACTGCCATATTAGCACCAAGACAACAGTTAGTGTCCACAACTACCTAAATGTTCTGCAAGAAGTTTTTCAGCTTACAGTGTAGGCCTTTAGTATTCAGGGCTTCAGCAGTGCTGTTACAGACCCCGCAGTCCCTTAATGACACATTTATGGCAGAATGATACTTTTACTTTTAGTTAAATAGACTAATATTAGATTACTTTCCTCTACACATAGTTACATCTGTGTGGCTAAGAGACCAAGTCATCTGTCCAGTTTCCAGTTAGAACTCAGTAGCATCCCCTTAACTTTACAACTGGCTGCTGTCATAATAGGCAACTGACCTAGTTGTTTTAGGTGTGGAGTTTTCGCTACCAATTCAACACCCTTAAGCAAAGGCAACATCTCTCCCCTAGGTACATTAAGTTCCTTTATTTTGGGACAGTAAGTGCTATGTAAAGGGAAATGGTACAAGACACATTACTTAGCGCTGTCAACCACTCTGTAAAGGAGTGCAAAGAACTAAAGTAAAGGTAACATCCTCCAATTTGAATTTGGGTTTCCAGCGTGAGTCAATATCCCCATTTGCTTTGCCCTGAATTATCACCTTCACAGCATGTTCTTTGAGGGTCCATGCTTCAATCCACCTGGATATATTTTAGATTGCAGACATCATGACAGCAAGAATAGCAGACAGCAAAGTGAAACATGTAGAAAAAAATCACATGGAGAAGAGGTCCAGTTATTCCATTTGTCCTTTTCTGGTTATGCCTAGTATAATGGAAAGGAATTAGTGTTAGGATGATTATGAGTTGTGGCTTTATTTCTTAAACAGAGCAACTGAGAACAAAACTAAAGAAATAAATACCAACATTTCTCTTCTATCAGAAGCTAGACAGTATTTCAGGGGAAGACTGAAAGTTATGGCAGAAGATTTGCTGGATCAGTAGATCATGCTCTTCAGCCAATGCTATGAAATTTTAAATGACATTAGTTTCTAGCAACAAAAGTGCTTGTAACAGCTTTTGATTAAAAATCAGAGCAAAAGTCTAGTAGCTTTATTCTAGTTTTATTCAAATTTACCCAGCATCCAAAACTGAAATTATTGAGGTGATTAAACTTCAGAAAGCTCTATGCTGTATACAGGGCACTCAGTGTTAACATTCTCCCACAGATATCTGAAGGTATTGAAGTCAGCCCCTCTGAGCTCTGCAGCATGTATATAGTCACTAATTTTCCTCACGGAAAGGAAATCTATTGTGGGCTTGGGATTTAAGTCTGTGGAAGAATAAAGTCTTTATTTCTAAGGAAGTAAATCTAACTAGGCTTAGACAGAATGCAGTTATGTACAAGTCTGATGGAGGTGCTTTAGCAGAAGTTCTTCCAAGCACTGTTTGCCATACTTCAGAGAGCATTAGTGTTAAGATACTGAAGTCTTCTATCAGTCTATCTATCCATCCTCTTTACCAATCATTTCCTCAATAAATTTCAGAGGATGAAGTAGGTTGGTTTATTAGTGGAAGACTTACCTCATCTATGCAAATGGATTGCCAAACTGATTACCAAAATGACCAGAGGGTGGATTCTGAGATTCCTTCTAAGGAAAGAGAGATAAGCTGTTAGTGGATTTACAGTTTTCACCAGATTTACACTGCATGGCTCTAAGGGCTATTTCCTGTTCAAACACCTGGAAAGCATATTTCAGCTAAGCACACATTACTGTACTGCTTCAACAAAGAAGAGGGCTCTAAGCTGTGTTAGCTGTTAGGCTAGTCGAAGGCAAGGCGGTTTTCTGAGAACTGTCTGCTACTGAACACTCCTTTGGAGCCAGTGGAGTAATGAGATATCTTTTAGTCAAATGCTAGAAGGTTGAAGTCAGCACTCTGGAACTGGTCCATAATTTTCACTGAGGGCTTCAAGTGCTCTGTCTCAGGTAGAGTGATCTGGTGAAGCCACTTTCTGACCCACAAAGTCCTGCACATGGAACCTATCATTTGTTCAGCTAGAGAGCTGAACAATCCACACTGCTCAGTCTGCTCTAAAGAGGGTTATATTTAACCCAAGTGGAGTGTTTCTGCAGCTACATTATTTGATACTCTTTTGTGGAGGGTCCCAATACTACAGAACTTTTCACCTTGGGAAACTGGTTATTAAGCCAAGCCAAATGGAATAATGATTTGTTAACTCTATTGCAAGAGATACCCTATGCTAGATTACATATTAGCCTCAAAGATGCAAAAGGTTTTTATTGCATGGCTTCTGAAGTCAAAACTAAACTACTGTTCAAACACAGGCACCACAGTTATTAAGGAGGAAAAAAGGTTTTTGATGGCTTTGTTTTGTGGTGGTGATGTCATTTGGGAGTTTGGTGGTTGGGGTTTTTATTTTTGTTGCTGTTTGTAGTTTGTTTTGTTGGTTTCCTGATTGTTTTGTTGGGTTATTTTACTACTTACAGATGAGGCACTGGAAGGGTCTGTTTTATCTTGACTTTCAAAGAGGCCATCAGTTGGCAGCGCACTTTGTCGAGGAATAGGCTTTGGTAGCTCTAAAAAAGAGATAAACTGCTATAACCACTTGACAGATTTAACAAGAACTCAGGTCCGCCTGTATAGCAACACCACAGCTCATCTAATTAGAAACACAAAATAATTATATGGAAGCTGCTTGGAGTGACTTTGAGTCACAATATTAACTCCTGCTTGTCCCTCATTAAGCTTAAATCAGATGGAAATTCTAACGTTGTACAGACTTACTTTTACCTCATTTTAGTCAAGTCACTTAGGCACTAGGTGTCAGTGTTCAGCCACTGCTGCTGATCAAATCTTTGATTAATTAGTTAAGACAACCCTTCAACCCTCTGCTTCAGTTAATATTAACTCCAGAATGTTACCAGTCATTTTGGCAGTCAGCTTGCTAGCTTCCATTTCATCATGATCTGTACTATCTGTAGAAATGCCTACTTTACTACTGAAGTAAAACTCCTAAGAACTCCAGAAGTACCTGAAAGGCTTTGCTGTTCTCCTTTCCTCGCTGGTACTGCAGGCGGCTTCGTCAGCTGGAAGTCTTTGAACATTTCCTTGACATCCTTCATTTCTTTATCCCCAAGTGGATCCAGAGCAATGAATGCATCACTCTCTTTTTTGGACAGCTCCTTCGGCAGTGTAGCTCGGGGTGGCGGCAGCGGCGGGCTGGTTGTGGCTGACATGGAGGGCAGTGCCGAGGCTGCCTGAGTTGGTAGCGTTGGAGATGTGAACACACTGCTCTGGAAGGGATTTACAGCACTGCTTGTCTGTGCCCAGGAACTGAGTGGAACTTGTGCTGGCTGCGACCACATGCCAGAAGACTGAGTGGGTGTGGCACCAAAACACGAAGACTGGTTCCATCCTGGCAGTGTTTGAGTACCAAAGGCAAGTGATTGAGTAAATCCTGGAGACTGAGCAGTCATCATAGACCCATGAAAGACTGATGCAGCCTGGGTGAAGGAAATTGTGTGTGGGGTCCATGGTGATGAAGTCACTGGCAAGCAACCTGGGGGGAGATTGTTGTTACACAGCACTTCAGTCATCTGAAGATCACAAGCAGGAGTGTAACAATTCCATAAACGGTACCAGCAAAAGATATTCTTGTACTGTTTGTAAAAAGTCTCTTAGTTTGCACTTACAAATCAAATAATTTGGGGGAGAGGGAGAAAGGGTTTAAATTTTTACTTTGCTGCATTTCAGTGCTGACAGGACAAAATTGAGGTTATTGTAAGTGAAGGAGTGCACTTCTAGCACAGAAGTGACAGATGGATTTGCCATATAATTACTTCTGTTTAAACGATTATTAAGACACTGTGCAGCAATGTTACCCTGACCTCACAAGCTGTGCTTGGCTCACTTGAACCTTGTGTACCTGAAGCAAGAATCTGCTGTCAAAGTTAAAACAGTTAACTGCATCAATCCTGGTTCAGTTGATGACGCAGAGTTTAACTCTCTATTCACAGAACTTAATAGTTTAGGGCAAACAGCACATAGACTTAAGGGGTGTAGCACTACACAAGAAGTAAAGGAAAACTAGAATCCATGTTTTGGTGTTAGCAGAGTGGAGCAAGACCTTTACTTTTGTAAACTAACCTAGACCAGCCAATGGAGATGCTGTGGTAGAACTTGTTTTGAAGAGGTCCAGTGGATTAGGCGGCAGAGCTCCTGCTTGTGGCCCTGAGCTCATGCTATGACTCTCCATAGATGGCACAAAGAAGTCTGAGCTGAAAAAGTCATCTGATGCAATCTAGAAAGGAAAAATAAGTGAGATGCCATGCCAGAACACATGCTAGCACAATCAGGGCTCCCTAGTCCAGAGCTAGAAGACTTTTGTTCATCTAAAGCACAGGAGGGAGTTTTGATATATCATCTAGAGTATAAGAGCTTCAAACATATTCATGCCTAAGGAGATGCATGGCATTAAATAAAATATGTAGTAGTCACAAGACAACAACAGAAGAGCAGGACTTAAAATGGCTCAATTATTTGCTGTAATTCAGCATCTCTCTGCACCCTACCCCTTTAAACACTACTTCTTAGTCTGCAGAAAGCCCTGTTGTTGTGGCAAGGCCAGCAGAGTTTTGCATAATATGAATACAAGACAAATGAAGCTGATCCAGAGCCACCCTGTGCCTAAAAAGGCAAGTAATTGAAATTGCCTTCAGTAGGCAAAGATAGTACTAGTATGTTATTGTTATAAAACCCTAGGTTGATGGGCATACTGCTATCATAAAAGGTTATACTGCTGTCATAACAGATTCTGGCATTATATCAAGTGTTAATATGCATGGCAGCATACTTACCAGACCTTTCACAGGAGTATGGCAGCATTAAAGAAGAGAGTATACAATTTAGTGACCACAGCTACTATGAAGCATTCATAGATATTAGAAGGTACCATGGCTGCAGAGAGGTTAGTATGAGCAGGGCAGGCAGAAGTAGATGTGTTGTGAAGCTGAGTAGCCAGCAATAAGAAATAAGCAATAACAAAGAAAAGTTTCTTTCACCCAGCTTCTCCAAGTAAAATTATGCATATCACCATAAATTACTTGAACACTGTTCACCTTTAAAGATCTCCTTCCTCTTCCTGGCTTGGTACTCTGTGGTGGTGGGCTAATTGCTATAGGCTCATGTGGCATGAATTGGATATTGTTTTCAGAATCCAGTTTTACTCCATTCTGCACAGATGTTCCTTTGGAAGGACCTTCCACAAAGAGGTTTGTTGGGACTTCAGGAAAGCCATTCCGTTCTCTCTCTGGTATCACACTGGGAATTCTTGCTGCAGGTGACTTACTCTCAACTGGCCACTGGCATGTTAGTGCTTCTTGTTTGCCAGCTCTGTTAGAAATCTGGTCAAACTGCTTATCAAAGTGGTCAGTATCACCATCTGAAGCACCATTACCCACTGATGTCAAGGTACTCAGACTTTTCTTCTGATCAGGTTTTAGAGAATCAAATGAAGATGGTGCAGATTGGGCTGGCTGTGTGAAAGGATCATCACTGAAAGGGTCTGGATTAGGTGTAGGAAAGAAGCTGAGATTGGTAGAGAAAGAATGCTCAGGCAAGAAGGGTGTCTGTGCCTTTGGTTGTGGAAGAGAGGCTGTGATGCCATTCAAGAAGAGATCCTCTTTTGCAAAGGTGTGTTTGGTCTCAATTTCAGAATTAAAATCCACTAACAGAATCTCTTTAGTTTCCTATTTTTGAGAGAAAAATGAAGTTAGTTATACACAGATTTTGTGCACAGTGAAAAAGCTTGAGGAAAATAGCTGCAAAAGAAGAGATCCTAGTATCCAATACATTACACCAATTAAAANAAAAAAAAAAAAAAAAAAAAAAAATCAAACAGGCGACCACTGCTGTCTCTAGTCAAATTACAGCTATTTGGTTTCTGAAACCCAATACTGAAACATCTGTTTGCTTGTTCTTCAATGTAGTAGAATCAGTAAGAACTAATTACACCTAGACTTTCACCTGTTTAACTTCTAGTCCTTAGTTTAGACAAGCTGTGAAAGCCTTAGTATGACTTTAAATTGCAGTCTCAGCTTCAGAGTAAGACTGAAGAGCTTTTTGTCAGTGGAAGGTAACATGCTAATTCTGCACCAAGCATGCAGGGCAAGGTTTGGTCACTGGCTGGGTTGACAGCACCAACTGCACCATACCAATGGTGACTTACAGTGCCAGATTTAAAATTATAGGATTTTTGGCGTCATACTGAGTACTATAAGGTTTATGCACATTTTTGTGCAATTAGGCCAAATTTTGAGCCAGAGCTACTGGAATGACATTAGTAGAATTAAGTACTAGAATGAAATCCAGTGATTAAGTGGATACTTCTATTGCCCTACCCCACTAGTACAGTGATGATTGCTAGACAGGCATCTCAGTAAAACCAGGGCTAACTACTAGGACTAAATTTGCTGCCAAAGAAAAAGCCAAGACAAGTAAGCTAGATGCTACTTACTGTGGGACTGCTCATATCAGGGGGCGTTGACATATCCCCAAACAAGTCCATCTGGTCAACTCCCTTGAAGCCAGAAATATTGAAATAATTTGTATCTGTTAGAGCTCTCACAAGAAAAAGAATCAAGCATCATACAGATTTCCTGTAAAAACTGCAGCAAACACTATAAATCCCCATCTATAAATACTGCATTTCCTACAGTATTGGAACAGTCAGTCATGAACTCTTTAATGGCATCAACAAAGTTTTAAAATTTAACCTACCAGTTTCGTTTTGTCAACTTGATCAGCTGGCTGTTCTTCGCCGCCATTCTGTAATAAATGGATAACCGTGTCAGAAATAATTGCAATTTCAAAATTTGTCTTAAGCAAGGGACTTGTGGGCTATAAAAGGCAAGTGATGGAGAAGGGAAGCATGAGAGAAATCACTATTCAGTACTAGCTCCACAGTCACCTTTCACTCCCATTTCAATGCAATTGGGCATCTGACATCGCCTTCATAATGCCAGCAGCATAAAGAAAGTCAAAGTTAGATGTAGTCAGCAGCAGACCTAATCAAAAGAGGCTGAGCAGGAGTGACCTACCTCAGTCTTACTTGCTTCTTCACTCTAAAGAAAAAAGAAGACTTTTAATACCTAAACATCATGTAAAGTATCAAAAGCGTCTCACTTTGGAGGAGCTTAGCACCTAGGCAGTCAGACAGCTGGCACAACTACCAAGCAACAGCTCCCAGTGTTTCTGGAATTAGGCAGAGCTTAGTATCAAGCCCCACAAGTGGTGCCAAAACTCAGCCAAAATTGAAACAAGCTTTATGCAGACTCATGCAGTTTCCATATTTTTACTCACCTTTTTCTTTTCTTCTTCCTTTTTCTTCATATTATAAATTAATTGGAAGAGGTCCTTAAGATCAGAAACCAGAGGCTCAGCCTGGAAAAGAATGTAGATTTTAGGCCACGTACTACTTTTACCAGGACTTCTGCTGCTGCAATCTGTGCAACAAGACAAACTTCCTAAATGGTGCAAAACTTAGGATAACAGGAAAAGCAAGAGTTTAAAGACCTGTTTAGTCTTCATACAAGATCCTGCTTGTGCAGAATCCAAGAAGAACGAAACACAACCAGAGTAGAACTGTTGTTAGCTCTACAAAAGTGTCTGTATATGAAGTTGTGCTAACCTCCTATGTTTGTGCTAAAAACCTGGTAGCAATGCACATGCATGGCAAGTCCTAGAAGTGTAAAATTAATCCCAGCCTTCTCAGAGAAAGAACATTTTGAATTTGTCTATTTGCTATCAACTCTATCACTGAACATGGAGAGAGCTTTTAGATATAATACTGCTTCTATTTAAAACAGTATACCAATAGCAAATGAGCAAGGCGAGCATAAGGTAAGATTATCATCACCGCAAATGTGTAAAGCAGAGACCAGCTTTAAGTGGGGTCTGTGACATAACGACAGTTTAATGTAAATCAGAAAGGCACAGCATGCCCTGCACATCCATTAACAAGAATGTTGTTGTTGAGGTGGTGGTGAGTTCAGCTACACTGCTTTGGAACACTTGTGCATGGAGCAGCTTCTCAATGTCTAAAGTAGGACATGTCCCCATCTTCTTCCACTACCATTGGCACAAGCAGGGAATCCTTTGAACAGATCTCACTGTTTATGCCTGAGCACCATCCTCTTCTAATCAAGGGGTTTAGACAAGCAGCTGTGGGAAGAGCCATTTCAAGAATTATTAACTTTAACAGTACAGCAGACTAGAGCTGCAGAAGTCCTTATTTCTGAGCTACACAAGTTTGATAAAAACACCCAGCAGCAAGTCAAGAGCTGTCTGAGACCTGGATGAGCTAAGAGGCTGGCAAGCAGCACCTGTGGTGAAATGAAGGAACAGACTCCAGAGTACATACAAAAGGCTTTTGTGCTTAATCTACAATTCCACTGAAATCAATACAATTATGGGTCAGAATGCTAACAAACCAATAAAACAGACTCAGAAGAAGGCCTTATAGCTGTTACTGGAGTATCAACATGCTCCAACAAGGAGCTCCTCAGTCTCACCTGTACTGGGTCCAAACCTGCCAATAGGTTCTCCAGGAGGGCAGGCAGAAATGGGCAAAAAAATTTCTAGCTTTGAAGTCTAGGCTCATCAAGTCATTATGGTGACTAATTACAAAGTCATAAAGAAAAGATGATAAAAAATACCTAACTTCGGGTTGTTTATGAAGCTGTATAATTATCAGTGGTATTTTTAAATAGCTTTTCCCAGTGTTGCTTATGTGAAGATTCCCCTCAGAGAGTCTCACCTTGCACACTGGATTTCTCCATGTGAGTAACTTCTCACAGAAGGATCAGAAGCCATCCCAACAAGTTAGGGTTAGGAGGTCCTAGGAGGACCGGACCTGTCATTTACAGGCCCCAGAATTATTGTTGCAATTGAATAAGCAATTTTCCTGCTGCACAGGCAAAGCATCACATGAACTAGACTAATGTAGTTCTATATTCCTGTTAATTCAGAGTGAAGCTCTTGCCATTTTACTTAAGAAATAGTACTTTCACAGTGGGAAGCCTGTGCTAATGGCTCTATTAATCTCACTAATGACTTTCATGGTACATAGACAAGTTAAGCATTGTTAATCACAGTAACCAAGACTACTTGAGTGCTTTTATTCTGGTCTACAAAGAAACTGTACAAGACAGAAGCCGGTGTCAGTCAATTCCTGTTGTCTTTCTTTCAGTAGAATCTATCCATGCATGCTGGTATCCCCCAAAGTGATTTTGTAGGATTACCAGCAAAACACTAGACTTTTATCACATGTTAAATGTTTATACAACAGCATTATCCATAGCACGTGAAAGAAAGATTCATACCTGTTGGGCTGTTTTTATGGCAAAAAATTGGTGCTGGCCTTCTCCTCCACATACATAGCCAAAGGCACGATTGTCTGTTACATCCCGAGCAATAAAGGAGATTTTGTTTACTGGATGCTCATGCTCTATGACCTGGAATTAGGAAAATAAAACCTATAGGTGTAAATTTCTGGAAATATAATAGCTGCTATTCTCCGTTGTTAGAATGATAGAGACTGTTAAAAACCTTCAGTCCAAACCTCAGATTTATCAGCCACAACAGAATGCAGAGGTCTTCTGACAGAAGCCTTCAGCTTTACAAACATTTCACAAGCCAATTTTTGTGAATGGAAGTGATGTATAGCACCCAAACAGGAATCTAGTTCATATTGGTCTAACTTGCAGGTGTCTCACTAGCTTTAAGAATCACATTAAGAAAATATATCTTACCCCAGTTTTTTCGTCTATTATCTTGATACCAGACAGAGAGATGTTCACCCCGATCTTCTGTTTGTGTTGACCCTGGGAACGGGCGGCTGCTGCCATTCCCTGAAGAGAATGAATGCCAAAGTATTGATAAGACTGCTGTCGGATGGAGCTTTAACTTGTTCTTTGTAATGTTTGACTGCTTAAGTTTGAAGTGATGCCACAGATCTAGATGGCTTCCTCTGTAAATGTTTTAGGGCTGTAAAGCAGATTTTAGTCCACAAAACTGTTCCAGTAGCAGGATCTCTACCTGCTTTTCCAGTCTGTACTAAAGAAGTAATGGTATTCATTGTTGCAGAGGTTAATCTACTTTTTAATTTGTCTGTATCTCTCAGTGTCACCATCAACACAGGATGCCAGCTTGTGCTTTGAGGTCAGTGTTAAATTGCAATTTAACAATTAATAATTGCAATTAAAACAGCAATTCCCCCTTCCCCTCCAAAACCCAAGCTCATAATTTGTGATGAAATTCATACTGCCAGCATTCACACCGGATGCTTATAGACCCAAAGGAATGTTCCCAGACTTCCTGGGAAATTTGAGCCAGAGATTACAGTTTAGGAAGCAACATCCATCTAGATGGATATTAGTAACAACGTTACCATTAAGCTGTATTTGAAGTTTTGCCAAAGTGACAGTTCTGCTTTTTGAAGGCTAACCAGAGATTGTTCCTTATGACAGATCAAGCCCTTACCTTCAGTTTCATCATTGAATCCTGACTCATTTTGTCTCCTCTTGCCTCAGGAACATCATCTATGCCAATCAGCTTAGCCTTGTATTTTACACCATCACCTTTGAATCTAGCCAAGAGGGATTCATCAGTTTTTTCTGGCCCTGGAGACAGAGAAAAGTAGGTCTGTTTGTTTTTTGAGGTTATTTTAATACTTAGGCGAGTTGGGTTTTTTGTTGGTTTTGGTTTTGTTTGGTTTTTTAATAATAGAAATGGCTATGTTGAGATTTGTGATCTTTAAAAAAAAAATGTACAGCATGCAAGTATACACGAAGCACACAGTAAAACTCTCTCTTGAGTACAGCTGACTAATAATCCATGTTCATTGCAAGACAGTTATTCCTTTAAGGTCACAGTACTCTTGCAGAATGTGGTCTCAGTTCAAAGAGGGGAGCCCAGTACTTAAAGACTGGGGGCTTCAGAACAATTTTTCACCACACAGATGACTAAAATGTGGATAAGCAATAGTCAAGTAGGTATAGGTGCTAGGAAAAAAACACCATGCAGAAATGCTACTTTCCATGGTCATACAGGCTGTTCAGTGAAGTCTTTAGGTGTAATCTGTGTTCTGATGTAGGCAAAAATAATTTCCCAGTTCCTGTACTAGAATCTCATATCAGCACCATCATTTCTACCATGAGTCCTAGCACTTTTGTCCTTCAATTTGGGACTTTAGCTAATTTGTTATTTCTGCTGTTCCTGCTAGGAAATGCTTGCTTTTCTTCTCTGCATGCACAACATAGCTCAAGTACCTAGGTATGTATTCTTATGAGGTAACTATATTTACATGATCTAATCTATCAAAAAATCTATTATCTCATATACAATAATTCTCATGGAACGAGTTTTCTAGCTTCCCTAGAGTAGAACTTTGTATCCAGCAGAAATCTCCTTTCTGGAGGGTGGGGAGGAGTCAGATTGAAGTTCAGACTAACAGCTACTGTGATGGTCCAGGCTCTGGTCACCTCCTCAGGAGGCTCTTGCATTTTTGGGCTCTTCCTTACTTGTCAGGCTCAGCAAACAACTTACTTAACAGTGGAACAGAAAGCTTTAGAACTTAAGGCTAGAAAAAAGCTTTTAAAACTAAAAGCCTACCTTGGTTAAGTTTATTATACTGGCATATTTACTCTTCTGGTCAGATGGAAAACTCTGAGTTACTTCAGCAATAGTGGGAGGGTGATTTAGCAAAATGCAAAAGATTAAGGACACAGAATAGTGGAGGTGTTCAAGTGGTAAGCACTTCTTACCTTTCTTTTTTTCCTTCTTTGAAGACTGTGCCTTTGGCGGAGCCTGTTGTTCAGGCTGGCTGTTGGTAGCAGTAGTTTCAGGTTCAGTAGACATGATGGGATTGCAGCCAGTTACGTTCACTGTAGGCTTAAAAATCCAAATAACAGTTAGGCATAATATTTTACCTTGAAGAAGAAATACTCTTAGTAGAGCTGTTGGTCCATCTGAGTTCCTCTGAACAGTGATGCCTGACAAAGCCTGAAAGTGTAAGGAGTGATCATATGGCAAGTCTGACTTAGTCAGACTACACAGCATGAAGTCACAGCCAAGAGGCGATGAACCCTCACCTCAGTAATTCCTAAACATAGGGCACACTGATCTACATGGGCTGTACTTGTACCAACGTGTTTTAATCTGTCAGTCTTTTTTACCTTTCAAAGTTATTTATAGAACCTCCGGTATTTTGGTCTATTGTTGTTCAGCACTGCCAGCTGCATCTCTAAAGTAGGGTAGGAGAGAATGCAAGAAACATTTGCTAGGATCTGTTGCAAACACCCATGAGGATGAGACCAAAACAACCAAAAGATGCCTGTAGATATTATTCATGATTCTATAACCAGCAAAACTCAGAGGCTGCACTCCCCAACAGGTAAAACCAAATAATTTCCTCAGGCTACAGACAGACTATTCCAGTAAAAACATAATAGAACCTCAAGCAAAACCCCCACAGGCTAGTAACCTTCAGATTTTCAAAAATGCTTCACATTGACAACAAAAGATGGACTTTTAGGATTTACCTCTATGCCATGTGACCCTTTTGCCTCCAAGACACAAATTAAAAAAAAAAAATTACAGTCACTATGCTTTGTTCCAGCATGGCTGAGGCCATGCTGGAACAGAAACACTCAGAGCAGCTTTACAGAGTTACGAAGGTCTAAACCAAGCCAGAAAGAACTGGAAGTCCACATCTGCTACAGAAACCATTGTATCAATCTTCTGTCTGGGATACTGCAATGACTGCACTTAATCCCTCAAATTTTAGGATAACAAATGAAACCAAGAAATTGTTTAGCTGATTAAGTAATTGGGCTCCCCTCTAATTCCCCCTACATTCAGGCAACTGCTACAGATCAAGCCACCCCTTTTATCCAGCATTTGAGACACAATTTGTATGCAGATACAAGTGCAGAAGCATTGCATAGCCCCTTGCATTAGAAGTTTGTTATTCCAAATAGCCAATTCCTCATTTACCTTAGTAATAGCTGATGCGTTACTTAAAATGTACTTGCAGGGTTTGCTCTCACTTCTGCCTTCCCTTCCTCCTGCTAAGTTGATAACTAGACTGACTCAACCAGCTTGCCACTGACTGAGTAATGGATTTCAATTCTTAACTGACTCTCAACCCAGGAGAGCACAAATTCCTAGATCTAAAAGAGAGAATTTCACCCTGAAAACCTCCATTTAACCAGGCGGAAGGCTTCATGGAACTAGCTAACCTAAGCAAAATTAGACCTAGCTTCTTACCAGATGGTTTGTGAATTGCATGTGGCATTGGTCAAGTAAATCAACAGAGATAAGGGTGCTCAAATGGGAAAGAACTGTCAACTCTACCTGTTCTCCTCTGTAAGCAACTTATCTGGCCACAGTTAGGGAACATTTGATGCAAGGGAACAAAGGTGTTGCTGTGAAAGATTCAAGTGCTTCTGAGTAGAAATAGATGTCAGAGGAAGAGTTTGTTTAGCAGGCCATGGTTATTTAAGAAATGTTATCACTGAAAGAGTGGCGTGTGTGTCCATTCTGAAAAAGGGTCAAGGGGAAAACTATTAAGCCTGCAGGGATTCTGCAGAATACTTGCAAAAGTGTTAGAACAGATTGTGCCTATTGAAATCCACATTTTAATCAGATAAAACAAAGTCAACTGAATTCTTCTTTCAGAGTAGCTGAGCTAGTTTGCCTGATAGTATGGTTTTGGGTGGAGAGAGCTTTTAGACATAGCATAAGGAAGCCCTCCCTAGATTTATTCAGTCCTTCAGAAATAATGAAGCAAAGAGTTAAGGTTGGGTCATTAGTTAAAACACCCACTCCTATATGGAAGATTACTGTTGAGAGAATAGAAGGAAAAGACCCATAAATGAGAGATAAGACTTGCTCTCAAGAAGCTGAGTTATAGCTTTAGGATATTCTGCCTAGCTCTCTTCTGGAAAAAAGAAATAAGAACTTCAAGGCACTGAATCCTGCCTGTCAGTGATCCTTTTTCCTATAATTAGTAGAGCTACACCTAGCTGTGGTATTTTATAATTTGTATAACACACTGAAGTAAAATTAAGAGGTAATAGAAAAAGAAATTACTTATGAAGGAGCAAATATGCACAAGTAAGGTCTCACCTTGGCAACTGTAAAATGGTCTATTTATGTGAATATATCTTTGAATTCAAGGCATCTCTAGTCATCATTGCCATCTGCCTCCATTGTATAGAAGTGAGACCATTAATTTTTACAGAACAAAATAGCAAAAGAAAAAAACACACAGTAAAGGAAAATGGGCAGAGATGCACACAGGTGTGGCTGAACCTTTGCAAATATCCTGTCTTACTACAGGAAACTCATTTTTAGTGTTAGCAATGCAATTTTAGGTTAGTGAGGGCCTTCTGGCTACCTTACAGGACGTACTCTTATATATGAGATCCTGCAAAACTCATGCTTCCTGGTGAGATTTCACAGTACATGATGGTCATTTATCATACCTTTGGAGAACTTGGTGTTTCTGAAAATCACCTCAAAAGCTACAGAATTAGTGAAACTAAGAATGCAATGATAGACAAAGACAAACTAAATATGTGTTCATATTTTAAATAACTACTTCTTGGTGCCTGAGTTAAGCCACATGTCTAGCACATGTCTAATTGTCTCTGGCTTCACCTTAGAATTTTACTGGGATGGGGGAAACATGTAGCTTGAGCTAGCAGTAATCTATTCTGCTTGCTATAAAACACCCTCAACCACAAGAAAATATGGATTGTGGGCTTTACACTCAAGCTAAAGCTTGACAAGAGTTTCATCACACTTAAGTTTTTGTTATCATAATAGAAGGTACTGGTGTGCTTAACATGCAAGTAACTAAAATAAAAGTTAAAAATCTTCCCTTTGTTTCTTGGGGGTTTCCTTTCACAGTACCCAGCCTCATAGAATTTCCTTACTCCAGCTGCAGGTGAAAGGCAACAAGACTAGAATTGTTCTCTTGCACCTTAATTTTGAGGTCATCTTGAAAGAGTCAGCCAGCAAGCGAGGGAAGGTTAGAAATGCATGGGATTTTAAGTAAGGGTGAAAGGACATTTGAACCTTCAGATATGCTGGTATAGTAAAGAACAAGCTCATTCTTCCAGCAACTATGTCAGCACTTAGTTTAAAGCAGTTTGAATCTTGTCCATGTAGATGAGTCCATTGGTATCACCACACCTTAATTATGCACTCATCAGTCGTATGATCCATCTTCATTACTGTGCTAAATGTAGTGTTTCAAAAATCCAAATACTACAGATCTACAGATGCTGCCACCTTGGGAGAAGTGCACCAAACTCTGCCTGTATCACCACATACATACCACACATGTTCTTGTCACCCACTTTTCAATTTACTTCAGATAGGGCTTGTAAAGAGACCACTAGCAGTATCTCCCTCCTTTCCTTCAGGGACTGTCCTGTGAAGACCAGATAGATGCTGATGACTCCTCAGACAAACACCATTTCAGGGCCTCAACACACAGTCCTTGATGTATGACTTGCTACCTACTGTCCCATATCAGACTTGTACTTCATTTTTACAGTGACCTTAGGAAAGTCAGTCTTGTAACTTCTGGCACACTGCTCCCTTGGTGTCCTCTCTGAACTCTGCAGGGAGGGCTGTCAGTAATGACAAGACATCCCTGAAATACCTGTTTCTTAGCAAGACTTAGCAAAGAAGAACATGCCGAACAATTTTGTTGGGTAACATTTAGTTTCCCTTAGAGATGCTTTTACAGATATCTTTTATTTGAGAAAGGGGTGGCAACATGATAGATACCCTTAATGATTACGTTCCTGTCCTGTGAGCAAGTGAATTGAGAATCTTCATTATGGCTGTAGTTTGTAACAGAATTAAGGACTGAACAGAATCCTCTCCAGCAGGCAGGCTTTCCCCCTTCAGCAGGCAAAGATAAATGTCTCAAAGTTGACAAGAGATTATCTGAGAAGAGGTTAGGGACACCCAAAAAGTCAGAGAGAGATAAGCTAAATATCTGCTCAGCAGCCTAATACTTTGTCCGCTTTCCAGCCTGTACTCCTTCTTTGTCCCTACAAGTACATGATTCAGCTTAAAGAACTATTGCATGTAAATATTAACCTTGAATTAGAATCTGCAAGGCCGGGAGAGGACAAGAGAAGCTTTTACTGCCAAGTGAAATATAGCCTGTTAGCATGAAGGAGAAACAGGAAGAACAGCAACAGTTCAGCTGCTGAACATGCTTCTGGGGCAGGTTGTTTCCTCTCCCTCTGTTCTTGAGGGGTTAGTCAGCTGCTTCTGTAGTGAATTCAAGACTTGAGTTTTCAAGCTAAGAAAATAGACTAAACACCAATTCACACAATGACTAGCAAAAGTCAAAGCTGTAAAGCCAGGTAGTTTGTTATCAGTAAATTATCTTGACTGGTAGCCTTCTGCTCACATCAGGAGTGTAATAGTGCATTTCTGTGAGCCCCTGTAGGGCTGACTCACATTTACATCTAACAGCTCCCCATCTGATTATCACAGTTTCTGCTTAGTTCCTGCTTCAATAGTAGTAGCCTTGAGAAGCCCTAGGCATGCACTAATAAATCAAAAACATGAAAGTGCTGATCAGATTCTTGCTTTTTAAACAGGATCACTCATGCTGAGGAGTCAAAATATAGTCTTAAGTATTTTCTTTCATTACTAGAACACCCATTGCTCTGGTATCTGACAGTGTCTAAAGAGTTCAAGTTGAATAAACCTCAGAAGAGATTAAAATTATTTAGATGGAACATTCCAGATTCTTGTACTTATGCAAGCATTAATATTCATTTGTTTTCTCTATTATAATCAAACTGTTCTGTTATGAACCATCATGTCCAGCAACTAATATCCATGAGAAGCAATTATTTACCTACAGGTAGGTTATACCTGATGTGTTCACACTTACACATGACAAGTACCTGCTTGAAGGCAAGTGGTAGAATAAAGTTGATAGACAGCTTGGGAACTATTCACCTCCAGTTTTAGCCATGTCTGGAATGCAAGAGCAGTATTACTTGTCAGAAAGATGACTGAATACATACTTTTATATTGCAGAGTATAACCAAAGGTCCTGTGGTTGAGAGACAGCTGAATAGGATATTAAACTGCACTGCCTGGCAACTGCAGCTAACTGTTATTCCCACAATTCAGTAATTCCTAGATTAGCAATGCACCCATCACTCAGTTCAAAAATCCTGTTGAACTGTCCTGCTTAGGCTGTAGATTGGTAGAAATGTGATTTGTGTTCAAGAAATCATTTGCCTGATATTGTGACTTTAGTTAAACCAGGCCCTCACCTGGACAAAGTATTTCTAGAATAACAGGATTTTAGGGATTTAGGATTTTTAGGGAATTTTTTAAGTGCAACTTGCTTTTCAAGCCTGGTCAGATGTTTTGTGTTCTCACCCCAGAGGTGGATTGATACTTTGTTGAGGTATTAAAGGCAGACTTACGCCAAGGACTTCCTCTGCCAACATGAGTGCCCATTTGGAAAAAACTGCAACAGTACTTACATACTGCAGGATGTGGAACATAGTCCAGCTCTCTTCACCATGTACCCCCAGTAATGAGAAACAGGGAAGGATGACCTTCATCTACTCAGTAGACAGACGTGCAGCATTAGACACATCAGGGAATACCTCCCTCATGCTGCTCCCTTCCCTAGCACCTACCACAAAGTAGATAAAGGTCTTAGTGCACTAATTAGCCATGTCAGCTACAGATGTTGGCATGTACCATTGCTGGTGCAGGATCATGCCTGCGAAACCACACAGACATCTCACCATTCAGCCAACTTGCCAGCTGCTATTTCATCAGCTGAACAGAACAGTCTGTTCTCATCACATCAGTCTCCTCTGAATCTCTTGGTTTTTAGCAAGAGCACAGAAATTCAAACTTAGTTCCCGAAAGTGTTTCATACACACTTGAATTATGGCCAAGAGACTATCACTAAGTTAGCAGCTGGGGTTGAACAGGTCACACAGTTCAAGAGGTGCAATTGGATTGGTACATTTTTATCATTCTACTATGCTTTTAAGCACATAATTTCTCATAAAATAATTCATTACTTGTCAACCCAGCTACAGCAGTGACTATTTTGGATTTTTCTTCCACTTGTCATGGAAATAAATATGTCTTTTGCAGAAAGATTAAAACAGGGGCTCAAGGGAAGTAACGACCAGTTTAAATAAGCTGTACCTGATGAACACATGAAACAATATCAATTAACAAGTGAAAAGCATTAAATGAGCTGGTGCTATCTGGTTCCCTGAAAACTTGATCACAAGATGAAGGAAACTAGCACTACCATAGTTTTATAGAGCTGTTTTTTCAGCCAGGAACTCCAGTATCCAAAGGTAGTGCCTGATTTCTAGCTAGTCCACCTCAAATTATGAATTGTTCCAGGGACATGACAGCATGTTGTAACACAGCTTCAGAGCAGCCTTTCCAGTCTCTGTTCATTAGCTATGGTAACCTATTCATTAATTTATTGAATCAAGAAATTCCTTCACTTTTAGTACCAGAATTACCAACATCTGAACTCCAAACTGTTTCCTGAGAAAGAAACAGCATATGGGGATACCTTTCTTGATAGAGAGTTATTATTTTGGAATAAGAGACTAAATTATATATTAAATTATCCACAAGAATTTTATTCCTATCAGCCTTCAAGAAAGACAGCATGTTTTTCAACCTGCTAAGGGACCACTCCTCTATACCTCTCTCCAGTTTCCAGTTCTAAGGCCTCACAAGTTAGTGGCACCTAAGCCAGAACTGTCTGCTGCAGTTATTGCTAAGGAGAGCATCACCTGCCCACAGGATGAGGAATCTCAAGCAATATGGCTGCAGTGCCTACAGCTCAGCCTCTGACAATATTCCTTGTTGAGACTCACTGGATATACCGAACAACATGGAAGCAAAGCAGTTACTCAAGGCAGCTAGTGTTTACTCAGATGCAACTGAGTTTGAGCTGAACAAGAAATCAAACACTTCATTTCCAACTGTACTCCTAAAGCCCTCCTGCCTAGAAGGCCTGTTTCTGATCTTCTTGCTTGTTAGTATAGTGAAGGACTCTTGCCAATAACCATGTTTTTCACCCCTCCTTCTCAGAGCAGGAACTTGACACATATTGAAGCTGTTATCATAGGTTATGTCAGCTGCATACAGTTAACTGTCTGCTGCTGGCACAGTTATCCTTCTTTGCAGTTTGGGTATAGGCAAGCTGTACTGAGAGATTGCATATGTTCTGCAGTTTACTCTTAACTGTGCTCTCTGTTGGTTCACAAATCTATCGGAATGAGAAATAGGATTTTCCTGTATTATTCTTGCATTCATACAGCCTAAACCCATGTAATCCCAGCCTTGTTGTTGAGTACTGCAGTTTGCTTACCCAGCCTGGTTATCCCATGAGCAGCCAAAAGCCTATCATTAAACATTCATTTCAACAGTAATTGAAGAGCACTCCACCTAACCCCCAGATACTGTGCCTCTCAATACAAATTGTTGTAGCAGTTTCTGTCACTCCATACTGCCCTCTTGTAAGAGATGCAAATTATGTTCATTATGTATTCTGAGAAGACTGATGAAAATTCTGCTTGCAAAACCTACTTGTTGTAGGTTTTTCTATAACAGTTCCAGTCTTTTTAGGTATTATGAGGCACTCTGCTTAATATAAGGGTTACACTTGCCTTCAAGATTAGTTATTACCAAGGCCCCCAGCTCTCCCCTGTATAGGCAGCAAGAAAGGCAATGAATAACTACACAAGACTCAAATCAAAAAAGGTGGTACAGAAAGATCTATACCAGATGTTAGAAAGGATTAACCAGGGATTTTAGAGTTTCACTACAGCTTTTACAGTAGATGTCCTACTGAACAGCTAATGGAGTTCTCATATTTTCAAGTTTCTCCTACCAGTAATTATATTTTACAGATATTAGAGGGTGTTAATACTACTATTCATAAATTCAGACTATAAAGAAATGTTGACCAGGGTCTCCCTAATTTCTCATCTCTTTTATAGTCTTGATAGCATTTTATAAGGATGCTCCCATCCCTCAGAAGCATGCAAGGAGAAGTGTCAGATCTAGAGTTTACCATCCATCAACCAGGGTAGCCATTGTTTGCAGACAGATCTGTGATTCAAGCTACTAGAAAACTAATCCTTACTCATACAGTGACCTTTGTCCCTTGCCTCAAAGCTCAAATGACCGTATTCTGACAGGGCACAGAGGAGACCTGTAAGGCAGAAAAACAGGTTACAATATTAAAACTACATCCTTAGTGCTCCCAACATATTTTGTTCCCTCCTAAGAGGAAAGTTTTATCCATAGGCATTTTAGCCACAGGACTAAAATTATTCGGTGTGCAGCACATCAGCATTAGGATTTGAATAGACTTTGTTAGAGGCACAACTTCTTAGATGACATTATCATGAAGCCTCCTGACTGTCAAGGTGAAGATCCATTATCCTGTCTCTTAGACCTATTTTTTCTGCGGAAAAGATAATCCTCGTTTTACTGCTTAAGGATACAACATGAACCGACAGAACAGCAGGAAATTCAGCTCCAAGGCCAATAATCTGTCCTTAACTGGCCCTGTAATGTCTGAGCTTTTAGATTTAAGGGGATATGCACATATAGATATGAAGCTATATTAAAGAACTTTTAAAACTAATTTAAAAATTGCACATAATTAAGGGTAAAGACCTACAAGATGTTTCAGCTGAGATACTTCATCCTCAAGCACTCCAAGCATGTGCAAGGCATAGTCTTTGAGATGAGGGGAAACTAGAATGGTCTGCCTACATCAGCCAGGGCTGAGAAGACCTGGATGGGAGAAGATGCTTTGTTCAGCACTCGACTGCCCAGCTTATATAAACAAAGTAATCCTGTTGAAACAGATAACTCTAGTTGATTGACTAGGCCTGACACTGTGCTTCATCCAGCTTCTTTATAACCCTGAGACCCTTGAACCCAGGCACAGCCTCAGAACCAGGTTTCTAATGCCAGTTTTTCTTCTCAGCTACAATCCTTGTACACCTCATTCCATTTGACCGCTTTAACACAACCCCAAGTTGTACTTCTGTGTTGTCCATGCTGAGGTAGCGAGTAGTGGCCTATGCCTGTTTGTGATACACAGCAGAAGCTCATTAAGACATCTTGGCAATCCCCCATCCCAGTGGTATCATCTTGATTCTACTAACAATCCATTAGTCTACATGCAAGATCTAAAGTCTTTCTTCAAAATCCTTGCAGATTATAAATTACCTTCATGCTGCTCCATTATTTCTTTTGACAGAATCTAGCCAGCAAGCCAGGTTTGCATCAGCACTGTTTCCAGAACAAACTGGCTTTCTCTAGATGTGGAATTTATTGCTCTGTACAGGCAAATTCATGCTTCTATAGTGGTCACATATTGCTATCCTTGCTGCATAAATTTCACAAGTACTCCCAGAGCTCACAACCCAGATGGTCACACAAATTTCCTAGAAGTGTGAGGTTTACTAGAAAAGGAGAGCATCAATAGGAGAGAAATCAGCAGCTTCGGCAACAATAGCCAACAACTATAGTATATGGGTGCACTTTACATCATATCTCAAACTATGGCTTTTCTACTTTGATTTTTGGGCATGCACACTAGTTTCACCCTTCCATGACATAAGTGCATTTATTTGCTTTCCCCCAGAGGCAAAAATCTACCCTTTCCACACATTACAATCACCTGCTTAGAGTGTCTCTTCTCATATCTGCTTGAGAAATAAAGGCCTTGAGCAAAAAGTATAAGAAGTATACCCATAGCAGCTACTCGTCTGCAGTGTGCAGGTAGTTTAACAAGTAATGCTCTTCTCACTGAGAAAACAGATACAGAGATACTTAGCAGCATATGGTAGATTAGACAATCACCTTTGCCTTCACAAAAAGAAACTGATGCCAGCTATATGAATCTTGAAAGTCTCAGCATTCACTCCATTTTACACTGAGCTCTCCTAAGCACCAAATCAAG
Source organism: Turdus rufiventris (assembly GCA_013186435.1). NCBI lineage: Eukaryota > Metazoa > Chordata > Aves > Passeriformes > Turdidae > Turdus > Turdus rufiventris. The sequence continues at coordinate 4,239,638 of PYHW01009189.1, read as the reverse complement.
ATGTTTGCTAGTTAAACCTCTGTTCTGATGACTTACCTGACATTCATTTAGCTCTCTCATCCCCCTTACCTTTGCTACCATTTGGCTGTCCTCCTTCTAATGCAAACCTACTATTAAGAAAAAAATTTCTGCTTCAGACTTGACCACATCCTCACACCACCCAAGGAATTTTGAAATGCCCCAAGAAACATGGTGCTGGATGCAACTGCAGTGATTCTTTGACCAGATGTGGTGGGTGACTCCCTCAGACAATGCTCAGCTGGCAAGATTTCCTTTGGATTGCAATTCATGTCTCCATTCTTACCTACCTCCAGGGAGGTCCTAATGGAAGCTGACACAAAGACCTGCTAGAATTATAATTGCCTAGCAGGTCACTATCAGACACAATGACATCCTTTCAATTTAGTGTTCTGTCAAGTCTTCACAGCAAACTAGAATACACACCTTCATGATAAATTTTCTGTAATTCATTCTGCATCTTTAATTTTGTCTATTTGCAGAGGTGTTGCCACACTAGAGCATACCTCAGGCCATTCTTTAGCATACACTATGAAAATCTGAGCCTTCATGCTCTCAGATTTAGTTAATTTTGGGCAGCTTTGTTTATGGAAGTTACAGAAGACTTCTGAAAAATGAGAATGTACCCTTTTAAGGCAAACTAGCTTAATTAGGAGGAGACTTAAAATTTCCCAACACTCAAAATAATAAATTCATCAGGCTTACCAGTGAATTTGTAGTAAGCATTCGGGTAACCAGTCTCATTATTTTTGAGGAGTAAAAGCTCTTTATGTAGAAGTGCAGCTGAGGAAATCAATATTGGCAACACCTGGGTTTATCTTACAGCTCACTGCACTGGCACCGTCTCAGCATTAAGCGTCACCATATAATGGACATCAGACTTTACAGATCATCACCTGAGAAGTCAGTGTCTCTGCCATGGGAGAAGACTAATTCCAGGTAACAGTCAACATCTACAGCTGTGCCAGCTTACCCCAGACTGAAGAAGCGTGCAGAAATTCACCAGCAGACAGAGGAGTGCTCCATCAAAAACAGCAAGGACACTCCATGCAAAAACAGAACAAAACCCTACTCTGGCTTCACAGCATCCTAACCTGTGTTCTCATTATCTCTGCTATTAGAGAGCGCCTTTCATATTACTTATTTATTATAACGAAGTAGTTATAAGGAATAGGAAATTTAGTGTTTGTATCGTTAATCTATTTAATGATTTTAACCCCATCCTCTCCACACACAAAACCGAGAACGCGCCTTTGTACGGCTTTGCTGCCATGCCTCCCCCGGCCGCCCGCCTGGCCGGAGCCAGAAGCAGGATGTGGGAAGCTTCTACGGCACCTCAACCGGGACCCGCTCCCCGCAGCCCGGCCCGGGCAGCGCCGGGACCCCGCGGGTCGGAACCGCCCCAGCGCCACCGGCTCCGGAGCTGCGCGGGGCCCGCGGAGCCGAACCGCGGCTGCGGGAGCGGGGCTGAGCCGAGCCCCGGCACACACACAGACACACAGACACACACACACAGCCCCCCCGGCACACAGACAGACGGACAGACAGACACGCACAAACACACACTCACATACACAGAGAGACACACACACACAGCCCCCCCGGCACACACAGACAGACACACAGAGCCCCTTCGAGCACACAGACAGACACACTCACACACACAGAGCCCCCCCGGCACACAGACAGACAGATGGACACATAGAGCCCCCTCGAGCACACAGACACACTCACACACAGAGCCCCCTCGAGCACACAGACAGACAGACGGACACACAGAGCCCGCCCGGCACACAGACAGACAGACGGACAGACACACTCACGCAGAGCCCCTCCCGTGCCCTCTCCCACCCCGCCGCAGGCACCGGCTCTCTCGTCGCCGCAGAAAAAGCTCCTTCCGCGGTGACAGCTCCTCCACCTCCGAATCACCCCCTCCCGGCTGTGCGAGAGCCGAGCCCGCTCGCAAAGCTCCTTACGGGCTAGATCCGTGCCGCTCCGCTCATGATCCGATGACCGCACCGGTAGCCTGGCTGAGAGCGGGGCCCCGGTTAAATATTCTGTTGCACTCTCGCCTTCAGATTAGTTAGCCACTCACAGCGAGCGATATGGTTTTAATCAGATGCTGGCAGCTGAGGACTACCCAGGAATGCGCTGTGATGTTTTTGCTGCTTGGTCTTGGCTACTCCCCCTCAACGTGTCGGTGCTCACAAGTTTAACCCCTTGCTCGCTCGCTGCGGGCCTGCCGCGGGGCCGGAGGGAGCAGGGACCAGACCGGGGAAGGGGGGACTGGTGGGCCCTTCGGGGGCTGGGAATCCCGCGGCACCCACAGAGTGTACCGCCCTCTCTGTCCCGCATCTCCCCAGATCGGTGACCAGCCGAACCGAAATAGTGGGTCAGTGCAATTCAGTTTCTGGGTCACATCCAGACCTGGCTGTTGTACATCTCACTACCTCTATTCAAATATCTATCATGTTTCAGATTTTTTATTTTTTCCCAGAGTAGTACAGCTGTTTTCCAACTTGTATGAAAGAACCTCTGATTAAAAAAAAAAAAAAAAAAAAAAAAATCAT
>PYHW01009189.1:4208206-4229906 GCA_013186435.1 Turdus rufiventris | reverse complement strand
TTTGTACTTCATATAAGGCGCACCGGACTATAAGGCGCACTTCCGGGTTTGGGGAAAAATTTTAGTCAAAAGGGTGCACCTTATAGTCATGAAATTACTGTACTCAAAATACAGCTTTGTTTTCTGGAAATTGACCTAGAGGTAAATAGAAAAGTCATGGAAGACTTAGTGTTTTAATAGCCACAGAATTCCACACACACACAAAAAATTGCTGACAAGAAGCCTCACTTTCCTTAACCTCTTTCCCATACTTACTTAAATCAGAGCAGACAGAGGTTATATTTTTCAGAGAGGGCATCTATTCAAGTTATGTTGCATCCCATTACTTGGCAGTATATAAAAATGATTTGCTAATACCAAAGGCCCTCCTTTTCTTTATGTGTCATTTGTTGAAAAAAAAAAAATTATTGAAATATCCCAGGAACAATACCTATGTTATGAGTGTTTGGTTAAAAATTGGCTTATTTTCCTTTTAGTTTGCTTTTAGGAATGTTCCTTTAAGAGTTACTATAGCAATGCAAACTGCTATTGAGACTGTAAACATTAATGATGACTTGGAAGTTGACACCCTGCAAAAACATTTCAGTCCTTCTAAGTAAGACTTCCAACAGCACTGCCATAATATGCATCTCCTACTGAGAACAGCAGGATTCTGAGTTTTTGAAGAAAATACTCTATATACTAGACAGCAAAACTGCAATGAAGGGAAAATAATACACTCTAATTTTGCAACAAACCAAAATTCCCATTTCAGCATATTCTGATGCCATATTCATTATGTTTTGGGAGGTCTGTCAAGCCATGTTTAAAGCAACATTTGCCTGCCAAGTCCAAGCTGGCTCTACATCTCTCTGGAATGAAACTTTTGTTGCTGTTGTTGTGGCCTTTCTTTTGAAAGTGCAGTAAAAATATGTGTTAGGTTACATGTGACCACGAATGTAACTTACCATGTAGAAAGCACAGAAATATACCAACCACCAACCCAACTGGATGCTCACAGGATATTTTGAGAGGGCAAAATCCAGATTTGGGCTTCACTCCAAATCTGAGATCTTTAAAACAGGAAAAAGAAAATCACAGGTTTGTGTCTTGAATACATTTTTTCTGACTGTTTCTCACAAATGCAGTTGGCAAAGAGGGCTGAGGAATGCTGTTTTCAGTTTCTGCTTACAGGGAAAGACACTTCAGGATAAGTTGTTGGTTATTTATGTTCACTAACACATCAGCATCTCTGGGAAGAAACAGAGCAGCAGTTAACAAAACAGAGTGAGAAGATAAATAGTTTTAGGGACTTATGACCATGAAGTTTTCTCTCCCAAATTAAATATACTATTTGGGAGCATTTTACAGTACAAGTGGGATTTTTTTTGGCTAACAATTGTCAGATCAAAAAGGCATTACCAAAGGCAAATTAAAAAAATATTCCTCTCCCCAGGGCTTTGCTTTTGTCAAGGCCAAAGGTGGTGGTGGTGAGCTGGAGCTTTCCTTCCCTCTTCCTGTGCCACAGTGGAGTTTTTGTGGCTTTTGGTGTTTTGCACCATAGGTTGTAGGCTTGTTACAGGGTCTTGGGAAGTATTTTGTGGTTTGTGGGGACCTTTCTGGATTAAAGAACTTTTTACATTGTTGTCTGTGACTGTATGAGCCTGGACTCATGGTCCTCTCTAACACTGAGTTTCTGGAAACTGCTTCCTTTCACAAGAGAATTGATCTCAAGGGTGAAATGTGTTTCCCTGCTGAGGCTGTTATGGGTGGACCCTTGTAAATACACAGCCCTTTAATTTTTCTAGTGTTGCACTGCACTTTCACAAGAGTTAATGGAGGGCTGTGCCACTTCAGCTTTGAGACTCCCCAAATATGGAAGGTACAAACTGCTCTGTCTTGGTTATGGGATAGAAAATGTGCAAATTCAGATTTTAAATAACTTTTTTTTTTAAATCCCTTTTCAAAGGGGAAAAACTCAGAATATTTAGAACTTCTAATTCCCCATTTAAATAAATATTAAAAAATTTATAAATAAGAGCTTGACTTTCACTGACTTACACTGAGCCATCATCTTACATTAGGCCATCTGAACCAAGTGCCAATACCAAAAGTCCCTGTTCTCAAGATCTCACAAAGCCAACAGGCTTGTGAATAAGAGCACAGAAAATGATGAAGGGCACGGAGTTTGCTGCAATAGTATCCTACACAGAACACATGTAGTTTTAGTGACAGGACAAATGTTTTTTAAGCATGTCCATCTTCTACAAGGATGGAATTTCTCCATAATTTGGAGAAACTTGATAAGCAGAACTTGAAAACTCATGGCAAGGTAGCTTAGAGTCCAGTGATAAAGTTGCCCTAAGGAATGGCTTTTAAGTATGTAGGCTGACAACTAGTGATGGTACACACTAATATTCCCAGTGGTTGTTGAAAGGGCCACTGTAGGAATGGCTCTGTTACTTTGCTGATACAAACTTTGTCTTAAGCTGATTTTATTAGCCCCCCATTTTGAACCTGTTAATCCTGTGCTGCCTCTTGCCCCACTGCCCATGCACACCTCACTGCGTACTGCTCCAAAAGAGGGGGCAAACTGTGCTGCAATACCCTGTCTTCATCTGTCCCATGTTTTCACCTCCTTTTTCCAAGCGTCTCTATGCCCTGATGTTTCACAGTACATTCAAACAATATGAATATGAGACAGCACTTGCTCTTAGGAGTTATCCAGCCACTTGTTACTTAAATCCCGAGAGGCTATACTGTTCAGAGTGTCTTGTTTAGAGCTTAGAAAACATCTTCCATATCAGCTTCACGTGTCACACGCTATCTTTATTGTTCTTAACAAAGAGCAACAGGAGAAAGAGAGGTTTCGAAACAATTTTTTACATCGCTATGTTTTGGGTTGCTTTTTTTTTTCTTTTTTCTTTTTTTTTTTTCTGTTGTTTGAGAACCCTTTTCCTGTTGTCTGGGAAAATGAATGTAGCCTTTATGGAAAAATAGTGATTTTTTTCACCCTAGGAAGATTCATTCAAGGTCAGCTTTGATAGAGCACAGCTGCGTAAACTTGGATTGAGCTGTTGTGAAAACAGCTGATAGATGTCTGGTCTAGGGCAGCTCTCAGCCTGGGAACCATGTCCAGGATCAGACACCTGCTCCTGGTGCTCGCTGGAGATACACTGCAGATATGCTGGGCCAGCACAGACTCAGACTAGCAAAAGATCCTTCTTGAAAGCTGCCTGTCATTGCTGCTGTCAGCTGTGTGACAAACACTCTGACTGGTCTCAGTCTAATTCCTACTAGGTACACCCCAAATTTCTACCAGAATTAGCACTAGTCAGCTTAGCTCAGAAGGTGGCACCATAGGAGGACCATGCTGACAGCATCACTCCTCCTGGTGAGGGGTGATGTACAGTGTGTGCTAAAGGATCCCAGTGCATCTGCTCTGTAAATAATGCACATTTTGGTCGGCACTTACAGAACCATGAATATGCAACATAACACAAAAACATATTTCAAAGAGTATTGAAAGATTTCAGTTTATTTGTTGCCTTCTTGCATGAGATGAAAAAAGCACAACTAAGTTCAGTGCAGCAAAAATACCCTGGAACCTAACCACCAGCTTTTGAAAACAGGAGTATGTATCTGAAATGGAGACTTTGGAACAGAAGTTGACAGGATTCCTACCCCATATATACAGCAAAAAGTCCAGAAGATAATAAAGGATAAGAGAGGGAAGTGTGTTATCCAACTAGATTTCAAATTCACACAGTGGAACTGACTCAGGGTCAGCCCAAATCTTGCACCTCTGCCTGCTTCCTACTTGGGTGCCAGGTTAGAAGAGCAAGATCCTTCATTGCATGGCAATTTGGCAGCTACCTCAGCCTGGCCCAGAATTAAAGAGAAAGAAGGAAGAAGGAGTAATGTGTGGTTCCATTTATTACCCTACTTCTTTCCAGTCTACAGTTTTGAGAGACACTTCTCTACTGCTGTTCAACCCTTTAAAAGTCTTAATTTTTAAACTTTTGCTTTTTATTAAATTCTTTAACGATCAATTCCACCAAGAGTACAAATTCTGGGGTCTCGTGGCTTGTCTGTGTGGGGAAGTTCAGTGAGACACTGTGTTGATTTTCTGCTAAATCAGTACATAGTCATGATGGGTGATACACTTGAATTCTTTTCAGAAGCAACACCAAGAAAAAATATTGCAATACCACAAAGTATTGTGAAATCATTTAATGGGCTATAATTGGAGTAAGGGGAGGCAGTGGGTAGGGGCAAGGAGGATTTTTTCTGTTATTTCACTTATTGTACATAATTTCCATGTTCTCAAGCTGTCTGATTTTGTTGAGGGCCCAGAATCTGCTCTGTAGGACTCTCTGGTTTCTGGGGTTCCCATCCAGGCCTTCTCAGCACACTTTCCTCCTTGGCCTATCCGTTTTCAGGGCTTTGTGGATGATATGTGTATGGCAGAATCTCTCTGTTGGGGAGCTGGAGGACCACCGGAATCTGCCAGATAAGACAATGAACATGGGTTACCTCCTGTTAGACTTTTGCTGCCACATTACTACCAGGAGCTGCCTCCAAAGTCCTCCTTGAATGTTTTGCTGCACCAGTGAGGACAAATCTCAGATTTTGGTTCAGGCTTCTTAGATCCCAAAATTTGCAGTTTTATGAATGCAACCAGCCCTGGAAAGTGCAGGGTGACTCATGCACCATTTCCAGGACTGAAACTAAAGTTGGCTCATGGAGAAGTGAAAACTGAGCAAGATAATGATGACACAAGGGTATTTTTTCATTAACAGCTAATGTTGACAGTACAGCTGCGGCAATATGGGGAACTGAGTGTTGTGCATCATCTAATTCTAATTTTTGAATAATCTAATTTTAATAATCTAATATATAACTAAATTATATATTAAGTTATCACATTTCTTTTAAGGCAAATAGATTATATCAATTTTTGAGTGGCTATTTTTAATGTGTTGCAAATCCCATGTCTGCTGCTTTTCTTTCTTAACAGGAAAAAAGGGCCCAAAGAAAGTAGCTATATAAGATTATACTACTAGAAGTGATTTGGTTAAGTGCAAGTTTACATGAATTCATGTGAATGTAGACAACTATAGTGCCCTTACAGAAATAAAAGAGACAAATTAGTATAGATATACAAAGAAGATATATTTGATAGTATATGGTAATAAGAAACATGGAACTGGAAACTTCTAACTGTATAATAGGAAAGTAATTTCTCTAATGTATTTAATTAGTGACTGAAATTCAACAGTTAATGAGGTGAAATTTTGTAGCAACTATGATACATTCTAATTAGTGTTTTTCATTTAATTGCATCAGTAGCCACAGTTGTGATTTTTAATTTGATATTTTATTCTAATTTGTTAATTGTGTTATTCATCCTGGTCATTGTCTGTCAGGGTGATCTTTCATTTGTATGACAATGAAGATCTCATCTGCATTCAGGTAATCATATGAGCATAGGAGTAATCACCAGGATCTTCAAGGAAATCTTGCTATAATCCGATGTAATTGGAAAATAATGCAGAAGTTGCATAAATAGACCTAATAAAAATTTACTGGTTTGTGCTGCGATACTGAAGGAAGAAAACCCTACTGATCAAAAGTCAATGGGGTTTGGAAGATACGGTTATCCATTTATGTGCCAACACAGTGATGTTCTCAATGCTTAAGCACAAGTTAGACTTAGAGAGTGTCATCTCTACAGCTTCTTTTTTTTTTTTTTTTCAGTCAGGATTTACAGTAATTTCATGACCATAAGGTGCACTGGACTATAAGGCGCACTTTTTTTTTTTTTTCCAGCGAGGATCCGCCCCCAGCTCCCCCCGCGCAGGTGCTGGCTGAGGCCCTGCCTCAACCCATCAGCCATGGGCCCCTGGGCCCGCATCTACCCGGCGGGGCTGGGGCATGCCCGCCGCCACTCGGCGCCACCTCCCCAGGGCCAGGGCATGCCTGCTGGGGCACCGCGGGTCCCTGGGCCTGCCTGTACACAGCAGCCATGGGGCCCCGGGCCCCCCTGCATCCGGCAGCTGCGGCCCCACGGCCCCATCTCCACCTGGCAGCCATGGCCCTACCGGCTCTCCTCTGCGGCTCGTGGCTCACACTTCCAGGTTAGCAAATTTCCGAACTTTTGCCCATATATAAGGCGCACTTCTGCGTTTGGGCGAAAATTTTAGTCAAAAGGGTGCGCCTTATAGTCGTGAAATTACTGTAACTGTTTCAGTGTCTCCCTACAAAAACTTTGCAATTGAAGACCAGAGAGAAATTGGCACATTCTTGCTAAAGGAATGGTTAAAGCAATCTATAGCCTGGGAAGAATAGGGGAGCCCATGGCAGTCTGAGGGTCTGACTCAGCTGGAGGGTGTGCCTAACTGAGCTGTGCTCCCAAAAGAGGGGAGGACCCATTCGTCCATCCAAACCATGGTGTAGCAGTATTAGCATGACACCTGCATACCTGTGGCTCATTCTGGGCTTTGTGTGCCTGTGGACACTCCTGGAATCTTCTTCACAGATAGGTGGGATTTGCAACACTATGACGGAAAGGCTGCAAATGTTCAGGTTTTCTTGGCATGTTGGGGATCTTTTGAAAATTTTTCTCGCGGTATAGGATGATAAATCCACCTCCTTAGTCTAGATATTGCTGCAAATCCACTTCTGTCTTGAGTAGCAGAGATGTAGGGATACTGCAATTCATAGTCCACAGTTTGCAAAGCTAAGGCTCAATCTCCCATCTGTCTGGCTGGTTTGCAGCTTTAAATGTCACAGCCCATGCAACAACCCTCTGTGAGCAATGGCAGGAGGGGAATGTCCTCCGTCACAGCAGCATGGGGGGTACCTGCAGCTGCACCCCAATCTACACAGCTCTCCTGATGCCAGTGCTATGTTGGAAAAGACAGTAATGACTGTTTTTAAGACCATCATTATTTTTACTGTATAAAGAGGCAGGTATCATATGGCTCACACGGGACTGGCTTTGAAGTGTCTCTGAGTTACTAACAAAGATTTACCTGCAAGCGCCATGTAGCCTGGACAGTGACAGTGCCAGCCATCATCTGAGTAGTTTTCAAAAGCAGATGAGAGATAGCCTTTGTCAGATAAGTATAGAAATAAATCCTGATGAATACAACTGGGTGAATCAGATAATACTTGGAATAGTTTAAAAATTTCTGTGGTTTCTATAGCTAGGGTGTAGAGTAAAAATGGAACAGATAATTCTCTGATTGCTGAGAATCTGGATTAATTGGATTACTACCTGCAATTATTTAGCAGAAGACCCAGCATTTGAACACAGCAGAAATTTTGTCCTCAGTCAGAATATTATTCTGTGAGGCTGTAATAGTGCTTTCTATAGAGTGTCAAATCAATCTGCCTGTGCATATGAGAAACTACTGATTGTGAGTTAAGGTGGCTCATGAGATGCTCTGTAATCTGTTATCCTGGAAATTGTTGGTCAGGTTGTTTATTTTCAAGCATTAAATTCTTAATTGTAAATAAAGTTATTTTACACCAAAACCGCAGAACAGAGATTTTTTTTTTTTTTTTTTTTTGCCTGCTATAAAACTGTAGGTGTATTTATTATTCAGTAAGGTCTTAGGGGCAAACACAGATACTTATTCTACAATTCTGAAGTATGCACACTGGGTGAAGGAAATTGAATATAAACATTCTGGAGTCAGAGGGCAAAAGGGATGAACTTCCACCAGTAGTTGCAGAGAATTTACATGGACAAGCACCATTTCCAGACATTTAGGCTACTCAATATTAAAAAGTATGCATCTCTTCTCAAAAAGTATAAGAATTTCTTAGCAATCCGGTGTTCTTTTGTGTAGAAAGGTGATGCCTAGGACAATATACAAGTGGCCTATAATGATAAAGTCATGGCTCAGAAGAGAGAAAATGTCTCTTTACAATACAGAGCCCCTGATCAAAGCATAGTGTGGTAGGTAGGAGCTCACCTGGGCTCAAGGGATGGCTGAAAATTCAGGATGGAAGGATACAGTAAGCATAACCAAGTTTTTGGAAACTACATCCAGCTTAGGAAGATCCTGAGGTGGAAACATGGGAAGCTCAGAGAGTCATATAGGTTAATAGTGTGCACTTGTTTTTTTTATGTACTTCCTCAGACATTTACTTAATGTTACTGTGGGAAACAGGCTAGCAAGACCTTCAGGCTTATTTACAACTGTGATTCCTCTTGTGATGCTGGTGGGATAAATGGTTTAGGGAGTGGCTAATATAGTAGTAAAAAGAATTCTGGGAACCTGATAAATCATTGTCTTTCTCCTTTTCTTTCTCCTTACCTTCTCTTGCCTTTCCTACTTCCCTTTCTCTTTTTTTTTTTTTTTTTCTCTTTTAAAAATTTATTTATTTATTTATTTATTTATTTATTTATTTATTTATTTATTGAGGAGGAGGAGGAAGTAGAAGAATGCATCCTTGCATGATTTATGAAGATGACCTGAAACTTTAGAGTGTTTGTTTTGTAGTGAAAGCGATTTGATTTTTGCATGTAAAAAACAGTGGTATATCTAGAAGCGTCTCAGCTGAGCAGACTGCAGATCAAACTGGTGGAGTTTCAGTGTTTCCTAAGACAAACAAGCAAAAGAGGAAGGAATTTTGTGAGAGTGTTCAAAAATCCTTTTCAAAAAGATAGAATTTGCAAAACATTTAGGAGAACCAACTGAAGACTCAACTTCTGATTACAAGTATTTTTTTTTAAAAGGCAAGAAATACGGAAAGCAAACTAAGAAAAAAAGATATTTTTTCAACCATCACTGTGAACAGTGAGACAGTACAAATTCACAAGCCAGATTTCTAAAACTGATCCCAAATGATCCAAATTTTCCATTTTATATCATGTCAACTGACAGCACATGACAGGTCTGGATAGAATAAAGGCAGTCATCTGTTGATTTTGAGTGAACTTGTGCACCAAGTGTTAATTTCTGTGGTTCAAAGAGAAAAAATAAAAGCCAGGGACTAATCAATAAAAATATTCTAAGCCATGTCACCATGCAAAAGCAAAAGTCAGATTTGAAGGTGAACAGAATGAAGTGCTGGTGGCTCAGCTCCAGAAAGAAGCCCAGGCGCTGCTGCAGATGATGCAGGGTTAAAGGAGATATGCAAAACAGAGCAAATTATCAAAAAGCTTTAGGGATTGCAGCAGAAAAATCAGCTTGTTGTAGGACTGTGACAAGGAAACGAAGGTACAGGTCCAGCCATCTGTGCACATGACAATGATACTTTCAGACAATGGGCAGATGTGTACCACAAAAAAAAGACACAGACTGCAGAAGAGCTCTTAAACTAAAGAGGAAGACAGTAGCAAAGGAAAGCTTAGAAAGAAATGAAGTAGTTAAAGGGAAAAGCAAATACATTTTGCAAAGCAGAAATACACTGGAATCCATGTAAGCCTTGGCTTGCATTTTGCTTATCATTTTCCAGTTTCCCAAAATTATTCTCTTGCTTCTCTACTTTAATTGTTTACATTGCTTTTCTGCCTCATGTACTATGTCTCTTTGGGTTATGCAAGCACTTACATTGTGAACTACTCATTTCCTTGCTGGTATATTAGAAAAAAGCAATTTTTAAATTTTTATAGTAGTATTTGTGGTAAAGGAAGTAAAAATATTTCATGGGGAAACAGTAAGCTGTGTAGCAAAAGTAACCTCTTTGTCTATGGCAGACAGAAGCTGGACTGTATATGCTTCTCATTTGCAAATGCCTGTGTTGGTATTTTTTAATTTGGGATATTACAATAAAATGTAGCAGGGAAATGAGATCACTGTTGGATAACCTGAAATGAAAAGATTGCTTCTTTCTCAGCATGACAGAAGCAGTTATCAAAAAAGATTGCACAGATTGTGTGGGACACAATGATTAATCATTTTTGTGAAAAATTTATTTCAATGAGACTTTACTGTTAGTGTCATCCCAATCACTGCATCAGTGAAATCTACTCAAGGTGCATTGATTAGCCCAACAAAAAGTACTTTTGAGAAGGCTCCAGTTCATTCCCTTCCTTTGCTGAAGATATCTTTGCACCAGATACGTCTACTTGCTCTTTTCCTCCTTACTTGAATCATCCATAGTGGTTCTGTCAGACAAAAATATTTGGCAAAGTAAATTGAATGTAGGTAGAATTCAAGTGACCTTTGTTATAGTCTGAATCCTCTCTGTATCTCATAGTCTGGTTCAAACAGTGATGTTTTAGTGCTGAAAAATTGTATTTTCTAATGCAATTTTCTTATAATAAGTGAAAATAAACACTAACACGCTGCCACTTGCTGAGTGCTCTAGAGAGGACTCTAGCAGCTCTCCCTAAAAAAGGGAAAGGAATGGGTCCAAAGTGAGAAATGTGTCATTGCTTTAACACAGATGGTTTTTGCACGAGTGCAGAAATTGAGAGGGTGGGAATGGAAAGGAAAGAAATTGCTGAACAAATCCAAGAATAGCTTGTCCTATATCAGAGGAAGATGATAACGTGAGACAGATTTCTCATATTTCCTTATTTGCTATTGTGCAAAAATAACCAAGTGTTGATAATTGTTTTTGTACTGACCTCATAGAGAAATTCCTTAAAAAAAAATTCCATTCACTCTTCATTCCACATAGTGCTTGGAAAATAGATATTGTTTGGGTCCATCATCTCTGAGTGGTGCTAAAAGTGCCTTAGGCTTTTATTTAATTAATGCAGTTGTTTTCCAAGGAAGTAAGGTTTGGATGGGTAATTAGGCCATGGAATAGTTGCGTGAAAGGTAAAAGCATTGTATTGAAAGCTAAGCTTAGCTCCACAATGTAAATATTACAAGGTAAATGAGTTTAGCTGAGGGCAACATTTCTTTAATACACCCATGGGACAAATTAATTGCTGAGTCACAGTGCACATTTAAAACCAAAGCAAATTACAAGCTGGAATGCAAGTGTCTGTGAACACTAAACACAAGATTTGACTCAGACTGTGGTATTTTATGTCAAGGAGTCTAATCAAGCTTAGTTCTACCTTTGTAATATAGGCATGACCATATCTGCCATATAGGCAGATACTGATTGAGCATGTAATGAACAATCCAATACTTTTGTTTTGTAAAGATTTGAATATATTTTCTGTACATTCCTTTACATCTTCATTTTTTTATCTTTGGTTTGGAACATGAAGTGACTGTGTGTATTGTCTATATTTGGAATAAAACAGAAACAAACCAAAAATGGTTTGGGGACCACAGTGGAGGGGTTTATATCTAACACTAGCATGCATAAAAATTGGCAAAAATACGTTTTCTGCCTTCAGTGCCATGACATTTAAAGGAAATAGATTTAATGGGCAGCTGCAAACAATTACTAAACTTTTTAATGTTATGATTCTGCTCTACTTTTTCAAAAGCGCTGATTTTTATTATTTGGAAATAATCCCTTCCCTCTTCTTATAAGAAAATCCTGTGTACCAAATTTTCTCAGAGACCAGAGACCACAGTATCTATCTGCAAGGCTGGACTTGTCAGAAGATACCATTACGTTCACACTTTGTCTTAGAGGCAAGAAAAGAAGGGAAGCAAGAAACTGTTCTCCAGTATGTTGTCATTTCTTCTCTCCATACACATTTCCTATTTTTCTGGTTTACCTCAGTGCTCAGAATTTCAAAGCAATGGAAACTGGCTGCTGGCTGGGAAAAGAGGGAGAGTTGTGTACTTTCAGCAGGAAAGACTCTTGGTACAAACAGTGTGGTCCTTTCCACCTGAAAGGAACTGATTGAGAAACACTGTCTCCAAGTGGTCTTCTGATCACTGGGCTGGGGAATCCATGGTTAGAACTGAGTTCACAGAATGATTTCCTGAAAATGCTTAACCCCTTGCAAAGATTTGTAAACCCCAGGACTTGGGAAATGGATCCGTGAACAACAAATCAAAACAAAGTAGAAAGGTCAGCATAAACTGTCAAGAGATAAAGAGTGTTTTTGGGGGAACGCGAACAGCAGTAGTCTGACTCCTCACAGAGCCATTAATGACTTCGTGAAAGAGAAGAGAGGAACTTACTGCATTCCAGACATGTCTGTAAATATTACACTAGTCTATTTATTGCTCAGTGGCCTAAAGTCACATTATATAGACTATTGAAGGTCAGCAATTATAAAGACTCCTAGTCACTTGTTAACTGTTTGCTTTTCTTTCATTGCTACGGTAAAAGAGTAACTCAGACTACTGATTAAACCATGTTATGCACAGGGGTCTGATAGACCAGAAACGACCACACCACCGGGGACAGCAGATTGCAAAATGCAGACAGAGGAGGAACTGGGAAGTAGAAAACATTAGGTAGCCTCTTTCTGCTCCTAAATCTCCCTCTACAGCTGAGCTGCAAGATTTACCAACTTCTGTGTGTTGATCCCTAGCAGATTTTTCTTTCCTAGCTCTCCCATAGACATTTTCCAAAGTCTTTAGCCTTTATTTCATTACAGAAAAAAACCCTTCAAGCAGCTATCAAGGCATCATATTTTCCATGAAGCTGAGGTCTTTACATTATGGCTAGTCATGCAACACAAAATGATTGGCCAGTATACCAGATGAATAAAAGCCACCATACACACTATCAGATAAAGCACCAGAAAATCTTAGACAATAAGGACTCTGCCTTTCAGCAAGTGTGGATTCACCATTAAATGGTAAAGGCCTTTCTATCGTTTTACAAAAATTAATGTCATGATAAGCAAAAATGCACAAGAATGATAAGACAAGGAGGGGTGTGCTTCAGGGCTTCACCACATGACTTTTTTTGTTATGAGATAGGTCATAGACAAAATATATATGATTATTTTCATTTAATATCACCTTCTTATATCTGCCTTAAGCCATAGTCTCTTTATTTTCACATGGTGGTAAATAATGACTATCCCACCAGAGTTTTTTGAGATACCAGAAAAACTCCACTCTAGTGAAGATTAAAAAAGATACAAGTGTCTCTTCAGCAGTTTGTGCCACCTTGTTTGCTTTGTAAATGACCAGTTTGTGTGTGGCTCCTATTTCTCTGAAAACCTATGCCCCTGCTTTGAGTTCCAGTATCCAACTACAATTAAAGAGTGTTCTCATAGAAGGGAATATAAATTAGAAAAGAAGCTCACTTAAGATAATTGTTTACTTATTACTTATAGACACCCATATTGCTTGTGACACAGCAGTTTCCTTTAGTCAGAATATATGGCATAAATCAGTCTGTCTGGGTATGTTTGTGGTCTCTGATAGACAATCTCAGATATCTCTGGAATGAATCAGGCATGTCCATATTGCAGCAATGCAAAACTGTGTCTTAATGGCACAATCTGCCCCTGAGAACTTGGTGTTACACTGTTACTCCCTGGGCTTGTCTGTATTTGGAGAAATATTTTTATTATTTATAATAGAAGGGCTTCTGTGTACAAGACTGACTTATAAAAAGCTTTAAGGATTTGGAAATTCTAGGTTTTATTCTACAGGGCCAAATTTGATAAGATAAAATTATAAAGAGGCATATCACATGCATCAATTCCTTCACTCAGAATTGCCTTGGGATTCCCATTCCACAAATTAGGTGCCTACAGTCCTTCTTCAGAAAAGATGTTTTGCTCTTCTGTTTTCTGTTTGATTGGTGGGTTGTGTAGCTCCTTTATTCCTTATAAAAATGTCCCTGGAGAGGAGATACCATCAGCCGTTCTTCCTGAAATTAGGCAGGGCTTTCACCCAGGTGCTAGACATGCAGGTACGAGATCTTCTGGTTTTCAGGCATCAGTCACCTGTCTTGTTGCAGGAATATGTTTTTAGATGGGGACAAGGGACTGTTCAGTGGGGAAGAAGGGAGAAATCAGGTTTAATGTCTTCTAATGAAATTATTCCACTCACTGGGGAAACATGAAATTCCTGGGAGAAGCCAGGGCACTTGAACCTCTGGGCTGGCAGAAAGGGTTTCTGTCTGCTGTGGAAAAACATGGGTGAAATATTTTGATTTCCAACGTGTAGAGGAAGAGTCTAGTGACAGACTCCTGCCAGGTCACTCTATTTTGGATCCTCTGGCTGAAAGTGAACCCCTGTCCCATCTCTTTCTGACCTCCTTTTATGCAGACTCTGATTTGCTGGTGTACTCAGAGATGACTAACTTAGTGTCTGTGTGTGGAAGAAATGTGTGCTCATGGGGAAGGTAGAGTGCTGAATTACTCAGACTGGTTGAGATAAGTGTTTTTAGACATGTTGAAAAGTAGAACTCTAATTGCCTGGAGTGCATCAGTGTGAGAAACTAGATTAACCACAGATTTTAGGTGGTTCTTCTTTTGGCAGCAACTAAGTATGGATTTTGACAAAATCAGTTTTGGCTTTGGAAGTCCTCTCTGCAGAGAAGACAGTGCAAAGCAGACCTCCTGCACATTAGCTAGTGGCTCCACTCTTGACTTGTCAGAAACATACAGCTGGCACACTGGAAGCTGACTCAAAACTTTTTATACAGGGCTGCCACTCTCTCTCTGGGAATTTCCAAACTGATTGTTGTTTATAGGCACAGAAGAATGTGCACAGTGAGTCCCAGATTTTGTGAAGACCCTTGCAAAGCCACAGGAAGAAATGGGAAGGGGAAGTGGCACTTTTTAGTTTTGTTGGCAAGTGTGACTGTTTCCTGTCAAACTTCTCTTCTCTTGCTGCCCTTGTCTTGGGACACCAGGCTCATGCCAGTTGTGTGGGAAGCACAGAGGTGGTCTAGCACCTCCGGGAAGACAGGTCCATATGCAGGGCAATTGTTGGTGTTTGAGGTAACTCAGGTGCCAGCTGTGCCTCTTGCTTGCAGCCTGGTTGATCTGCACAAGCTCTGGGTGTGCATCCGGGGCTTACACACCCTGCAGACTAGGCAAATACAAAAAAATTTTCAGATTCTCTCAGTCAATCCTCCAGCTACAAAGGTAATTCAGACATCTGAAGTTCACTTTGGAACAAAGGTGCTACAAAGCTACAAATCTTTGCAGTTTTCATGAACTAACAATCTCATCTTTGGCGAGGCTTAAGTTCACTTCAGTACACAGTACACTGTGACATTTTTTCCATTTAAATTATTCCATAGAGAAATACACTGCTGGGCTATTTTAAGACTGGTTGCTAGACTCAAATGACTAAAACCATCCAATGATTAGAACCTAGTATGGTATACTCATTTCTTCACATTAGCATTGTCATTAGCAAAATATAATCAATGAGTTCTGAATCAACTCTGTGCGTTTGGACTGAGCAAATTCCTCCCAAAAATAAAAGCATGAATTCTGAATTCAGCTCAGAATATTTCCACTTTATTGTCTGTTAGGATAAATAAACATTAATTAAAGGTTATATGGACATGTGCCCAAGCTGCCTGAATTTCTATACACAAACTACTTCAACTTCTGTGATTTAAAAAATCCCAACAAACTCTTTCATGATGGCTTGCGACTTTAAACATGCCCTTGTCAAACACAATTATTCCTGATTCAGCAAATATAAGTAATTTGTAAGAAGTAATCAAACTAGTAAAACAATCCATTTACATCAGGTAGTTTATATTTGCAGAAAATACCTTTAAAGAACCCTTCCAAAAACAAAGGTATTCTGCAAAAAGGAAACAGCAGAAGCATCCTGTGTTTCTTAGCAGTTCAGCAATACTCATTGCCAACACCAACATCATATACTTTCAGAACTATGTTTTTCTCATTCTTATGCTGTGCCTTTGAGGTTACATCGGGCAAACTAGTTTGGTGTCAAAGTCCTCCATACACGTTGGTGATGTGAATTTGGATGTTTTTTCTTCCTTGTTTGTCCTTGGAAAAGCGATTGCAAAACCTTTATCAAGTTATCAGTATCACGTGTAAAGAAAGGGACATGATAAACCCTCTTTTACATCTTTTAAGGAACTGATGAGAGCACCATAACATTCAGGTAGTAGAATAACAGTGTAAGAAATCATTGACACACAGAAATGCCTAATGGCTGAGAAGTGACAATAAAATGGTTCTGCATGTGTGTGCTGCTAGTTTTGATGAAAACTTGTTTTGAAATGCTTTAAAGATCCCTCAAGGATGGATTTGTTTTTGATGTTGCAAGAATCCTCCGTGACTGCCCTTTGCACAAGAAGCTGATGTATTGATGATGGGAAATCCTTGCTGCTGAGAAAGTCTTGAAAGGACATTTAAAGTGTTTGGGTTGGGTTTTTTTTCTGTTTTGTTATGTTTTGTGAAACTAGAGTTCAAGTCACATGACCTGGAGAATGTTTCTGGCAGAAAAAGTAAACTTCAGAAAACAGTTGAGCTTGCTTCATTTGCTATGGCATTTTTCCATTGTTTTGGTGGTTTAATTCTGTTGAAATTATCCATATGGCACTGAAATAACAAAATAGCTAATCAGATTGGGTATTCATAACAGATCTACCTTTATACTATAGGCAAGTAAAATTATCACTAGTCATGAGGTAGGAAAGGCCAGATGGAAAACACTTTAGAAATACAATTCTGCCTTGTTTTACATGAGTTTGCTGTGATTATTCTCAAGGCAGAATCATATCAAAATTCAATGAAAGTTTTGTTTATTCAAACTGTTAAGTTGTTTATTTCATTTGGCTACAAATGAATATATTTCATTTTGTCTGCAATCTCAGAAGTGAAAAATAAATTTCATTGCATTTATTCTTCAGTCATGTAACACTGTAGTAGATCTACTTCCATATTTTCTCTTCTTATATAATGATACCTACTGTAAGACTAAGGATTTTAAGAGTCTTTGAAAATTATACCCATAATATCAGGCAATTGTTTAGAGAAAAAAGAGAAAATACATTAAGACTAAGGTGAGTTTCTTTTCTAACTGGTGCAACTGTGTTTACTTCACAGACTGGTAATGTATTAATACCACTAACCTGGAGGTGTTAGATGCCTTTTTATTGAAATGCTGTGGTAAGGTGTTTTTCTGTGATGTTAACAAATATTTGGAGAGCTTATTTACAATTGCTGTCCAAGTGCATGCTACAGGTTTATAATAAGAAGGCTGCATTAATAATATGACTATTGTTCTGGCAGCTTTATTTTTCTGCAAGTGATTGAGCACGATGTAAAGATACGTAGAGAGGACTCTTGCTGTGCTCTAGGGTTTTACAGCTCCAAGTGCCTATCTGAGGGGCATTTTCTAAGGCCAACCTCACTTTAGTGTCTGTAGCCTCAGTAATTTTCTGCAGTCCATGGAGGCAGACACTTCTTGAAATGGAGAGCTGGACCCTGGCTGTGGAACTCAGATGAAACCACAGCAGCTTTGCTCTCACTGGTGGGTATGGAGGGCACAGCATGAGCTGGGTATCCAGCCTATCCCGTCTTTGAAACACCCCTTCCCTGCAGACAACATCATGGATACCCTTCCCAATACCCCTGCCAGCTAAACAAGGGCCCAAGCCTGCTGAAGATGCATGTTCTTGCATCACATGTGTAAGCAGCTGTATTCAGCCATCAGCCCTGTTGCCCTTAATTATGTGCAATTAAAAAAAAGAGTTTAGGAAAGAAGGGAACTAAGAAGGCAGTCATAGTTTAGGTTAACAGCAGGACATAATGGATAAACACAATAGGAATTAAAGCATTTGTAGGAATGTAAATATGAAAGAAAACTGGTTGAAGACTTGCACAGAAACATAAATATGCATTAGCCTTTAGAGTCCATTCTGCTTTATCTCCTTTGGGATCTGTGTATAACTCTCTTAAGTACAGAACAAAAAAGCTAACACAATCATTTAACATTCCCCACCATTGTGTGTTTGGTATTGTATGCTTTGGAACAAAAATCTGTCAACATAAAGCATATTTTAATGAAACATATGGTACCCATAGATATAACAAATATTTGTTCAACCACAGATAACTCTGGAAACGGTTTATTTTGTGACAACACTAATGGAAACATATGCCACATTTGTAGTGGGAATCAGCTCCATTTCATTCAGCCATGTATTTCCATAAAATCTGCGGCAATTTCTGCCCTTTTGAAAATTGTGTGTCTATTCAGGCTGCAGATAAGAATCTGGCTGAAATCAGGTATATAGTCTTCATCTTTAAAATCCAAAATGATATTTGAAAGGAGACAAGTGTAATTATTTACATTTCACAAATAGGAAAATGGAGGAAGATCAATTAAATTACCCAAAGACTCATGTGAGCACATCACTGAGAGCATTTCCTGCCTTCCAGGTATAGACCCAAAGCCTGGCATAGTCACAGGATATTTTTCTAATCATGCTGCTGTTTGAAGCACCAGCTTTTTTTACCTCAGGTCTTGAACCATTTCTCTCCTGCTTTCAAATTATTTCTACTGAGAAGTGAATGATTTGTGTCCTAAATAAATCTGTATCCAAAGTGAGTTTTCCCCCACCATGTTAGTGAGAAGCACTGTAAAATGTGAAAAAAGTCACACTGGGTAATCTGAAGCAATCTTCTTTTAACTTTTTTTCCTCTTTTTAAAAATTTTTTCCCTCCTCTTTTCTTTGTTTTATTTTTAATTTTTTATCCTTTTTTCTATTCATCTTGATCTCTTTCCCTTCTTTACTCTCTCCTTCGCTCTTGAGGCTGGCTTAACTACAGCTGTTAATAATACAATATTTGTTCTTCTAAATATTTAAACAGGGATTCTTTCCAGTAGACAGGAGGAAGAACACTGCCTACAGGGCATGTTGTGCCAGCTCTCCTAAGACATTCCTTGTTATTTTTCAGCAGCCAGCATAATAATGTGGCTGAATAACATCAAATGAAATAAGACAAGTATCCCTGTCTTGCATGCCTTTGGCTGAGTCACAGAATCCTTTTCACGTCATCAAAAACATTAAAAATACTTTTACTCATTTAAAATAATTTGTATAGCAGGTAAATATCTGTACTTTTTGATAGGCTTTTCTAATGTTAGCTGTTTATTAATTCTAAGGATTTTGTACATAGAGTTAAAAGTTCCTTGCAAAATCAACAAACAGAAAAAGCAGCAAAATAACAAGGCACAAACTGCTGTTTTTAAGAGGAAATGACTGCAGATAACAATGTAAATTTTTTTCAGTATTAGAAAAAATACTAATGGTAGCTCCCTTAATAAAATACCTGCTCAATTCTTTCAGTAGCTTACTTCTCTTCTGTTAAGTTACACTACTACAGATGAACAAAAGAAAGTTCTGGGACCTTTTAAATCCTGGGTCTTTTAACACCGACACATGATTAAGTGATGGTGCCCCTGGGGAGATACATGAATTTATTCCTCATTTTAGCACCTCCAGCTAGCATTCCAGCTTTAAGCTCTTGGTTGCCTCTGTTTCCTCAATACCGTGCTAAACTGGGATCTCACCCTGCTGTGAGAGACATCTCTTGAGGTAATGTCTGTGTCCTGCTCTTGCCAGGAAGGAAGAGGAGCAAAGCACTTTCTTCCTTGTGTGCCTTGCAGCGTGCTGGGAGAGTGCCGTGTGCTGCAAGGGTGACCATGTGCTGCCAAGATGAACAACATTCCTTCATCCTGTCTCCATCATGACAGGGAGATCTGCTAGCTCCTGGGCTGCTCACACTTCACTTTGCAGGCACAAAATGGAAATGCCTTACCCTTTCTGCTCTCGTTTCATGACTCAGGATTTAATCTAGCTCATCACAAATGACAAAGTCTCCTTTGTTTTACAAAATCTAAGTGTGTTTTAGACATTTCATGCCTGTTGTAATAACACTTCCTTTGCAGAAAACAGTGGAAACTTTTCTGTCAACATAAATAAGAGGAGGCTTTCCTCCTGCACTTCTGTTTTGTTATTTTGGCCGGTTACTGTTCTCCTAGTGAAAATATTCCAGACCACTGTAGTAACCTCAAGGCCTTTTTCAGCACTGAGTGATACCAGTACCTGCTTTCTGTATCTGTCACTTTAAATGAGAATGTTATTTAGCAAAAAGGAAGCATGATTGCCTCTTCATTCCTGTCATTTTACACTGATTGGACGACTGCAGTATGAAGTCCTGGAAGTGTTGCAACATCCTGGTTGCATCTGGCTTGTTTGCCAGCAGTGAAGAAGGCTAAAGGCGAGTTTGATGACTCAGTGTTGCGGGTGGATTGGACAGTGAGACTGGTGAGGAGTGAGAATGATGGGTC
The DNA here is from genome assembly GCA_013186435.1 of Turdus rufiventris. Taxonomy (NCBI): domain Eukaryota; kingdom Metazoa; phylum Chordata; class Aves; order Passeriformes; family Turdidae; genus Turdus; species Turdus rufiventris. The sequence goes on along the minus strand of PYHW01009189.1, from coordinate 4,209,783 downwards.
TGGCTATAGCCCCATCCTTTGGATGGAGCTGACTTTATATTTTGCTGCAATTAGCCCTGGGGGGATGGGATTGGGTAACACTGCCCATCTTAGCACCACTACAAGTTCTTTCCAGGTCCTCCAGAACCCTGAGGAATTTCTGTATCGATTTCTGTGGCATGTTCACATATGTCAGTGAGTGTCTCCAAAACTAACAAAAGAGGAGTCAGGGCAGGGAAGCGGAGGAGGAAAAGACAAGCAAGAGAGCCAGCTGAATATTCCTGCCAAGTTTTGCTGGAGCTGTGTGACTGGCTCTGTTATTCAGGTCCCATGGCATTTGCTGGTGGGCTGTAAGAATACAGGGATTTAATTATTAGCACCAAGGACATATGGTTGTTGGATGACCAGCTGGAAATGCAAATGAAATACTAAAAATATATCATTTAGTACTTTTTTCACCATGGGGTTCTCTGACAGATATGGCTTGTATTGTGGACTGGAATCAGAGCAGGCTGTGATGTCTGCAGTAAGAGAAAGACAAGGAAGGAGAAAATGGGAAAGAGGTGGCCATGTCATTCAGTGCTCAGCATTTGGGTTCACTAAATAGCCACGTTCACCAAGGGAGGGAGGTGATGAGTATCAGAAAATCTGTCTGAGTTGTCTATTTCCATTGCCATCATCCAAGGTGAGGGCCTGGCAGGCCTATGGGGGTAGTGGCTGGTAGAAGTAAATGCCAGGAAACTGGCAGGAGTTGGGCAATAGGAGAGTCCTCAGGAGCTGGAAGTAGCTCAGGAGGCACAGGAGACTGGAAGGGCTGTGGGCTGTCCTGTGAGAAGAGGCTGTGAGGGAATTTAAGCTCTTAAAAGTCATCTCACAGTGCATCCTCTCTCACACATTCCCTACGTAGGCAGGTAGCAGCCCACTTTTTCTCTGTTCTGACGTCCTGTGCGCAAAGCTTTTCTTGGCTGGAGTACCTGTGCATGGTCGGTGCTCTCAGGCCACCTGTGCTCTGGGGATGGGTTTTAGTGAATAGGCTTTTTTCTTAGCCCCTGTCACAAGATCATTATATTTTGATTCTGGTGCCTTGGCACATGTCTTACCTGATTTGCAAAGTTCTGATAGATATATATTTAACACATGAAAGAGAACATGTTCACATTTGTTTATGTAGATGTGAGCAATTTTTTTGGATAAGTGTAGTACTTTTCCTATGTCTGGAAAAAATATTTTTCTCCATATCCTAGTTTCCTTCCATTATCTTAGTTTACTTTATAATTTAAAATCAGAAGCACTAGCATGTAGGCAGAAGGATGTCATTGCAGGGAGAAGGCTTCAGGTTTTGATAGCTCTTCAATAATATTGATCCCTTCTAGACTATTTTTCTTACCAGAACTCACCACACACCAGCTGTCCCTCAAGGCCAAAGCTCCCTTGCCTTCACGTGTCTTGTTGCTTCAGCAAAATTTGGATAAGCATAGTATTTTTCCCATGTCTGGAAAAAATATTTTCTTCCATATCCTAGTTTCCTTCCATTATCTTAGTTTACTTTATAATTTAAAATCAGAAGCACTAGCATGTAGGCAGAAGGATGTCATTGC
>PYHW01009189.1:4176497-4208156 GCA_013186435.1 Turdus rufiventris | reverse complement strand
TATCCTAGTTTCCTTCCATTATCTTAGTTTACTTTATAATTTAAAATCAGAAGCACTAGCATGTAGGCAGAAGGATGTCATTGCAGGGGAGGAGGCTTCAGGTTTTGATAGCTCTGCAATAATATTGATCCCTTTCAGACCATTTTTCTCATCAGAACTCACCACACACCAGCTGTCCCTCAAGGCCAAAGCTCCCTTGCCTTGTTTCTGCAGCAAAATTAAACCCTGACACCTCTAGCATAAAGACAAATTGTGGGTGTTTCAGGCTTATACAAATTTAGGTCTGTGACTAGCTGTTACCTGCAGTGGGGCAATAAAGTATTATGCTGCACTCAAAACTGTCTTAAAGACCAGTGGTTGCATCTTATAAAAATCAAAACCCCCAGGATGAAGTTTGCATGACTGCAAATGACTGCAAGTGGGTGAAGCTTGCTAATCTGACTCGTCCCAGGAGTGATTCCATCCTGGTGCCCACAGGAACACATCTTTCCTTGCTGTTGCCCTCTGAAGTTCTGGGTTTCCAGGCAGAAGTAAAACAAGCCCCCAACCTCTGCTCCAGGGTCCACCACCTTGTCCTGCTATCTCAGCCCCTTCAGCCAATAGATCCCCCTGCTTGGAGGCCCTCCAGAAAGACTTGGTTAGTGTGGTCCTCATCTCTTCCCACTTCCTGCACTTCAAAATTATCTCCCAGTTGGAATCACTATGTGGCAATGTAATGGACTGGCAAATGAGAAGTGCATCTAATTCCATGTGCTTTTGTTTCCAAGATCACATCAGTGCTAAATAGACTCAAGAAACAAGCACATACTACCCCTAATAGGTCCCTGCTGCACTGCAGTATTGCACATAATTTTCCTTTGTGGCCTGGTCATTTAATCTTTTTCTCACCCTTTTCCATATTAGTGCTGATGAAGCAAACAACTCAGATTATCAGCAAGAGGAAGCCACCATTATTTACATTAAATTTTGACCAAGTAACACCCTGATAAATCAGGTCACAGAGGACACAGTGTCCTTACTTTTTCTTGCAAGTTCTCCTCTTTGCTGTGAAGGATATTTAAAATTATGCCATTCTTTCTATGTGCAAATGACATTTTAAACCCCTGGACAAATTCAAATTAATGTCTGAAATTATTTTAATAGAAAATATTTGGTACCAGAGAGAGGAGATGGTGAAGATTTAAGTGTTACTTTTTACTAGCCCATTTGCTGTTAATAATATGGCTTATTCCAAACAACTGAAAGAAACAGCAGCAAAGGTGATAAGGGCTTTCTAGGATGGCAACTGCATTTGCTGAATGAATAATAGGCCTTGTTGTGGCAAAATTAAGCCCTGTACATTTTGCAATTAAACACCTTGTGAAGTTCTTTTCTTTAAACTGGTAATTGCTCCATACAGTCCTGTACTAATACTCAAATGTATCCTAATTATAATTTTGCAGGAATTAATTTAGTTATTAAAAAAAAGAAGTATTTAATCTTGCACTCTTTCATGCATGGTTACTAAACTTGTACCACATTTTCATCTCTGTTGAGCAAAGCTAAGAGCAAGGACATAGAAGGGCTGGTACCAACTGCATAGCCAAGGACATGCTTGAAGTCCCAAAATCAGTAGCACTGTAGAGCACAGCTGATCTGAGGGTCTTAGCTGACCCTTTACTGACAGAGCCTTGATGGACAGCAGTGTGTATGCAAATAGCATTCCTGCCCCCCTTCCACCTCCTAGGAGGGCCTGTTGTAGAGGGTTAACTTGATGACCAGGCTGAAAAAATCAGAACTGGTCTCGGGCAAAGAATATCCCATAATGAAGGTTTTGTCACAGGATGCAGGACCCCACAGCAGATGGCGCTAAACTGTCCCTTAAATTATGTTATGTGACATAAGGGCATTGTCCATATTCAGAGGACAATTATCTTTTTGCTTCTTGCACCGTCTTTGTGATAGGGAAGACTTTGGCTTTGGCCAAAGGTGAGTTAACACCTTTGGAAAATTCCAAGCCTCAGTAAGAGCTGAGACAGTGTAGGATCCTGGGGGTTTCCTTTTGAGGCAGTTCATGAATCCCAGGATTATCACAGGCCATAATCTGTGACTTTTCAAAGTTTCCCACTGATTAAAGAGACCTCTAGCTACTGAATCCAAAATACAATGAAGAAACCTTCAAGCAGTGGCATGCAGGATTTTAAATAAACAAGTATTTTAAAGTGAGAGGTCAGCTAAAACCACAGCCAGAAATCTAAAATACAGAGCTTTGTGTGTGCAGTCTGTATACATGGAAAAAGCATTCTAAGTCTTTTCTGTAATTACATAAGAATAACTTTGTTTTGATCTTCTGTCTACAGAAAACTGCCTTTTAAGGGGTGATCTAAAAAATGCTCGTTGCTGTACATGAGTGAGTAGATGAGGCTGAATGAGAAAAGCATGTGATTAAACTTCTTTCCAGTGTACCTAACTCTAGAACACCTTCAATCCAAACAATTTGGGATCACATCATCATTTGGATAAGTAAAAACTTTCTTGTAGCAATCCTTGCTTTAGAAATGTGGATTGTTCAAATACATGTTGAGATTTTCTTCTAAAAACAAGTGTTCTGACAAAATGAAAGACAGATTTGAAATAATGTCAAATTTTCTAAGCAGAATAATTCTGAAGGGGTGATGGCAGCAGGAGCAGAAGAACCAATTGAAAATCAGTGTTTGCTACTTATTTGGCTTAATGAGGTCAGAATAACCTAGTACCATTGTTTAATCCTAAATTTAATTGTAGAACAATCCCTATATTTATTGTTCTTGACATTGCAAAATTTGCTTGGTGATCAGTGATTCAGAGGAGGTACACTTACTAAACCCTGTGTTTCTGCTGCAATAGGAGTCGTGTCTTTCGGGACTTTCGGGAAAGCAATGACAGTACAGTAAAATACATGATAATAAAATAGTTGTTGCATATATGTAGAATGTTCTATATTTTGGGTTAGTAATTTTCAGACAGTTCTCAAAGGAAAAATATTAATAAGTTTCTTAGGAGAAAAAAATATATGATACATATAGAAAGCAGATTGTGACTTCAGAAGATGAAGTCTTTGGCATTTAATTATACTAGTTAATGCATCACTCCTTCAGATGTTCCAACTGCATAGTTTGTGCAGCTGTTGATGACTCAGACTGAGGACATCATCAGCTTCAGAAAATGCAGGTTTTTGGGAGGGTTTCTAAAAATGAGATCTATTTACAAGCTGTTTCACAGTGCCTTATGACATTGCTGCACGAGCAGCTGTGCCAGCACAACCAAGGAGAGCGGCAAAGGGTGGGAATGAGGAATGTATGGGAAGGATATGAGTATCTCACATTGGCAGTGATGACAAAGACTTCATCTTTTAAAAGATAAAAGTTTGACTTTGTCCTTTCTAACCACACAGTAAATTGTAGAGGGCACTGCAAGGTAGTAAGCAGACTGTAAAGAAAGTCTTACAAACAAAAAGTTGTTGGACTGCAAGTTAATTGTTTTGATCATTTTCCCTCTTCCATTTTGCAGCTGTTGTGTGCATTTAAATATATTGTTTCAACATCATTTATACCTTTGTACTTTAGCAGAAATACTTAAATCCCCCACTGATCTTTGTCCAGAGCTGGTGTCTTATTTTTGACAGCATGTCCCAGACAAGTTCTATTTGTCATTATGGACTGCTAGGAGCTTGCAAAGGTCTCTTTTTTTTTTTTTTTTCCCAGTCCTTCTGCATCTTGATGACAGGCAGAACTATCAGCATTCCACACTCTGGGGTAACAGGTCAGCATAGCTGCTGGTGACAACAGAAATCTGTATTTGAAATGGAGCAGATATTACGATCAGCCCATAAAATATTACCAGATTTTGTGTGAGCCACTCAGTCTACTGTGGCCGTAAAGTCTATTTCCTTCCTACAGCATCTATTGTTGGAGCAAGCATTACATTAATGAAATCTGTCTTCAACAAATAAGCCTAGAGGCATGACACTAATTTAGTTTTGCAACAGTGGCATAGATTTTGAAATCCAGTTTACTATTGTAGGTTCATATATTCCTGCATTAAATTGTTGCTTTTTTTGTAGTCAGACTTGCATGCAAACATACGCAACACACTTCATTCTTACTATATTTGCAATCCAAGTGGCTTGGATTAAAGAAATTATGTCATATAGGGCCTGTGATAACTACATACCTGATTTCCACATCAGCTACTGAATATGTCTAGTAACTGCTGCTCCCAAATTTAAATCTTGATGAACCCTCCTGAGTCATGAACCCTGCCTTGCCTTTCATCATGTGTGCAGAGATACAGAATATCTTTCATCCATATATCTGTCCTCCCCACTGTTTTCTCTCCTCTCTTTTTGACCTAATGTTAGATACTGAATTTTGTCTATATACACAGAATAAACACTCTAGGTCAGGAAGTTCCTCCTTTCAAACAAACAGTTGCATTGTAATTCCTTTCTTTCTTTCTGAAGAAGCAAGCATCATTTGGCTTCACCGTGGGAGATAAGAGGCTGCAGTAGTAAATTAGTAATCTGTTTCTTAGTCTGCTCAAGTGCCTTTTCTTTAACATGTAAAAAATTTAGCAGAACTCTACCAGTATTCCAGAATGTTTTGACCTGAGAGTAAGAGAGAAATACAAACTTTCCAATAGTAAAAGGAGATGGAAAAATCAAAACTAGGGTTGCAGTCTTTGAAAAAAATATTAGAACATTTCCTTAATCAAAATAAATGTTAATGTTTGTTTTCCAATCCTCACTCATAATATATAGTTTAATTACAGGAAATATGTGTTTGATGCATGCTCATAAATATTTTTGTTTTTGCTCTGAACGAAGTGTTGAGAACTCTACTGAATTGTTTTTTTCTCCAGATAGTGTTGGACAGGTTTGTGTTTGCCTGGACTCACTGTGTGTGGGAGGCTCAGCCACTCAGGTGGTGTTTAACTTCTTGCAAGACAGGGGCCCCAGCTTCTCCTTTTAGATGATATGTGTGAGCTACTTTAAAAAATATTTTTATTTTTATGCAAAACATTCTTTCTGTGAGTCCAGATATGCGTGATCTTCATTCCCACACGCCTCAGACACAAAATTACCAGGGCAGCAAATACACATTCAAATTCCAAATATGCTTTAGTAAAGCACAACGGTTAAGAATGTCTTATATTCTTTTCTCTTTCTTTTTTTTTTTTTTTTTTTNAAAGCTAGTTAGTGCAGTATTAGGTAGGTCAATCTGGCCACATTCCCAGAATTTAACAGTGGGGGCCTTGTGGAATGCTAAACGATGTGTATAACAGCATTCAGGCTCTCTGTGAGCCAATCCGTCAAAACATTTGCTGCTTTGAAAATGTGCTCTTCAAAAAATGGGCATATGGAACTTATTAGACAATTTGGTGGAGTTCAGGCAGCAGAGCCCAAGAGAAGCATAAAAACATCTGGGGAATAATTCTACCTTAAGGTAATAGGATCTCTAAACTGTTTTTTGCAATCAAATACACACAGAATACAGGGGAGAAACATCCTGAATGGAGAACATTTTACATTCCAAATAGTCACAAGACCTTAAGTAAAGAACTTGTAATAGTAGTAAAAAAAACCCTAGTGGTTTCATTGCAGCAATACTTGGTGAGTTTGGTTCTGTTTCCTCAGCAGAGTGCATTGATCCTTGGTTATTTAACGGTTCAAGTTCTATCGAGGAGTTCTGAGCCGAGGTTTCCCTGCAGCGGATTTCTGTGCCTCTGGTGCATTGGCAGAGAGGGTCAATCAGTCTCCCTGGAGATGAAAAAAGTCAGTGCTGCAGACGGGAAACACAAATGAGCTGCCATTTTCCAGCACCTGCTTGTACCTTCCTCCAAGTGATTCCTTGTCCCTGTTGCAGAGTGAGAACAGAATGACCCCAGAGTGAGCAGATCTTCCTTCACAGTGTTGAATGATAAGAGAACCTGAACAAATAACTCAGATTAAATTTTGGCTTTGGCAGCCATAGCAAGAGATAACACTGGATTTTGCTGTTCCATGGGTGTTCCTAGAGCAGACTGTTAGGCAGTGTCCTTCTCTGGGGACAGAATTAGAGGATGGAGGGCTCTGTGCAACCCCTATACTCTCTCCCTTCCTCTCATCTGCTTTGCCAGTCCTCCAGGCGTGAAACTGTGGCCTGTGCAGGGTATTTACACCATGCTTCTAGCTTTGATCACTCCTGAAAATAATTAAAGGGACATCCTGATCTTGTGTAGCTTCTTTTATACAATTGGGTATCACAGGACAATTTAGAACCTCTGACCATCTTCTGTCCCATAAGAAGATGGACAGCTAAAGTCTGAGACTTTGTTTTGTTGATATATCTGTACTCAAAAAGTACAGATACATATTTCTCTTTTTATGTGACTGTAAAGCAAGGAGACAAAAAGTCATACCAAAGTATTAAAAATTGATTGTTAGCCTTTAAAGAAAGGTGAACTTTGCTGCTGTAGTATAGAGTGGTCTTTGTTTCAGCAGTGTTTGAATGAAGAACCACGGTGCATAGCAGGTTGTGACAGTAGTGCTGCTGTTATACGGAATCTCACAATTATACTCTTAGCAGGCTAGCAAGTCTGTGACCTTTATAGGAGTTATGGGCTATAACTTCATGCCATACTGTGCTAGCAAGTCTTGCAGGATCTGTGAGGAAGGATTCTAACATTGTAAGTGCAGCTTTTTAATAACCTCTGCAACAGAATAAATCACTTCAGGAAAAAAGGTCTCAGACATGAGACATCATAATGGATGGGGAGCAGAGAGCAAGGAGGGGGAATGAAACATCTCTATGTTCAAGCACAGCTCCCTGGATGCTTCAGTGACCCTTGTCCAACAACCTTAACATGATACTAGGCAATGTCATGAGACTCAATTTGTTATCATTGCTACCAGGAATTCAAAAGGCAGTGCCCCTATCTATTCTGAAGATAAGCTAGCTGTATAGCGGTATTGTTTTGTTATGCAAAGGTCCTTGAAATAAGCTGTGGCATCCATGAGAACTTTTTAATTTTTTTTTTTTTTTTTTTTTTACTATGTGTGGAAGTGTTTGAAAAAGGAAATTGCCTGTAATACTTTGTGGTTGCTTCCATTCCTTTACCAGGCTGCAGTGAATGAGTAAATCAAGTTAAAATGCAATCCAGATCTTTCCCACCTGAGAAAAAATCTTCACATGACAGAAGCATGGCATTGGAGTGGTACTCAATTCTGGAGCCAGGACAAAGCTCTCTCCGGTAATGCAGGCATGAAAGAAAGTAGCCCCAAAGCTTCCTGTACAGAAACTTCCGAAGTGCTGTGCTTTGGCCTTCTGCCATTCCTTTTGAAGTCAGGGACTTCTCCCATTGTGTTAGATTTTAACAGAGTCAGAACAATTTCAACCACTTTAAAAACATCTTACCCACTGTTCTCAGTGCACAGTTTTATTGAGTCAGAAGATTTTAGTGCTGGAAAGAATTGTTGCATTTTATGAATCTAGGAAGTGGCTCTCTGATTTCTTCATGTTAGCCCTGTACTTCCAGGGTGCCCTTGATTCTCTTCCTAACACAGTAAGATGCTATAGCTGACCCATTGGTATTTCCTTATTCTGAATCCCACAATGATAAAATGTAAAGGAGGGACATGTGACAGAAAGGCAGGAGCAGAATTACCTCCAGCACTTGCACTGCCTGCAGGTCTCCTGGGGTGGCTTGCAGTGTGTCCTGGAGGATGGTCCCTTCCTTTGTGTTGTCTCCCTTCTCCTTTCTGACAGAAAACACTGCTCACAGTGCTGTGAGACCTTTCCTGGGAAGAAAAGTCATGCAGTACTGGGTTTTGTCTTTATGGCTGTGTTTCCAAGAACAAAATTGCTGTTTGCTCCTCCTCACTGTGTGTGCTGAGTACAGCATCTGGCTTTAGGTCACTGCCTTATGGACAGGTTTTCTTTCTTTACAGTAAATATGGGTTCGTGTTCAAGGGATTTGACTGTCACACGTCTACTTAAATTACTGTTTTATGAATACTTTGGACCAAATAGGATTTTCTTAGGTCTCAATGGTTTAGTACTCAAAATTCAGTCCAGGACTAACTAAGCAAATGAAATGTTTGATATTGAGATCTGTCTGTGTTCTATTCTCTGTTGTGACTGGTATCTATTGAGACATTAAGCTTTCTTCTGTCCAAGTTATTTTATTTATATAATTTTAATTTATTTTATATTGGTATTCTGCAGCTACTTCCAAAGGGATTTTTGCCTGGAAAAATTAGGAAAATGAACCATGTAAGTCCATGAGAGAGGTTATAAAATAAACATTATACCGTGTGTGGGGTAACATTTTTTACTGCAAGTGGCTGCTCTCACTTTTCTGGCACTTATACACGCAGCCATCTGTTTGAACACTGTTTGAAGTGGCTATATTCCAGCATTTATCTAACTTGCCTGTAGAAAGGAAATGACATCACTTAGTTTCCTGAAGAATATTACCAATGTTAGAACAGAGGAAATAAAATCTACAACAAATAGAATATGTATTTTAAAATATTTTTTTCCCTTTTACGGCAGGGCACATCTCCATACTGTTCTGATCATCTCTTCAAAGCCCAGGAAACCCCATCTATTTCACATAGACTTTCATACACACTTCTAGGAGCAGGTTGCAAGCCACTGTAATTTATATGTTACACTGATGAAATGAAATCTGGCAAGACAGGAATGAACTGATTCAATGGCAAAGCCTGCAATGTGCCTTCATGTAAAGATACAGGGGTAAAATAACAACAGCAATTTCATCATTAACTGAGTGAAACTTCAGCACTTTCAAGTGACCACAAAAGTGCAGCAGCAGTTTGTCAAGCCTGGAAAAAAAGAGGGCTGAGCCATTTTATGCAGATATGAACCATATGACAGGACCTGAGGGACTGGCATGAATTGTGTTAGGGGAGGTTTAGGTTGGATATCAAGAAAGGGCTTTTCTCCCAGAGGGTGTTTGGGCACTGGAACAGGCTGCCCAGGGTGACACCAGCACCAGCCTGACAGAGCTCAAGGACTGTTTGGACAATGCTCTCAGGCGCAGGATGTGACTCTTGGGGCAGGACTCCATAATCCTTGTGGGTCCCTTTCAGTTCAGCATATTCTGTGATTCTGTGATATTTGGTTTTAAATGGAAACTTTACACTATTAGAGTCTTCATAAAGGCTGCATGTGTTTTGAGACATTTGTTTTAAATCTTTGCCAAGCTATAAAGTTTCTCAACAGGTGATTTCAGCTGAGCCATGTTGAGTTGCATTGCATGAGGGCTTCCTCCTATTCTGTCTTGCCAGGAACTTTTCAAAAATTTGTCTTAGCTGGTAATTCCTGTTTCGCTGTCTGCTTTCCCTACAGTAAGTTATCAAGTGAATTAATGACTACTGGATCACCTAGCTAGCAGCCCAAATAAAGTAGCAAGGTCTTTTATTTCTCAAAGAGAGTTTTAGCTGGAGTTTGCTTTTTTATTTTCTTTGTGTGACAGATATTGCAAAATACACAAGTCATATTCCTAGAAGGACAGCTTTGACTGGCAGAAATTTCATATATATCACTTCTAAATTTTTTAAGTTACTTCATGTCTAGCATAAGTATGAACTAACAGCAAACAAATTGAAATTTCCAGAGATTGTGTTATTTCCTGTGCTTGGCTGTTTTTTTTTTGTTTGTTTGTTTGGTTTTTTTTTGTATAAATGCTTATTCAATACTATTCAGCCTGTCCCATAAATTACAGTGTAGCTGGACTTTAATCTGTCTTTATTAAACAGATTTGGGTTGCCTATTCTTCACATTCCTATACTTTTGAAAGTTTTTCATAACAAAGTCATTATTTCTCTCGAAAGAAAATGAGAAGAAAGGTTGGCAATGATGACCCTTAATAATTTATGGAGTTCATATAATCTTCCAGTTTATTACTGGCCTTGGACATTCTCCAGAATATCTCAAAATCTGAGAAGACACTCCTATCCACTTGAAAACAATACAAAAAAGTATGAAAATATTACTAATCTTTGTGCCTCCACAAAGAAATTAAATATCCTCAATATCAAGGTAGGGATACATATTAACTGGGAATGTTGGTTAAAAAAACCTGTGGGGTAATATTATAATAATAATAGGAAAGTCTAATGCAGTCAGAGATGTGGGGAACAAAGGAATTTATTTCCACTTGATTATTTGTACAGATTTTCCGGGCTGCATCTATAAAATCTGAAATTAAATGCGAAATTTAATGATTTTTTTTCTTTTAATAGATCAGCTCACAGAATGAGCTGAGACCTCTGTTTTGGTGAGTAATCACAAAGTTAATTATGTCAATGACTTCCTGAATGAAGATATTTGCCTAAATCAAAGGATAACTGAAAATTACTGTAAGATTATAGCGAGAAATGCTATTCATTTAGAAAGCACTTGGGGCAGTGTATTAGAAAGGAACAGTTTTAAATCCCTTAGTTAGAACCAATGTGAAAATATAGTGATTGTTACAGTGAATTTGGTCTTACAGATTCCTAGTATAGAAGTACTCAGTAAAATTAGCTTTCCTTGCAGATGTTAATTGTATTCCTATAAACTAGCAGTAAGCCTCTTAAACCACCAAGTCTCCTAAATCCTCTGGTTTTGAAGGGTGGTCCTATTACAGTCTTAAGGGAATGTTTGACCAAATCCCCAGAAGTGAATGTCTGGCTAAATATAAATCTCTGTATTTACTCCCAGATGTAAATATATGCAGGTTGGCCAATTGAGTCTGAAAAAGCCAAATATGATCAATGAAATAAGTTCTAAAAAGTCTTTCAAAGACACTTACTCAAATCAATATAATCTGTAGACAGGTAGACTTTAATAAAAGTAGTGAAAATTAGAGAGAAAACTTTGCTCTTCCACTGAATATTTACACTTTTTTTTACTAATCGTAATTTCTTAAAAATCCATGTCTTTTTCTAGTGGAAGTAATTTGTGCTTAGTCAAAAGATATCTCCTGTGAGTTTTGCAGTCATTAGTTTTAGTTGTGTGTCTGATTTTTAACTGGTCCAAGTACCTGTTTTTGTTCTGGGACCACGTGAATTATTGCAGCCTAAAATTATGTAGCCCACTGGTCTCAGCACATCCACGCTGGGTATCTAATTCATCTGCTTTTGTAGGCTTGGATAATTTAAATTTTTACTCAGTAACAGAGACCAAAAAAATGAAACTAAACAAAATTTTAAAAAACACAAAATGAAACAAAATAAACCAAACAAATTTTAAAAAAACCACAAAAAAATTAAATCAAACCAAACAAAACACAGACAAAACCACAACCAACCAAGCAGGCAAAACACCAAAAATGTTAAGACTTCCCTGAGGCTCTAAAAACATATCAACTATGAAGAAGTCAATTAGCATTTCTTGACCCAAGGAATTTATCATAATTAGAGATATACACATATAATTTTCTGGAAATTATTATAACCTCTTCAGTAAGGGAATATCTGAGTTTATAGGAAAATATAAAATATTTTTGCTTTTTAAATATTTTTCCTAACAGAAACCAGGAAGACTTGGTGTGCTCAGATCTCCCACTGCTTTGGATTCCTGGCTAAATAAGTGACCTTAGAACTGAAAGGCTGTGGATGAAGGATCTTGTAATGGGAGCAGAAGTTTCTAACATGATGAGGGTTCAAATTTAATTTGTGAATCTTATAGTTTTCTAGGTTGCCAGCTAATTTGTGGGAAGTGTCCAAACCTTGGGGTGCCTACTTTAACTCTGACACAGGGGTTCTGCTGCTCAGTGTGGACCCTGAGAGCCCTCAATAGCACATGGCTCCAGCTCCCCAATAATATCAAAATCTTGGCATCCCTAACATTGATATGATCTTGTCTAAGAACACAGAGCCTCCAGACCCAGCAGACAAGCTGGCAGGAAACAGTGCAGGCTCCAACAAAAGCCCTTGCAATACACTTGGCAGGAATATTTGTTCATGAAAATTATACCGTAAAAAAAAAAGTGCAACATTAGTATATCTTCAAGACTTTGATTTGTATTTCCAAATGACTGGTTTTAATTACAAAAGCAGTCAATATTGAAGATTTTCTGATAGATTCACCTCTGCTCCCATTATTGTGCTTGTGGTCACAATTAAACAGGCATTTAAGTAAGGCTTTATTCACTCTGGATTACCAGCATGGATATGTTCAAGACATGAAAATCTATCCTAGAGGAAAAAGTCTTATTCTTAACAGTAGCAGAGGAGTACTGGTAGAATGAATTAACCGTGTATCTGAAAATGGGGAATAAAATACAACAGTAGAACAGAAAATATTCATTGAAAATATGAATGCCTAACATGGTGCAGGGTACATTTCCAAGCAGCATGAGCTGCATATCTGCAGTGCTATATAATTCAGAATTTTCTGTAAGGTCATTTGTCATGTGGAGGTCTTAGTATTTTGCAATTTGATTTAAGTATGGGATGAAACCCCTAAAAGCCAAAATTGTCAGTGAGGGAGAAAGTGCCCTGGCCTTCCAGTGCCAGTCCTACCTGACTGGTCCAGTTGTGAGGACATGGAAGTCTCAGTTTTCTACCTTGGTTTCGTGCAAAAGCATCCAGCTGGAGAAAGCACTGCTGTGAGAGGATGCTTGTGTTTGAAAGCCTCAGTTTCCTAAATGCACAGGTCCCTTCCCTGCCCATTTTGTTTGTTTGCTGTGGGATGGCACAGTTGTTGCAAGGCCATGGTCCTGCCTGCCTCACCATCCCCTCAACTCACCCCTTAGCACAAGGCCACCAGCCTGTCCAAGCTGTCCTGGAGAGTCAGGGAACATTTTTGGAAATTTGGTAGCTCTGAGGGCCTGTCCTGGCAAGTGCTTTGCTGGATTTTTCTGGAGCAGGCAGGTGATCTGCAAGGAGTTGGGTGAAATCCTCCACTTCTTGCCCTAAAGGAATGAATCTCTTATATTTTTATTTGGGTTCCCTTGGAACAAGAACCAAACTGGGTATGTAGCAAGCTTTATGAAATCATAAAATGTTTAGGTGAGGAAAGATTATCAAATCCATCTGTTAACGCAGCACTGCACTGAGTTCACCCCTAAACCATTCCCTTAGCACCACATCTACAGATCTTTTAAATAATTCCAGGGTTGGTACCTCCATCACTTTCCTCAGCATCCTATTCATATGCTTCACAAAACTTTCCATGAAGAAATTGTTTGTAATATCCAATGTAAATCCACCCTGGAGTAGTTTGATGCTGTTTCCCTACTCACTACAGCCTCCTTCCAGGCAATTGTGGAGAGTCATAAGGTCTTTCCTGAGCCTCCTTTTCTCCAGGCTCAACACTCCCAGCTCCCTCAGCTGCTCCTTATCAATCCTGGGACCCAGACCCTTCATCAGCTCCATTGCTTTTCTCTGGACTCACTCCTGCACCTCAGTATCTTTCTTGAATTGAGGGGCCCAGGAATGAACACGATATTTAAAGTACAACCAAATCAGTGCCCAGAATGGGGGGACAATTCCTGCCCTGCTCCAATGCCATTGACCTTCTTGGCCACCTGGGCACACCCTGTCTCACGTTCAGCTCTGTTGATCAGCGCCCCCAAATCACCCCAGAAGGCAAAGGTAACCCAGGTGTTATATATATATATATATGTATACATATAGACATATATAACCTTTTTGTTTTTTATCTATAGTGATAAAGTAATACAAAACCATAAAACTCGCACTTAAGGAGATTTACTGAAGAAAAGAATGGAAGAAAGGGTAAGAGTAGAAAGGTATCCTGTCACCACCTGTGGGTCCAGTGACAAGACTTGGTTGTAGCAATTTCATTGGCCAAAGGGATGATCACTGTCTTGTTGAAATGATGGTCACTGTCTCAGTTCCTCAGGGATTGGGGAAGCCCATGAAACACAAAGTCCAATGGGTTAATATATGCTCAGCTTCATCTGGGAATGTCCATGTACTCCCCTAGTGGGGGGATCTTTCAGTTCTCTGTTGGAAGTCCTAAAGGGTGAACCTGGGGCCACTTTGGGGGCACTTTGGTGGTTTATGACTCTTTCTGGGACATTACAGCTGCCTCTCAAATTGATGTTGTTAAGCCAGCTATGCCCCATCAGAAAGATAGATGTTCTCAGGCCAACTTGTGAATGTGAAAGCCTCCTGTGAGTGAGGCTTTCCCTGCGGGCAGGGTGAGAGTTTTACAGCTGAGCCTGAGTTTGTGCAAGGGAAAGCAACTGGCATGATAAAACACAACATCCCTTCTCTGCAGGGTCTGCCTCTTACCTGGCTCGGAGCCTCCTGCAGTGGCTTTTCACCCTCTCTCCCTGTGTGCTCCAGAGGCTTGCCCTTACATGCCCAAAATCTCACCTCCTCCTCCTCAGGGGCTGCAAACCTGGCCTCAACAAAGCACCCTGCCACCTCCACAAGTAGGCAATGCTTTTGTGCCATTAACCATTAACTTTTCAGTCTCTCACAGTCCATTTCCATCAGACAGTTTTCCAGCACCTTTTACTTGAGCAATTTTGATATCAGACTAACAATCACATTACAACAACAACAAGAAGCCCCAAACTAAACAAAATAATTGATATTTTTCATCTGATCCTTGTTTGCTCTCCTTCTTTATTGACTATTTAGAAAAAAAAGTAGCAAGAAAATGTGATAAATATGAATATAGAAAAAAAAAGGAAATTATAATCTCTGGTAAAATTTTGAGTTCGATATGGTTCTCCAGGAACAACACGAAGAAAGCATTTTTAAATACTTCTGAAGAATTTTATGCAATTTTCTTGAAGTAGTGTTTCTCTGAAAACAGTTTAGGCAGTACTTACTTCACAGAGCACAGTTTCTGACTTTACGCAACATCTGCTCAGTTTGACAATGTGTTTTCCATTGTCAGCCTTTCAAAACCAGTAGCACTGGCTTCCCTTTTATGCCCAATCTGAAGTTCTGAGGTCATGAAGTACAATTAAACATTCAAATGTATTGCTTTGTGAATTAAGTATATTTCAGCCTGGAAGAGCATGATCAGCTGGACAGGGAGTGCACCTTGCTGTGTTTCTGAGACGGGTCAGGTATTTCACAGAGCTTTCTTTTACATTTTCCAGAAGAACAGAAGTTGGTCTGCGCACAGGGTTGGGAAAGACTTCATGTGATGCCAAAACTTACTGCAAATTCTTATTCAACAGCTTGAATACTGCTTACAGAGTTGAAATATGCTTTACACTAACACCACAGTTCTTTCTATAAGTAGCTTTCTCTTAAGCCAGTGTTGACTTAACCCATTCCTGCCCTTTCTGTAGCCCATGTTCAAGCCCACTTTGGGCTGTCATCTTGGTAAAGCTGACCAAATACTGCGTACAGCTGGAAAAATTAATCCCAAACATTAGGGAGAGAACTGTGTGGTGGGCTATTTTTCTGCAGAATCTACTGAAAACAGTTAAACAGATGTTTTCTGAGAGGAAAAAGTGGCAGGGACTTCTGACAAATTAAACTCCATAGAATGGAAGGGAAAATTGACCTCTAATACATGTAAAACTCCTTCCATATCAAAGTGCTCTTTCCTGAGGCAAAACTAGCAGTCTTAGTGGGGGAAAAAAAATCCCATTTACAGAGGTCAAATAGCATTTATAAGTCCCTAGAGAAGATTGACTGTCACCTCTGGAAGTGCTGGAGTGTTTGGCCGAGTGGCACGTCCCTGTGTTCCTGCTGCCCCCAGCCCCAGCAGCGCACACGCCAGGGCTCCTTGGCTTCACAGCTCAGCCCAGAGGGGTATTTATTCTTCTGTAGGCTTCAAAAACAGGAAGTGACATTTCAAGTAATTGCAGATTTACTGTGAGCCCATGGCTGGTCGCTCTGCATTGTCCCTGCTTTCCTGTTTGAGCTTGGAGGAAGTGACCAGAGGGATGGGGGGATGGGAAACCTTCCTATGATGCTTCTGCAACTGCAGCCTACATTTCTTAGGGGAAGAGTGACAAAAACATATTCAAACCCTTGCCAAAGGCTTGCAAGAAATATTTGACATCTAACCTTTCACACCAACTGAGAGTTAAAGGTCAAATCACACACAACACGAGTGTTTAGGAAAAGGATATGTTTATGTCATCAACTTCTGTTGGGTTGTAAAGGAACAGTGTATGACAGGGGAATGGGCTACCAGGAAAATACACGATGGCTACTATTTATGAAGGTGAAAATGGCCTATTGGTTCTACATATCTATGTTTTCACTTCTGAATGCCCATTTCAACTCAGACAGCTAAGTGGAGAGAGCAGAGGGTGTACGCCACTGGCTACTTGCTTTTCCTCTGTGCATCTAGATTCAATTATTTCCAAATATTCTCCTTTCTCATGTAGTATCACTCCTTTTGGGGAGCCACCACAAAAGAATCTAACAGCATCACCCATTGCTCTCTGTACTTTATGGAGCTAAAAATCCAGACCTGCCACGTGTTTCCTAAAATAATATATTGATATTCTTTAAACTCAGTGATGGAAACACTGGTTTTGTTGTGAAGTGCTAAAAAGACTCCATAGACTATTTCATTCTAGATATAGTACTAATTCTTCAGTGATTGTATTTCAGGAAAAGTGATTCTGCCAGCCATTGCTTCCTTGGTCAGCTGAAAAAGTAGCTGAATTCAGGAGCACCTGCTCCATGAACTCAAAAAAAGACTTTTTTCCCATTTAAATTCTAGCACTCTGTAGGAATTTACCCAACAAAGACTGATGATCTTAAAGAAAGAAAATCAGTTATCCTCTCCCAAGGTAATGAATATAATTTGTACATAATATATAATTTGTTGAAGCTTTCTCTTGGTATAGATTACCCAGCTATTGGCTGGGATATGTCTCACCTAACTTCAGCAGTTCAGAACTAGTTGCTTCCTCTACCTACACTGGAGATACATAGGACCTGTTGGAAGAAAATTCAGGTCATATGCCTTTTTAGATGGATAGATCACTGATTATAAACTATACAAATGCCTCCTACTAAATTTCTAATTTGACATGGCTACTGTTAGGTAAAAAGAATCCTGATGTAAAAACTAAATTTTCTATATTTTGCAGAAATAAAAATAACTTTGGGACACGAATTAAATGTTAGTATTAATCCTCTGTGAATGTGCCCCATTCAGTAAGAAAAAATGCAATACTGCATAATCATTCCAAGTACTCGGTATTATGTGCCAACAAGTTGTAGCATGAATATAAACATTGTGCTGGCAGAAAAAGAGTGACTTTTGGAAATTTTCCTTTTAGAATAAGAAAAGCTGCCAATATCACCCGCAGAAAAAAATGTAAAGTAGAACAATGTATCAAATAAGTGTTCCAGCATAGGCTTTCCCATTCATATTCTGTCAGGCTAGGGGTTACTGATGTTTATTTTGTTGTGTTTAGTAAATAGTGCCTTGAGATGCAGACATTGTGCCAGTAGTCCCCATTTATAAAATGGAACAGTCTGGAAGTTATTCTAGGATGTTAGATTATTTTGTTTTTAGATAAGTCCTTCCTCATTGGCAGTGTTGTGTTCCTTACATGGCTGTTAAAAATATTTTCTCTTAATTATTCTATTTTTCCTAAAGTTAAGCAGTTGTTATTTGAGTCTCAAAGGTCAGAGGCAAAGACAGAGCTTAAAGACCAGATCCAGATGCTGGACAGAAGGAGTGAATATGGTCTTCACTGACCATCTTCTATACACCTTTCTTTCCCTATGTTAATGTGTTTCCCCTATGCCCACTGGATCAGCTCATCAATAATGTGTTAAAGTGCATGAGTGTCAATGTCACATGTGTTAGCTGTCACCTTGCAGTATTCACAGCCAAGTCTTCCACAGACTGGAGAATTTTTTTCAGACTGGTATTTCCATTTTTTTCTCTCATACCTCTTCTGAATTTCATCAGTGCTACTTCAGCCTATTATTTTTCTGTCCCTTCAGTAGGGAAAGCTTGGGTAGGCCTTCCACTTCATACTTAAAATTGAGGATGCTTGCCTAACAAATAAGATATAAAAACTTTTCTCCAAGCTGGACAAAGGAGTTGTGAATCTGTTTTTCTACACCCTGGGTGCCACTTTAACCACTGGATTTATGCAGTGTGGAAGAGAGAGAATTGGCAGGAGGTATTGAAAGAAAATGTTTTAGCAATTATGCAAAAACCAAAATTGAAAACTAATGTCAGACAGACCCACTAGTGGCATAGGCAAAATCTCCACCTTTTTCATTGTATCACAGACTGACCTTCAACATCCTTCATTCCAGGTGTTAGTGTTGTAGTTGTGGGGGTTTTTTCCTTTCCTCTCTTCATTAATCCCTTACAGCCCCTCAAAGGAAATGGAAGCAAGGTGAGAGTGCATGGCAAAGGACACTGCTGCCTGCAGATTCGAGTCTGTGTAGACAGACATTGAGTGTCTGAGAGAAGTTGGCTGGACTCAAACTATTCTTGCATGGGCCACCTCACTTCACTGGCTGCTCTGAGTTTTCTTTGTGCTGATAGGCCTTGATTACTTTTTTTACATTGCCAAGAAAGGAACTGTTAATAATCAAGTAACTAAGTTTTAAATATCAAATAAATAAATAATTAATAAGCAATAACTGCTATTATTACTACTACTACTAAATTTGTTTTTCTTTTGCATTAGGTAGGAATTTGTACCAGGTTAAGAGAACAAGCGTGAATTGAACTTCATCTTTCAAATGTTTCAATGCTCTGAGATAATGAGTGCTGTGAGATAGAAAAGAGGGGACTGAGGGAGTGGAGGTCACCCCAGGCCTTTGCCTTCTCTTTGCAGAGTTACACAAATAATCATCATGGGTCTTTGATCCAAGAAAATGTGTGCTAGAGACCTCTATATAAATGAACTCCAGCCCACCTGCCATGGATCTGCTGAACATGTGGGTTTATTTTCAGTGGAAATATTATTTTTTGTTCACTAAATTTCATAGGGAACATACTGTCATGATTTTACTTTGTTATTCAAGTAGATGTTCTATACTATTAAATAATTGATGATAACACCACATTGTCCTCAGTTTTAAATTTTATAATATATAGTTAGAAGAAGATTTGGTGCAAACTAAAATACATATGGAGGAAATTTTGTGAAATAATTTCTCAATTTTTTTCTGAATTCTTCTATAGACTGCTACTATTTAAAAGGAGTTATTCAGGTTTTTGTAGTGCTGACACTTGAATCTCTTTTCTTAGTATGCTCCATTTGGAAAAGTGGAGATAAATGTCTCTGAGAGTGCTGTCACAGCCAGTTGCACAAATGTTACTTCTTAAAATAATATATTTCAGCTGAAATTTGGATAAAAAGTAATCACTATATTATTAATAATTTGCTTTCCCCAGAAGCAATTTGACATACAAAATTTCTCCTTGGTCTTGTGGTCTGACCATGCAGCCACACCTTATAATTGTGGTATAAGTTTAGAATCTTATAAGTGCAATTCAAGCTCTCAGATTTGATGGGATATAGAAATCAACTGCTCAGTCCCTTGAACTGTGACCTTAAACAACCAGGCCTTTTCCTTCCCCATGGGAATCATGTGATTGCACTCTCAGCAGATAATTTTTATGGATTCTTTTATGGTATTTCCTACAGAGGAAAACCATCCTGTTATCTCACTTTGAAAGATTACTAATGAGTATTTTCATGTTCAATTTTTTTTTTTTAATATATGTCTTCTTCCCTTTCAGTTTATCTAAAACTGTATGCTTTAGAAAAAGTAAGAAAAAATCACAGATGTATTTTTTCCCCACAGGATAAATATGATAACAAGCTGTTAATCAAGAAACTTCACTATAATATAGAATGAGAAATAGTTAAACAGAAAATTTGTGACTTTCCATCAAAACAGAAATAAGTCGCAGTTTAAAGTCATCACAGAAAACGTTCTGTAGTATCAGACTGTTAATTCCAACAGGATACAATTTTTCAGGAAGAATTTATGTTCTTTTGTTTGTGCAATCCCTCACAGGGACACAGCTAATATACCTTCATAGACTCTTACATTTTATAGTAATATTTTCTTAAGAAAACAATTCTAGCAGGTTTTCAAAGGCTCATGACATACAGGAAGTTCTCAGAAATAGAAGCAGGATAAACTGAATACTGCTCTCAGTTTCTCTGACTTGTCACTGAAATAATCCAGAATTCAGGCTGCTGTCCCTGACAAAAGACTTTGATTCACTGTCACTCACAACTGCTGTGCCGAATGAAGCTGGATGCCCCATTGTTGAAAGGAAATCAGTGGCAATGTCAATTCAGATTTTGTTGGAAAAAAACACGGATATTTTGCATACAGAGGCATGGTCCATTTCTCATACATAATATGACTTTTGAATGACATCCCATGCTTTTACGAAGTGCAGCTTCCCTGTATTGAAACAAAATCAACTACATGACTCAAGTATTTCTGTAATGAAAAGCAAAGGCCTCCAATAAATAAAAATTCTGGTTAAAGCTAATTTGTTGTCCTGAGAATATGTACTCACTACTCTTTTATTGTGAAAGTGGTTATTAAATGAGCAGCTGCTGACATACATAAGCAAATTAAAACCATTAATTCCTGACTTAGCTTTCAGATCCCGAGAATGGAAAAATCATGAAAGAAAATGTTTCTTACCAGATTTTCTTTGTGACATCCACAAAAGACTGCTTTCTCCTGTTTTCCCTCTCTGGATTATGATTACTTATGTTTCCAGGCATCTGACTGCAAATCCAGGATCCTAGGGCTCCTTTACAAGTTTTAAAATGAGTGACTTCATAGTCTTTCTGCATGCCTTTGCAATTCTTTTGCTATAGGTGTTCTAATTCCACTTCAGGGAAAATTAAGATATTTCTAACAATGGAAGTAAATTTAGCTCACCAAAACTCAGTGAAATAATGACACAGGTGGGGTGGGATAATTTCATCACTACAGGAAAGGTAACAGGCCTCACTTGGTAAGCAAATGTGCTTTTTTCTTCTACTAATGTCATGTTCTGGAGGATCAGGATATAAGTTATAGCAACTACTTCTTGTTAAATGAATGGGGCTTTGTATTTAGAAATTAAAATTCTGAATTTAATATTAAGATAATATTCTACAGGGTATAAACTGATTTGTTATACCCCAACTGTTCACTAAAATTTTCTTCTATTTTTCAAGAAGGGAACTTTTCAAAAGGTAGAGGGTTGGTAGAATTTTATGTATTTTAAAATCTGGGCCAAAAGATAAAAATTCTTTCCTTTTAAATCAAAGGATACTTTGTTTACCTCAACTGCAGAGTCACTGTATATCAGAAGGATCTTCCTTTGGTACTTACATGGAGTTGAAGAATTTGCCTCTTGTTTAATTCCAGCCAAAAACTCATCATTGATTTTGAGTTTCCAGTTGAAGTTTATAAAGCAATAGATGGTTCAGCAGTTTTTTTTTCACAAGTCTGGAGTTCAAGTAATTTTTCATGTGCTACAAGCCTGGACAGACTGTATCTTTCATGATGTACCATATCCTCACACGCTCTGATCTTACTGAAAAGTTTTCTGCTCTGCCTATTTTACAGCATCTTTCGAACAAGCAGAATAAGTTGACTTCCTCTGACTCTGATTGTAATTCACTGAATCACTATGGCAGACCTCTCTGTAAATTTTCAAAGTTGTCATCTTCCGTATTGAAAGAAAGTGTTGACACCAGATCTGGAAGTATTATTGCAGTGAGAGGCTCTGTAATTTCTGTATTAAATTACTTCCCTACTCCCACCTTCAGACTTCCTGCAAATGCATCTGTGACTTGCATTTAGCTTCTTGTGCAGGCATCAAGGTTCCAATGTGCTTTCCAGTGTTGCTGCTTTCCAGGATTCCATCTCCTGCCCTGACAGTGTACCTGGCAGCTGTGTTTCTTGGAATCTGGCATAGGATTTAGCTGTGTTAAAGTGATGCTGCTGATACAGACATACCTTGGGAAGTAACACAGCCAGCCTATGTAACCGACCAGTTCACATCTCATTTACACCTCCAATAGTTATATTGATAAATGCTAGATATTGCTAGGATTTTTTATATTTTCCTCAATAAGCACTAACTGCATTTAGAAACACCCATTTTCCTTTTCTCTGATACTTTTTCTGATATATCACCTACTCAAGTCTCTTATAAACCAAGATTATTTGCATTCATTCTTTTATAACATTGCAATACTTTCCTGATGTAACAGAATTTCCTTGATTTGCCTGTGGTTGCTGTTAGCTTGACATTTTGGAAGTACACAAAAATGCAATCTGCAGAGTGTATAAGACCATCTTTTGAACATAAATGATGCAATTTTCTCTGGAATATGAACTTATTCCAAACTCAACTTTACTCCAAGTTCAATGCAAAAGATGCTGAATTTATACATTGGTGTATTAATTATTCTGTTGCTGGCTATCACCAGTTATACTCAATAGTTTTACCAAATTAATAACTATTGGCTAAATACTTTTTTCTGTGTCAAGTTCAATAATTCTATCCTTTATCTTTAATTCTAATGGCCACAGAATTTCACTGACTTCTTTAATTTCCCTGTTCTTTTATCAGTATTTTTAGCCAATATTATCCTTTCTAATGTCCAAATGTTTTCCATACTACATTAATACTCAGCCATTACAAACCTTTTAATTCCTCTTCATGTTGTTTTTTATAATTACAGCCACCTTCAGAAATTGTTGTCAATTTAGAGCATTTAGGAAAGTCTTATTTATTTAATTAATTTATTAATTAAAATACTTTTTTCTTTTGGCATCTCAAGGAAGGCTTGAAAGATTCCTGATCAACATTTTTTCTGGTTATTAAACCCAATTGTATCAGTCCCAGGATTTCTACAGGACTTATACTGATCAATCTGGGATGTAGGAGACAATTTTTCTTTCTTCATCATTTATGAGCTGCAGAAAGAGGCGAAGAATGCCATCATCCAAATACTTACTAAATGGCTGCAACTACAGGAGTTATATTTGGCAAGGTGCAGTTGTTATTATTATAGACCTTACAGATGTTTAATACATTCTCAAGTACTAAAAATTAGTTTGTCCTCCACGTGGCCAGTTAAGAAAGAATTTCCATACAGATCAGATTGGCAGAAACTGGACTGCCTGTAGCATGTAGAGTAGGAGGAGTAGACATTTGTGTGAAGTGTTCCCAGTTAACTCAAGAACTTGGTTGCTGGAAAGACTGTGCAGCAGTAAAAGTAATTCCTAACTGTTCTTTGTACTTAGAGATATATTTCTGTTCAATTTTTGTCTTCAGCTTTGAGAGACTGGATCTTTTAAAGCACCCACTATGTATATTAACCATAACTGGATTCTATTTCTATATGAGGAAAGCATCATTGTAATTACATCTAGTTTGTTTACTTGTATTTTTACTTGTAGAGCACCAAAATCTCCTAAATGGACAGTCTGTAGCTGAACACATTTTCCCCTCAATATGTTAACAAGGAAGGGGATTGCTGTTTTACTTCCTTAGGCTATTCAATAGTCTATCGTATTGTCTTAGCATTGTCCCATTTTGTGATTTATAATTTAGTACATGAATTAGTAGGCAATCAAGGTTCTGTTTTTCTGAACTCTTTGCAGCTCTAAACCGTGTAATATCCCCACTGTCTGTCCTAAATAGTCTGTAACCAATGAGTTTAGTATCCGGTCATGTGAGTCATACCACTGCAGTTGAGTAATACCAACTAGCTTAAATTTCTTTTCCTAAATTTGCATTTTGAATTTCCCAGATTCTCATAATGGTTTTAGGAACAGATTGTCTTTCTCATTCTTGTTCTTGATATTTCAGTCCTTTTATGTTTGTTCATATGTACTTGCAAATTCTTCTGCATAAACTACATGTTCTTTCTTTATTCATAAATGTGGAAATAGCCCAAAAGTCACCCTTTCTACCTTCCTAGAAAAAGCAACCCTAGTATCTATCCTTTTCTGGAGTAGTTTCTCTGAAATACAGATAGTTCTCTTCATTTATGTTACGGTAGAATTGGCCCTGACGCATGAGTAAGTCCAAGAGAGGCTTGAATACAGGTTGGAAGCTACACATGCCTGACCTCTGTATATTTTCATTTACGGTAGGTAGTATTCAGCTGGTATAAAGATGAAGCTTCCCACCTGGATATATGGTAAGTAAATTGTTCAATTTATGCCTAGAGTAGATGAAGCAGAAACCCCTTGCAAAAACAAATTTTGTTATAGTAACAGGGAGACAAACATGTCTTAAAACAGCCAGGCTGATGACTTGGGATTAATAACAGTCTTTTCCCACTTAAATTTCAGTGAAATGGAGTTCAAATGTGTGCCTGGTCATGTTTCAAATCTCTTGCTCTTAAATGGATATTTTCAAATGTTGTTCCAAATGAGAACTCAGAAATTACTATTTTTGAATAAAACAGAGCATTAGAAGCTGACTTTGTCATAGGGAGTGAGTGGAAAGCACCAAAAATTGCATTTTCTTCAAGAAACCAGTGAGTAAGTTTCCTAAAGGTGATAATATTAGTACTATTGCTTCAACAGAAAATCTAGATTGCTTTATGTTTCTTCCTGATGTATAAAAAGACTGTGCTTTTACTGAGTTTCACATTGCTTTACTAAGCACAGAACATCACATATGGGATATGTTATGTACTGAGAGGTTTGACTGGGGAAAAGAACTTTCTCTCTTCCTGCTTGTAAGTGTGATCTTGGGCTTCATTATTTCCTCCATAGGCTCATTTCATAGGGGCTCATACTGAATTCAGAGGCCATTCTAGATGTGTTATGAATGTAGGCACAAGCACTGTTGCAAAAGAACTTAAATTCTTCAAACAAACCTACTCATGAAGGAAATTGGTTTGATATACGCTAAATCACCTACATGTCAATTATTAAATGCATGCAAAGATATACAAAGATGAAATTTTTACTTGTCTGCAGCAGGGATTCTGAAGCTGGTGGTGAACAGAATGAGGAGATGCTCCTGTGGTATTGTGCAGACTCTCCTCAGGCCCAAGCAGGCAGAGTGTGTGTGTGCGTGGTTGGATGAGTATGATGTGTTTTGTCTTTTATGGAACACCATGCAGAAGTTCTGAAGCGCTGTAACTGCAACATCTAGTGGCAGCAAAACAAAAATGTCTTTCTGGTCAGCAGCACAGACCACATGCATGGTGTGCTGTTCACTGCTCCTACATAAATGGAAAGGGGAAGGAACTGGATGTGAAACACCTTGTGCATATAACAGCATTTAAGGAAGATATTTATACAAAACAGAAGTACAACACTCCTCTGTGTACGTGTTGCTGAAGTTCTGTGCTGTTATTTTCAGGAAGAAGCTCTTTGGAGCATGTATTAGCAGTGGGGGAGAGAAGTATAACTCTAATGGATCATACAGGATATTAGAGTAAACCCATGATCAGAGCTAGTGCTGAGGACTAAAACCTCATCTCATTATGTGCCAGGGGTACCCCAGCACATCTATACAATTGTCAAGACAGCCAAAGGGTTTAGATGTGCTTCTTGTTTCCTTCTGATCATTGAGGAGGAGTTCATGGGAGCTCCTAGAAAGACAGTTTGTCAGTGTTTTCCTGGTCTTGAAGGTTATTTTTGAACAGAGATATATTAAAGGTCATCACTTACTTGTGCATATGTGATGTGGCTTTAAAAGCAGGCTTTTCTGTTGTTTTTTTTTCACAAAGTAATAGCATCCTTGTAATACACAAGGCCATTATTGTTTAGCAAGGTCTCTTTTTTGCAGAAAAAAACCTCATAATTTTAGGGAAAAATAAAATTTTTGATTTCCCTTTAATTTGGTTGAGTAATTTTACATTTTACAAGAGATTAATCAAAGTCTGATACCTTCCTAAATCCTACTGGACTAAGTTGTCCTTTGTATGTAAGTGTTATCATGAGCATGCATGAAACTTTTATTTCCTGATTTCATGCTTCATAAAAAAAATATAAAAATATAAACTAACTAACTGTTGCAATAAATATCATTATTCAATGTAGGATCACCTCTGTCTTGCTGAGTAGCATTTTCATAATACAAATTTGTTGCTAATTTTGAAGAAATACAAGTAGAAAAATTGGTCTCAATGAGACCAAATGTGCCAGTACTTTACATGTAATATAAACACATAATTCCCATTAACTTGTGTCCTTTGCTTTTTTTCTGTCCCTGAGAACAGTCAAACCCCACTTTCTCTGTGTCTTGCCATTAGGGACCTGTAGTGAGCATGAAGAGCCAGGCTGAGCTTTCTTAAGGTGGACACCAAATACACTTCCATCAGCCTCTCTTTGTATGCCATATGCTCTAGGCACCAACCATGTTGAAGTCGTTTTCCAGACCTAAGCCAAGATTTCAATTTCTGTCTTGTGCTCCCTCCAGTTTTGGGCTTGTCAGTACTGCAATGTGGCCTGAACAAGGAGAACAATCTCCTGCTCATCCCAGTGACTGTGTGCTTGCTGAGACATCCCAGCCTACCGACTGCCTTCTTCCCTGTGAGGGCACGCCACTGACCCTGTCCTGCTCTTTTTTCACCAACTCCCTGAGAACCTCTTTTCCATCCAGTGAGGTCCTTTCCCATGCCACTGTGTGGGCTATTGCGTCCTAGCTGCAGGGCCTGGCATTCACTTCATAAATCAGGTTTTCATCAGCTGGTCTTCCCTATCTGTCTGGATCCCTCTGAGTAGAAATCCTTTCCTCCAGTGTCTAAACTGCTCTCCCAAATACATGTGTGCATGTCTGAGACTGCTCTTTATCCCACTGTCCAGCTCATTTGCAAAATGCTAAACTGTCAAATGCGGGGGAGCTCGACACCAGTTTGTACTGCTGACCACCCCCTTTTAAAAACTTCTGGCCCCAGCAATTCAGCCAGTTACTAACACACTGTGCTATCCACCTACTCAAATTGTATCTCAATAGTTTGTGTGATATTACATGAAAGTATGCAGCCCCAGTATATTTAAAATACCTGCCACTCTGTTTCTGTACATATTTTAGATGTGCCAGTCTCACGAGAATTTTCTGAACTTGATCATTTGCTTTATGCATGAACTGTGGCAGAGAACAAGACTGTGCTCACTCTCTGGTTTTATCAGATTGGTAGGGAAAGCCTGGGTTAAGTGCTTATTTCCAAATTTTCAGTCAGTGACTGCAATCACTGACTTGGCTGTTGGCTGCTCACTTAAGACATAGTTAGTGCTGGAGTCAAAAATTTCAGTAATGTACAGGGCCTGTGGGATGGCACAGATTTGAAGGCCAGATTTGATTCTAACAAATGCTGATTCTGTCCTGGAAAGAGGCATCACTGAGGACCTGGCCTGCCCGAGCTCTGTTTCCAGTCTTTGCTTAAGATTGCAAAACCATCCTCAATGTTATCTCTGTGGCTGACTTACAAGAAGCCTAAACTTCTTGCAGGAACAGTGGATTTGCTTAAATTTTTAGGTGTCTAGACTTGAAAAAAAGTAGAAGTTTTTTATTAGCTAACTCCCGTCCTGTTAACTCAGGTGCTTAAACAGCTTAAAAGGAACTACAAAATATGTGCAAGTTGAATTCAGGCTGTTATGACCTGTGTTGATACAGGAGTTACTTAAGGTGCTCTATCAAGAAGATAATAATGCATTTATGTAGACATAACCATGTGCAAAATGTGGGATCTCTTGACAGCTTCAAAAGCAAAGTAATCTGATTATAAAATCAAAGCATTTGACTATTCCACTAGAAATCAGTGCTAACGTTACAAGAATAGCTTTCTTTGTTCTACTGTTTTGTTTTCAACCAGGAGTGTGGCTTGCTGAGCTTATCTGCTTGCAGCTGACCTTCAACAACAAGCACCTGTATGCACTCCCATATCACCCTGTCTGCAATCTCCAGCTGTCTTCTCTGCATATTTAGTAAACACTTCAAACTACTGACTTAGGGGATACCCAGTTTCTCAGCAACAGGCACTTCTCGCCAAATGGGACATTTCAGTTCTTTGTCCATTGTGCTTACAATGGGGTGAGCCTAAATTGTTTGGATGCTCATCAGGAGAGTTTAAGCATCACTACCTGTCCTTGTCTTTGCAGTGAAAAGATGCTGACCACAAAAGTGCCTGTGGAGACTGGACAATAAACTTTGTAATCTCTGACAGCTGCATAGTTCATGCAGGCTGCCCTGCATGGTGTGTCCGTGGCTTCCATGTCCACCTTAACCTCTGTACTTCATTCTGGGCTGCCTTCAAGCCAGCAAGCACCACAGAGACTCAGCACTTGATGTTTCTCCAGCCTTGTCTGATCTGTGTGCGGGAGAGGTCATGGGTGCTGCATCTATCAGCCCTTCCCAGACTAAACATGAGGGCTTGAAGGCCAAAGATTCTCTGCAACATCCTTTTCTGACTGCTTACTGGGAAGGCTGAGATATACTACCCCTCTACTTACTCCCTCACTTTTGCAGCCCTTAAACTGCCTGTGGGAATGGTGTAGGGGGATGTTCAGTTATCTGAAGGCTTTGCAGGGTTTACCTCACTGTGCATATCTTTAGGTAAATACAATAGTTTCTGTTGTTTTGGAGATTTTCTCATGGTCCCTAAATATTCTTGATCTAGTCTGGGCTACTCTGGTGCCTGTGAAATAGTTAGTTTAAAGATTCCAACTGCTGCAGATAGAGATTGTTTTTGTTCCATGATAAAAACAAAAAGGCTCCCCTAAGCTTGCTGTTTTCCCAGGTGATTAAATTCAAGAGCATGATTTATATGCATATTGAAACCCCGATTTTTTAAGGACGGAAGGATTTGTGGTCAGGGTTGCTAGTGTCTCAGAAATAACTAGATTATGTTATGCTGAAGGTAGGGGGTTACTTACTCAAGAAGTTGGATTTTGAATAATTATGTAAATATCTTGTTTATATTTCATTTTTACCTTAATTTATTTGCAGAAAAAGGAAAGCATGGGATGTGTCACCCAGATGCTGAAGTCCCATCTGTTCCATGCAAAGGGAATGCCTAAGGAAAGCAAGTGTTTGATCCACATCCACACTTTTCCCATGCTTGTAAAGTTGTCTGTGGTTTGGAAGTTTGCCTCAGCAGGTTCAGTGGGCAGCGACCCTGTTAAAGTTGTGTAGTAGTAGCCATTTTTGGGTTATTTATTTATTTATTTATTTTTTTCCATGTGGACTCTGTCACAAAAGATTTCATAGATTCCTAGAAGAAATAAGGAACGGCTCTAGTCAAAAAGCTATCTATTCTGGATAGAGTATTTGAGTTGAAGCAACTTACTGTTTCGTACCATCTCCATTAATTTGTTCCAGAGTAGAAGAAATTGTTTTAGAAGCTGTTTGTAGTAGGGCATAACAGGCTTTCCTTGCTGAAACAGAGGACAACCTACAGGCTGTGCAAAAAAAAAAAAAAAAACCAAACATAGAAAAGAGGTTCTGGTATCCTGGCTGTATCAAGCAGGAGCCAGAGGACTGGGACTAGAGAGATTTTGTTGCTTTTCACAGAATCACATTAAAATAAATATGCACAAGTATATGTTCAAAAAGAACTTGGCAGAGCCTCTGAAATACAGTCTCCCTGGTTATGCTATAATGGTTACAAGGATGTTTGGAGATTCAAAAATCAATTTGTGCTGTGGAAATTCTGGGGAAAGTGATAGGTGATATATAGGCCTTGGGCTTGGCACAATAGCTCATTTACCTTCTTTTCTGTTTCATATTCTGTGATATAAGTGGCTCAGGATCTGAATTTAAAAGATTCAGCACTTGGCTCATTTGGAAAAGGTGATGGAAGGAGCTGGACAGGATGAAAGGAGCATGAGAAAGTTCCAATCTGTTTAGTTCTGTGTGATTAAAATTAAGGAACATTTCCAAAATAAGTATTTTTTGATTAGGGGACACTGCTATAAATCCAGAATTAAAAATCTTGACGAGTACTGATAAATCTGTTTGATCCTCCTCAAAGCAAATCTAAAGATTGCAAACTGCAGTAACATTCCTGTCTTCTCCAGGATAGCAGTCCTGGCATCCCTACCTTCTGGGTTATCCGTGAGTACCCTCTGTGGGAATCACTGCGTAACTGCAGAACGAGGCACAGCCAGCACACAATGGGACTGCATTACAAAGGAGTGCATTTCTGAAGCTTGGCAGAGCTCACTGTATCCCCAGATTCCAACGGTGCTCCCAGAGAGGGGCTGGGAGCCACCTTTTGACCTTTTACACCTTCAAGAGGGGCTGTCCAGTCACTTATCTCTATGTGAGCTTCTGCAGACTGCTCCCATTGCTGTGCTAAAACCAGGTAAACTCTGAGCTGGTGTTTCTATAGTAGTAATTAATGTACACAAGAGAATCCACAAGTGTTCAAACCTACACACTTTTATTTGGCTATTTTATAAATCAGCTTGTTGTAATGAGAAATGTAAGTATTTCTTTTCAGGTTGCATAGCTAATCTCACTGTAGGAGACAAGAAAACGGGACTTTTTTCTGCTTCCTTTTGTACAAAGCTATCTTGCCAGGCCTCCAGATGTTATTAAGCTGCTGCCCTTTAAAACATTCTATAATGATGACACTTGTGTAATCTGAGATTATTGCCTCCTTGTTTTGACCACAGTCAGAAAGAAGAATTTTATTGCTAATATGGACAAGAAAATCAGGACAGATTGGTGGTGACCTATCATTTTAACACAATTCACTTCTGCATCACAGGAGCATAACACATGAAGCTCCATATGAGAATGAAATGAGTGAAGGTGGCTCTGGGTGCAGCTGCAGCAGGGCTGCAGGTTGAGCTGTGCGTGGCAGAAGCCAGAGGCACGAGGATGTGAACAGCTGAAACTGCACAACAGAGGTACCTGGGACCTGCCCAGCTGGAGCAGCAGACACACAGAAAATACGGCAGAAGCTGAGGACTCAGCAGGAAGAGCTGGGACATGGAGCACACGGACTGTGAGGGGGTCCCCAGGCAGTCCTTTGCTCAAAGCACCAACTCCTGTTATAACTTTTATGCATCATGATTAAATTAAATTTCTGCTATGGGAAACCTGAGGTCTAGCCAGTAAGGAAACCGGATCTGACGATGAGAGGGAACTGCGTAGGGAGTGAAAGGGGCACCTGTCAGAGTTGCCCATGGTGAAGGGGCCTTGGTCCCAGGAAAGTCTCTGGGTGCTGTGAGTGTGACCCCCAAAGTGCCTCCTGATGGCCAGACTGGATGTTTCCTCAAGACTAAAATTAAATGTGTCAAGAGACAGTGCATCACCTTACTGAAAAACAAAGTCAGCAGAAAGGAAAGAAAGTAAAATAGAAACAACTAGGTGCTTGAAAATTAATAAGCAGAAGCAGGAATTCATATGTTCACTGTAGGACCAGTTCAGAAACAGGTTCTGCAATTGAAATTATGCTATCCAAGGTGTTGGTTCACAATTCATGGCAAATGTAAAAGGAAAATGAAAGATCTGGAAATATGACCTGAAGAGACTTGCAGGATCAGAAGCTTCAACCCCCATCAGTCATGGACAAATATGTTGAGTGAGTACTTTAGAGCTAGTTAGCTTGTTTCTCACTCCAGTCTCCAGGCAGCCTGTCCTCAGTCCCAGACCTTAGAGGATTAGACACCCATGCAACTCAAAATGTGCTCCTGAGTGGTTTATACCTATTTCATTATTGTCATAATTGTACCCCAGTCTTTGATTGAATTTTTTTTTTTTT
>PYHW01009189.1:4154288-4167056 GCA_013186435.1 Turdus rufiventris | reverse complement strand
TTAAGGACAAAAAATGAAATGTTTGCCAATACCCAGAGATGCGGCTTATAGTCCGTGCGGCTTATATTCGTGAAACTACTGTACTTCATAGCTGCCTGCATTCACCCCTTCTTTCTCCAGCAAGTCTTCCTACTCTTTTTGTGGAATAGGAAAGAGGACTGGTCAAGGACACAGCTCACAGCTGGAGGGAGGCTTCAGCATTCCTGAAATATTTTTCTTTCATTTAAATTCTTGGTTCTTGGCTATGAAGAAGTTTCATGACTGCTGACAAAGCCAGCAAAAAGAAGAGGTTTCTCTTACCAGCCTTGAGCTCTAGAACTCTTGTGGTTAACAGTGTCCTCAGTTTTGCCTCCAAGAGACCTCATTCAAAGTTTCTGAATCAGAGAAGGCTTGAAAATTGCATATCCCACTGCTCAGAAAGTGATGTAACCCCTAGATTGTGTGGCATGAGCTGAATACAGCCAATATATCCTCCAGGAGCCCATTAGAAACTGAAAATTCATACAGAAAAATCCTGAAGTGGGACTACTTCTATGCAGTAATCCTCTTTTTTCCCTCTCACAGTTTGTTTGAAAACAGTTTTAGATTGAATAAGAACATTTTAGTAAGGAAAGAAAATGAAAAAGCAATAAATGGCTTACAAGGCTCATGATGGTTAATAGTGAAAGTGAGAGATATAATCAGATTTTGAACCAGTTTTAGTTCCAGCTGTCTCTGGTTTGGTTTACTAGAGAATGTTCCCTCACAGGAACTTGCTCTAATACAGTCAGAGAAAATAAGTAGGACATTTCATATTAAAAAAACCTGCAACAGTAAATTCATTGCACATAGCGAAGATTAAACATTTAGTCAGAAAGCATTGCTTGATTCCAACTGTCTTTGGAGAGCACTAACAGCATTTGGATTTAGTAGTTTGGATTTAGTAGTAAAACGTTAATTAAATGAAATGGTGAAGGATATTATTCAGTCTTTACTAGAAATCATGATCTATAAATGAATATGCATTATTCATTCCCCTGGGTAGCTTCAAGGCCAAGGAAATAGACTCTTATCACATCAGCAAATCTCACTGAGTATCACTTAAAAGAACAGAAAGACAGATATACACACATGATGTCAAATGTAACCAAAGAGTTCAATAAATATGTGGGAAATCTACTGGAAAGTTTAATTAGAGTAGTTCAAGTCACTAGGTGGGGGGAAAAGTCAAAAAAGGCAACAAAACTATGAAAAGTTCATGCTTGAAAAGCAAACTGAGAAATCCTGATTAACAATACTAATAGGGGTGAACAAGTTTACATACTGATTAGGCTAGACAGAATCGTTTTAAATAGCTCTTACTTTTGAGTCCTATGTGAACTAAAATTTTTCCTTCCATTATAGTATTTGTTGATTTTAACTAGCATAAGAAAGAAGAGGTTTTGGCCATGTGTTTTGTGCTGTAAGTAAAGCTAATCATTCAGGCCTTGAAACTCAGTTTGTAATGTCAGATTAATTCAGTATTCTCACATTCTTGTGTTCCATTGGAAAAAAAAACCAAAAAACCAGTGGATTAAAAAAAATAGTCTTTAA
The DNA here is from genome assembly GCA_013186435.1 of Turdus rufiventris. NCBI lineage: Eukaryota > Metazoa > Chordata > Aves > Passeriformes > Turdidae > Turdus > Turdus rufiventris. The sequence goes on along the minus strand of PYHW01009189.1, from coordinate 4,165,484 downwards.
AAAGAAGAGGAAATGAAAAATTGAACTTCACAGCAAGACTTCCAGAGATTCATGTGACCAATGTAGCCTTGTCTACTTGGAATTTTAATGGACTAGCTTTTCATTAAGGTATATAGCTAATTCAGGCAAACAGCTGTCCAGTATAGAGATGTTTATCTGATTTTGCTCTAATGCTTTTGGAGTGTCTAATGTCAAGGTGACCCAATTTGGGTGTTGAGGCTTGGAATTTCTTTCTGCTTTACTTCTGATTTTGTTTCTTCCCCCAGCCCTTTTAGTTGATGTTAACCAGATGTGAATGATACCACTCATCTAGACAGGTAAGTGGCCACTTCTACTGACACATCTGACTTGCTAAATGATTTAAATGTTCATTTAGTGTGCAGGTTACAACTTACATTGCCTTGTTCTTATCTGCAGGGATTTAGGCTTGCAAATCTGTGACTGAGCTATAGCTTGTATTAATTATGAAGCTAATCTCTTGGCTTACTGATGTCATCACAGAGACAAAACCAACTAAAGCTTCATAATTTTTCATTTGTTCTATCAAGACAGTGAACTATAGCACAATTCCAGTGCAAAGGTTACTGAAGTCACCACTGAACTGAATCTGGACACTAACATGAAAGAATCATGTATCAGACCAGTAACCAAAGTGCAGAATCTTTTCTCCAGGTTGTGAAGTGCACCAACTGCAATGAGTTTCCAAAAACTATCTGGAAAGCACATTTGGGATAATAGTGCCTTTGTACAAGTTTAAAGTCCTTAAATTTAATCAGAACTGCCATTTTAAAATGCCTGCTTAGTCCATAGTTCCCAATCATTTTCTTGCAGACCATAGTATACGGACATATTTTATTGAAAACTGTCACTTGGTTCTCCATAATATCAAACTGGTTTATCCCTGGGTACAGTGCCATATATGATGTGATTAATCAGAGTAGCAAACGGTTTTTACTTCTATCCATCAGGAAAACTGAGAAGATGCTTAGGTGAGGAAGTTCATAATGATGTTTCACTCTGTTCTTTCAGTTACAGTAAAGGAAGTGGTCACATCTGGGTGGGCTTTATTTGGACTGTGATGGGAACTCTACCAGGTCACAAGATCTGTTTCTGTTAAAGATGCTATGTTCATCTAATTCATTTCAGAGAAGTCTTTCATAATTAGCTGACTCATACACTAACATGATCCAATCCAGATGAAGGGAGGGGAAATGGTGAAATAGCTCTCAAAGCTGCAGTTTCCCTCTCTGATCTCTTTATTAACTCTTGAAATCCCTTTATCCATTATGTTTCTGGGAATGAATGAAGAAGCTAACCTCAATATTCTATTTAACTTTTAGCATCATCATTTGAAAAGGATTATAATTATTAATTGATGCTACAAGAAATGTTTTGCAACTGCTTTAATTGTTTTAAGTAATGAGATGAAATCAGAGCAGTCGATATTGGAACCTTGAATAATTACTTTGTTTATTTTATGACCAAGTCATACAAACTTGTGTGATTTATGATATATGATATATAGACCTGCATTTTATCTCAAGATATTTTTTTTACTTATATCAAAATTCACAAAAACTACAATTATTTGATTCAATACAATAGACTTCTAAAACTAATCTGATTAATCAGAATGTTCAGTGGGATGCCAAGTGAAAAAATCTAGACTGCTAGACATCTTTTATTTTCTAAATGATGTACTGTCATTGATATACTGGTGATCTGGGTAGTTCATCTGGTATTTCTGTTTTCAAAGACATGGCTTCAGTGTAGCTAAATCTGAAGAAAAAAAAAAAAAAAAGAGAAAAGAGATCTAATTGATTTATTCTCCTTAAAACTGGTAGAAGCATAAAGTACTAAGGTAAGTCCCTGGAGCAAAACTGATTCCAACAACCTCGTAGGTCTACTCTGATTTAGAAGATCCTTTTTCTCAAAGACAGAAGCAATGCCACAGTGGGAGAGGTCTTGTAGGAATAGAGGGTGTCTGTTGCATCCAGGAGTAGGGACTCCTGGAAGAATGGAGAAATGTTTCATGCACAGAAATAAGAAACTGCAATAACCACTGATTTTTTAGTTGTGGTCCTAATGACACTTGAATAATAGAATTATTTTTTAGATTCTTGATACGATAGTCCTGATACTGAGCATAATTTAATCAATTATGCTACACGCCACACATATGATGCTACTAACTAAGAAGAATATAGTGCACCTCTTTATTAAAAGACATCTTGCTTTCTAGAAAGGAAATGCAAAATGGCGATATCTAAGTAGTTGAAGTACTGCTAGGAAGGAAACTGAAGCAGCAATGTTTAGGGAGAAAAAAGAAACTTTTAAATGTTGTTATTGTTTACATATTTGTAAATGTTATTGTTGAGGCCTGCACTCAACATAATTTGTGGCCTTTAGGAGAAAATACATTGGCCTATCTTGGGCCAAATGACTAGCACATATATTGTTGCCTGTGGCTAAAAAAACAAGCTGAAGACTTGAGAAGGTGGAACTAATAGGAATCTATTCTGCTACAGTCTTACCTTCAATCGTGATGAATTTTCTAAGGGTTCTGTTCCTTGGGCAGCTCAGTTTCACTGGCTGAGAGTGAAGAAAAGAAGGGGTGAGTAACACAGCCATTGTAACAAAAAAGCAAAAGCAGAGCACTAAGTCCTCTATATCACAAGACTTGTGAAAGAAACTCAAAAAAGTAATTTCCAGAAGTTTGAATCTGGAAGGTGTGCACTTTTTTAGTGGTCATGTCATTTTTGTACATCTAAGATTAGCAGATGGTATGCAGCATTTTCCTGCCTTCTATCTTACCTAAAGATTAAGTGCCACTCTTCCAAACACAAACAAGAGAGAAACTCCTCTCCTTTTAGCTAACTCTGATGCTGTTTGTAGCTTCTGTGTTACTAAATTTGAGGGGAGCTAAGATAAAAATCTTTGATGCTTTTAATAACTCATTGCGAATTTTTCTCACAAAGTCTTTTCCAACTCATGTGTTGATCTACTGTGGTAGCTGTGTAAGAGAAAGATACATTTTACCACACAATTTACAAGTTGCTTCTAAGCTGAAGTATCCTGCTTGTAAAGTAATGCTAAATCAGAATGAAGACTCAGTTTGAAGTTCCCTAGACTACTCTGTGTCAGGCAACAGTCCGTGAATGGCTGTCAAACCTATATGCTTTCCAAACAGAAGAGCAGGACAGATGTCAAACAGATGTGGAACTTCCATCCCCAAAGTTCCCAAAGCAAGTGTTTCCATTGTTTGGACCATAATTATTAGTACATGTACCCTTTTTTTTTCTTGAAAGTTAGTACTAAAAGAAGGCTGATACTTACAGATTGTCCAAGGACAGATGACAGTCTCAGAGAAGAGACAACAAATGTCATGTAATCAGGCATTGTTTAAAACAGCTGCTCCCATTTAGGCTTTGGAGCATCCTACATATATTTTACACACTTTTTAATGTAATTGTTTCCCCTATTATGTCACAAGTAAAATTTCTGACTTTTGTCTATACTAGTTACAGAAGAATTCAGCTTGATACTAATGTAGTAAACCATATGGTTTTTAGAGATCTTCAGTTTAAAACCTTTCCATCTTGAATCATAAAATATTATTTTTGGATTTATTTTTTTTCAGCTTCTTGACTCATGAAAATTAATCTCTTTCTCAAACTGTTCTGTATTATTAAGGATATGAGAACCATACTGGACAATAACATGAATTTTTTACAACTACACAAAGTCAGGTAGTGAGGTTTTAAGAAAATTGTCAATTAAAACAGTATTTTAACAGAATGACAAAATTGTTGAAATATAAGAGGTCTTTGAAAGATTGTATTGTCCAACCTCCTCTTGCTCAAAGCAGGGTTAACTAGATCAGATTGCTCATGTACATGTCTTGTCAGGTTTTTAATATTTCCAAGAATACTGTAAATAGGAATGTTTCAGTGTTGGAGCAAATGCTTTGTTCTGTAGAACTTATACAGAGTAGTCTGTATTTGGTACCTCTCTCTAGTTAGAGAAGACCAAGACAGTACGTTTTATATTAGCACTGCTTCCTTCCTCTAAGACATCTCATCATTCCTGTTGCTTATTTTTCTCTGAAGGCAACCAGTTTGAAACTGATCTTTAATGACCGTTTAACACTCAATAGAAATGAATGGCTACCTTGCCATGGCCAGTTTTTTTTTTTTTTTCCCAGAGGTAGAAAATATGACTGATTTCAGATTTATACTTAGTGTCAAAGGAACTCTGGACCAGATTAAATTTAATGCCCAGGAATATATCTTCTGAAGGATTGGTGGGGACATCCTTTCTAATCACTGGTAAGCAGAATGCCTTAGTGACCAGTAAACCTCTGAATGTGATGTTGTTCTGATATTGAGTCAGGCTGCTCCCCTGAAGAAGCACTTTCAATACCTGACCTACTATTTCTGTGTCTTGTCTTTTTTTATGCTTTTAATTTTATAGTGAGGTTCTATTACATGTGCTGGAGAGCTGCAGTTTTTGTTGAAGATACTTGAGGAGAAGTATAGCCATGCAGTAAATATTTCATAAAAAGGTACAAGGTACTTTATGTTTCTAACAAACATCTGTTGTCCTAGACAGATGTTAGGGGGTAAAATAACATAAAAAGCTGAAGGAAGTACGTCCACTAAAATACTTGTCCCTAAATCCAGTTCATGTGTGTCAATCAGGTAAGTTTCTATCAATTTTTCCAGACAGTATTTCAAGTAAGACTGAATGTATCTCGTGGGGTTCTATCCATGCTGTCATGACTCTCCTTGACGGCAGCTGAATAGTCCTATGGTCCTATAAAGCCTCTTTAGATTTGGTTTCTTTTTATGGAAGTTACTGCCCCTCACACATAACAATGCGGGATATTCATGGCCAAGTGTGTAATCCCATCCCCTGTTTTCCTGCCTTATCTGTGCTAAACTGACCCATCAACGTCATATTCAGCAGAATAAACCCCCCAAAGTCTGTGTGAATTATGTTCACAGATTAAGTGGATTTTGTTTATGCAAACCATCATAGTTCATCGGTTTTCCTTGCAGCCAAAATAGCCAGAAATTTTCATTTTTAATGAGCTGAGTTTTTGATGAAAGGAGATGGGAGGCTGAATGGGATGCTGGTATGGGATATTGCCAGTGCCAAACTTCTATGAATTCAATTTGTGAGATTCACAATTATTCATAAGCATCCGTAGCTGGTGTGGACTCACAGGGATACTGTGGTTGCTGTAAGCAGCTCAACAAATCCCAGGTTCATTTAATTTCCTAGCTCTTCTGGCAGGTAATTTTTCCTGAAAAAAGAGAATTTTGAAATCTGTTCTTAGTGAGGCAGTATTCAGAATTATATTTCTAACAATTTCTCTTTGCTTCTTTGCTTTTAGGAATTACACTGTATAAAGATGAGCAAATTATTAATTAAAAATGCTAGATAAAATATTTTTAACAACTATGACACAATAATCCAAATACACCAATAACATGGGTAAAAAAAAAGTTGTATTTCATTTAGATAATTTGTATTTTATTACAGATTTTTCTGAGTTTCTATATCAATAATAAATATATTTAACTACTGGGTAGAAAAAACAGACAATGTTAGAGAGCATGAGAGCAACAGTTTAACTCGTAGCTATTTTCCTCTACTTACAATATAATATCAATTTCTTCTAAGAGACAAATATTTATTTCTCTTACAATCAAAATCCGGATTTTTATGGGGCAATGTGAGCTCCACAAGGCCATGTGCTCTATGATTTTATGACACTGGCCTGAAATGGTTTGCAGGGCTGCTAAGGTAACAATAGTGGAGCAGGGAATTCCACACACGTGCTCATGAAAGGCTCTCTTTTCTCAGTGAGCCTTGACAAGGCTTTCTTGGAGTAGCTTCTTTGATACTTTTACCATGGGAAATCTCAGCTGGGCTAGCTGGTGCTGCTCTGTTAGGTAGTTCTCCTCCAGCTGCAGTTTCTGTTTGTGTGTCTTCAATACAATACTTGTGGTTCTTTCTCCTGGGCCTCAGGTTTAAGTTGTGGATGAAGCTACCTTGTTTCCAAGAAGGTTTCTCAGTTGGTCTGTCAGTGCTTGTAAAGAAGAGCAGAAATCTGAACTGTAGCTATGCTAGGAAGTAGAGGCAGAGTATTTATCAATTCTGGGCTGAGCACTGAGAGTACCTCAGATTCAGCACACAGATTTACCAATATGACCTGCAATAAATGAATTTACCTCCTTCTAGAGGAGGAGCAGTTAAGGGTACTTAATCAGAAGAGGTTTTATACAGGTCCAGAACATTAGAATAGATCTGAAGACAACAGTAAAATGTAGATTTATATAAATAAAACAGGGGAAAAAAAATTACACATTAAGTGCTTCTAAACTCATGATAGAGGCAGAAGAATTGAATAAAATTTTTTGTTATGTTTAAAAGAAAAACATACCAGTTGGTACACGTTTAAATAAATAGATTTTTCATTAATTTTGAGTTGAATAAAACACTGTCAAATAGATTTGAATAAGCTTTAATTTTACTGAAACAAACAGACAAAAAAAACCAATCAACAACCCACACCAAAACTCCCAACACTCTCCTCTTCAATTTATTACCATTTTAAGTCCCTTGTTGGTATCCTAACTTATAATCTTCAGAGCTGGATTGCTTTTCCTTCATTTTCACTATGCTCAGCCATGATTAGGCAGCAGATGTTTGCTTTTTTTTTCTGAGTCAGACTTCAAAGTCTCCTCATTAAACCAGTGTATAAATTTTCTAGTAGCTGCGTGATGAGGTGAAAGCAGGGTTTGGGGGTGGTAGTCATAAAGAGCTGGAATAAACAACTAGTTCCTTCCTACATGTGTTAGTGCTTCTTGGTTTACAAGACGTTTTTTCAGCCTTCTTGTGCTCAAGAGAAGAGAAAATGAAATTACAGCTGTACAGTATTGCTGCCAGCCATGCTCTATGGAAAACTAACTTGGGTGCAATCACTAGAGGAGGATGAGTACTGTTATTTTTCCCTTGATTGTAATGTGACTGTATATTTTTTCAGTGACTAAAGGAGTGGCCTGTTATCTTTTGTTCGCAAACCATCCCATATCACCCATGAACTCACTGACTTTACTATTTTCATGTCTTCCTTTATGTGTTTCATGTTGTGTATTCTTCATGGTGCTGTAATGCTTTACAACCATAGCACACTTCTCACATCTAAGTGTGTCACTTCTGAAAGGGCATTTTCTGTTCCAAATCTCTGCTGTGATACTGATGGAATGCTTGCTGCACCACTGTCTTTTGTGCACTAGTCACTGAGAGGCTGCACCCAGTGCAGCAGAAATCGTTCCACAGACAGCCCTGGTTTTGAACTGATTTCCAGTCTACATTGTGCTATTCCCTTATTATTATCTTCCAATTTTTCTCATTGGAGGAGTCATCCTCAATTTTTTTCAGACATTTTAGCAGCAAATGTGTATATAGAGGTAAATATCAGAAGTTTGCCATTCATCATCCACAGATGCAGACCAATCTGCTTTTAATATGTCCCAGGATCAGCCTGAGAAAGAAAAATATTTTGATTCTTCTAAAGACAATTTATCATTCTGCAAGGGTGAGAGGGAAAAGCATTCTCCTGAAATTTGTGCTCTGACTGCCAAACCTTTCAGTTGATACAATTGTTTTCCATAGAAGGTGACTAATTGAAGTCAGTGGTTTCTCACAGTCCTGATGATCTCTGACTCAAGATTATTGCTACGCAAACAAAACGGATTTGGGAGAAAAGTAGCCAATGCTGAAGAGATTACATCCCCTCATCAGTAATTCTGGAAATGATGCAGTCTATTAAAGAACAATTGCAGAAGAATAACTAGCATGTGGTTGTAAGAAAATGCTGTAAAGATTTGTCCAGAGAGTGGTGCTGTGATCTCAGCTAATGAAATGTGTTCTTGTTTGATCAGTCCTGCTGCCTTGGGGCTCTGGCAAATTCTTGTCTTAATCTTCAGCCTCACCTGGAGACACACCCCAGTATGTGGAGATTTGCAGCCAACAGTGGAATTCACTCATGAGGAAACAACTTGAAACATCCTGTTTTAAAGTGAATGCAAAAGGGGCCAAGGAGAATGGAATCTGCCTTACTATCACAGATAAGAATCAGATGAGTGAAAATATGTTGCAAAGATAATCTTACTGGTTTAGTAAGAGTGGGAGTATAGTTATGAATGGGCACTGAGCTGCTTCTGCATTTGCTGAATATTACCTTGACAGGCTTGACAATTGTATATTATTATTTATAAATTGTCTTAATTCAGCCATCTGCAATGGAAATCACAAATGGGTGCAATTCAGAGATCCGTGTCATCCAGCTAGAAGAAATGCACTGGTTTAAAGGTAAAAAATTAATTACCTAATCAGAAATTAATTACTTGACTTTTGTCTGTCAAGAATTGTGTGTGTGACGTGTCTGTGAACTCAGAGCCTTTAAATATCTTTGTTTATATTATGCTTTTCCTCACATGCTTAGTTTATTTGCAGTTGTTACCTCAGATTTGGGGTAACGAACTCTTCAGGAAAGGCCCATTTCTTTGCTCCCTTCTTCAAGTAGGGCTCTTGGCAAAATTACGGTGTGGCCAAAATATTCAAAGATGTTTGAAATAGCTACATTAAACTTAATGAGTAATTTGATATCACTTTTTCTTAAGTACAACAGAACAATGGTCAGAATCCCATGTGTGTTGTTTAAAATGAAAAGGCCTAATTTTCGAGGGCAGTGAGAATAAGAGCTCTTTTTCTGCCTTGAAACACTCTTGGAAATAAGGCTTTGTTCAGGGCTTAATACTAGATAAGAGTCTAATCTGTATTTCAAAATTAGCTGTTGTTAATCATGGGGTTGTAACCCTCAAACACCTGCTAAAGTTTGCTGGACTCAAGTACATGCCAGTGACAAGGTGCTGTGAACTGATTTTCTGCTTAGAAGCTGCTATTTCCCAAGTCTTATTTTGAATTTTGGCTCCAGTTTTATTTGAGACAGCTAGTGGGAGAGTGTATGCTATGGTAGGAACTGTGCTTTTATTTTTGATCCTAACTTCTGCTTGTAGGCAGGAGACCTTGTTTCATGAAAGAGACAGAGGTATTTAACTGAGCTGTGACACTTGGATATGATGCAGAACTGGGAATTGTATGGCTCTGGTATTTGTTCTTTTTCAGAAGAAGTACCCATGACCGTTGTATTTGTTTCCTGGTCCCACCTTTCTGCCTGACTCCTCAGGTACTTAAGCCTGCTGCATTATATGACAATGCTGGAACACAGGCTTAAGGTCTAAAACAATTGATTAACTGACTCATAACACTAATTGTTTTAGATCTGAAGTAATGTTCTGTTGTACCATAATAAGGATGACTCAACATAGTTTGTCCATGGAGAGGATAAACTTTTATCCTTAAGAAAGTTTTCCATTCTTATCTCTTATTTCTTAATTTCAGTTCAGTGATGGAATGGAATTTAACTAAGTGTAGGTGTTTATGGTTTTCTACTTATCTATCTATCTAAAAGGCAGAAAGAGTAAATCAATCCACCAGAAATGCTGGCCATAATCCCAGAAGCACCTTACATTTTCTTACTGGAAAATCACATTAAACCACTCAGATTGCCAGTGTCCTTAGTATCCTAATCAAATCTGCAGCAAAATATTATTATGTTTGATAGGTAGCCAAGTCCAACCCTCATTCTGTCCCTTTCAGTGAACCAGAGATCTTAACTATAGACCATTTATTTTGTCATCTGGGAAGGAGGAGAAGCAGGTTAGAGAAAGACTGGAGAGTAGCATTTATCATACTCATAATTACTTTTATTACTGTGGGAGTGGGTTTAGGTGTGTCAATTGGTATTTAGCACTCGATTTCCAAGGACAGCAGCTCCTGCAAGTCTGCTTCCAGAGTGCAATCCAAGGCTTTGGCTTGCTCCCCGTGGCTCATGGTAGGGAAGCAGCACATTGTATCTGACAGGAGATGGACAGGGAAAACCTTGTTCTTCCCAAAACCTTGCCCAGGACTCAGACTAAGACTACAGACCACACTCCTAGCTCCTTTGAAATTCTTATAGTCTGTGAGTGTTGTATCACTTTTGGGCTTCCTTCTGCCTTCTAACTGGTGTGGTGCACTTACTGCTGGCTGCTGGTATGAGTTCTTTCCTGTCCCCAAAGGACAAGGGCCAGGACTGGGTCTTACCTACAGTAAAGGAATCCTTTGCACTAACCTAATTTTTCTGATGAAAGAACTATTAAAAACCTGGAGAAATCCAGGTGGACATTCCCAGAGGGTTTTGTTTTCAAAAGCTTCCTTCCATAACTTTTACTATAGTACAGTAATTTCGCGACTATAAGGCGCACCCTTTTGACTAAAATTTTCCCTAGAACCCGGAAGTGCGCCTTATAGTCCGGTGCGCCTTATCTGAGGGACACAGCTGCGAAAATTGACAACCTGGAAGTGCGAGCCGCGAGGGGGAGTGGCCCCACATCAGGGCCGGGCTGTGAGGGGGAGTGGCCCTGCAGCAACGTTGGGATGCAAGGGGAGAGGGGCTCCGCGGGGCGGGGAAAGCCGGCATCGGGGTGGCCCTGGTGTGGGGTGGGGTAGAAAGCCACCGAAATCGGGGCGGCCCAGGGGCGGGGGGAGTAGAAAGCCGCCGAAATCGGGGCAGCCCCGGCGCGGGGGGGATAGAAAGCCGCTGAAATTGGGGCGATCCCAGCACGGGGAAGGGGAGAGTCACCGAAATGGGGGCAGCAGCTACATGGGGAGGGGGAGAGCCGCCGAAATCGGGGCAGCGGCGGCACGGGGCCTGCCGGCGTCGGGTCACCCGGAGCGCCAGGGGACTCCTGGAGAAGCAGGGCCCCGGGGACGCTCCACGGAGCAGCGACGGCCATGCCCTGTCCCCAGGGATGCTCCAAGGAGCAGCAGCGGGCATGCCCCGTCTCCGGGGACACTCCAAGGAGTGGCGGCGGCCGTGCCCCGTCCCCGGGGACACTCCACGGAGCAGCAGCGGGCATGCCCCAGCCTTGGGGACGCTCCCTGGAGCGGCGGCTGCCATGCCCTGGTCCCGTCAGGTACAGGCCAGCCCGGGGGCCAATGGCTGCCGGGTTGAGGCGGGGTCTCGGCCAGCAAATGCACAAGGGGAGCTGGGGGCGGAGCCTCACTGCAAAAAAAAAA
>PYHW01009189.1:4114562-4154238 GCA_013186435.1 Turdus rufiventris | reverse complement strand
TCTGATCTACACGTTGCGAATTTTGCTGGCTGTCGGCAGGTGCGCCTTATAGTCCGGTGCGCCTTATGGTCGTGAAATTACTGTAATTCTTTACTATTTAAGACAACCTTTTAAGAATTTAAGACTGTAATTTCACAGCTTTCCCAAGTTCTTGATGAGAAAATCAGTTTCACCATCTACTTTTCTTTTTCCTTCCTTTGTTGTGTGGTGTCAAGTACAGCTTTGTCATCACACTACTCTCCCAGCGGTCTCCTCACCTTGGTTACCCTTAAGTGTTCCTGACACCTGCTAATGCTTTCCTGGGACTCCCAGCTAAACTTTTCCCATCTGTAACCTTGCCAGAACAAAATACCTGTGGACTATGCACATTAAGGGCCAAATCTGCCTCTGGAATTTACAGGTAAGCCCCCTTTTATTCAACTTTTCCCAGTCTGCAATCCTTTGGGGCACAGTGTCTCTCAAACTATGGTTTAGACTGTTCAAGCACCAGGAATAGTATTTTTTCTCAGCACAGAAGATAGCAGGCTGAGCCCCTGAATGACTGTAAGTGCCTCCAACATGCAGCTGCCAAGGCACAGAATTCTGCTGGTAGCTTTTGTGATAAATAAGTTGAAATGAAAACCTGGGACTGCAAAGATACACCTATGATGCCATGAGAAAGAAGAAAATGAGCACAAAGTCTGCAGCAAGTACAGCTTGTCAGACTAAGCAGGACAAGCAATCGTAGGGCACAAACAACCTTGACATGCATTCAAAGGGAACAGCTCTGCTTAGTTTGGCTTCTGATGTAGACACAACTCTGTGGCAAGAAGGTTTTCGGGCATAACTATAGTCTGTGTATTATTAACTAAAGATTGTGATAGAGCCTTGTAGTATAAAGTCTATTTGCCTATGAAGAAATTTTCTAGTATTGGGATTTATTCGTCATAATTTTGTCTCCAACTTATATTAATTTCATGCATTTCTCTGACCATATAATCTTTCTGACAGACACAGAGACAAAGAGAGATTTTTTTCAACATAAAGTACATTGTTTTACTTGAACACAACAATTAATACGGGGACTTGGAAATTTATATTTTGATTATTTTTCTATAATACCTCTATCTCATCTTTCAGTTATTTTGTACATTTTGTAATGTTTTCGCATCAATCTTACTCTCTGTTGTACAGCATATAAAATTAGTTCATTGAAGAAAACAGGAAAAATTAAACTTACTTTCATTTTTAGCTGCTGCAATTCCCCACAGGTTGCACTTGATTTAACATGCCTACTTCTGCATTGTTAGATAATTTCCTTTCACACTTAACCCACAACCCCCACCAAATGCAATTTCATGGGGATTAGAGGACAGTTTCATAGAGGATGTAGGATGGTACTGGAGTTATTCCACGGTTAGCAAGCTCAAGGCAGCAGAGCAGCCTGGCTCAGAAGTATTAGCAACTGTGGTGCAGTGGCTCACCTGTCCCTAATCTGCACTTTTTTTTTGCTATATAAACACAGTGTCCAGACCCTGTGATGCTGATGACTGTCAGCAGCGTGTGCCCTGTTTTCCCATCTAGCCTATTGCAAAAGAATTGTGTTTATTTCCCTTAAGCTATCATAAAGCAATCTAGGAGTAAGGACAAAACACATTTATGTCAGATAATCGCCCATCTTTTTGTTTCCCTTTGAACTAAACAGAAAGCTAACTAGTGACCAGTGTAGTTACTCTTCACAGTATACCTTAGAGTTTAGAGAGTGCTTTGTCCTTTATAACTAGAACAGGCTCTCACTTCAAGCAACTTATCTTAATTCGGACAGATAGGGTTAATTAAAAAAAAAAAAAAAAAAAAAAAAAAGGGCAGGACAACATGGATCTGAAAGGAAAACCTTGCAGAGACATGCTGCTTAACACAGTCTTCCAGGATTGCTACATATGCTGCACTTCTGATTACTCAGTGTTCAGACCTGTTTTGCTCCAACAAAAACATTATGATTTGATGCCAGCTGTGGTTCTGTGGTTCTGGGATGTGCACAACACAGAGAAAGTCAACTGAATTTAGACAGGCTGTGAAAGAGCCCACAGATGATGAAAAATTTGGTTTGCTGCAAATCCATTTTCCCCATTTACTTTATTTTTAATATGTTGGCCTGGCATGTTCCCCTTCTTATCTCTTTTATTAAGTATTACCACTTTTCCCACGTAGATTAAAATACAGATGTAGAAAAGTTCAAAACTACCAAATAGCTGCTTCACCAGAACCATCTCCTTAAAGATAATAACTCTAAATTAACAATAATGAATACTATACACATTTAGCTTTTAAACCATCTGACTTGGCTGCTTATTCCCTTTGCATCTTTTAAAAGTGAAATTTGCAACATACCCACAAGATTTATGAATTCTACTTCTTGTAGAATTATGTAAGAAGTGCAGAAACCAAGACACTATGAGTGATATCACGTCTTGAGAAAGAAAAACATTTGGTGAAAGCTGCTGCCTGATAGTAACAACAACAACAACAACAACATTTTAAATAATTTGAATGTCTTTAATAAGAAATTAAATAACTTAAAACATGTTTGATATATGTAAGTATTGGAAACCTGGAATACATAGTCAGAATTCTAGTTTTAAAGATACCAAAGCTGGGATTTCACTTTCTCTGCACTGTAACATGAAAAATGAAGAGAGAGCGTGATGAGTTTCTACTGCAGTGAATTCTGAAACATGTAATCCAAAAACCACATCTAGAGCTCTTCACCAAAAGTGGTAAGAAGTGCTTTTAGACTGATGACTTGAAAGTAATCACATTCTCTTTATGGTGTGCATGGTCCATAACAGCTGAGGGAATTAATAATTATTCTTTGGCCTCTTTCTAATGCTTCAAATTATCTCTTTTATTTTTGCCAGTGTACAAGTATGCTCAGGCTCTGGGGAATTTTAAATACTTAGCCCATCTAGAGACATTATTATTCTGATATACATAATGAACTCACAGCTGTATAAAATTCTAATTATTGTAGCCATCCTTGAGAAAATTGCCCTTTTGTCTTTGTAGACTCTTATCCACTTTGTATAATTGTCTAAAATACATCAGAAAACTGATGCAGAGAGAGATGCCAGATGTTCAAAGAGTGGAACTGTGCAGGAGTGAGAAAAAGTCAGTTAGGGTCAAACACCTGGCAGGTATAGAGAGAGCCCTAGTCTACATGGTGCACCATTTAGTATTGAGAATTTTGTTTTCAAGGAGAAATATTCCATCCGTACTGCTTTAGAAATCCATGTGAAATGGAAAGTAATAAGTTGAATAACCTGAAAAATAGTAGTGAAAATAAAATAAGACAAGCAGTAAAAGCAATGGCTAACTAGCCTTGGCTAATCCATAATTGTCTGCTTTTCAGTGCATTAAAACCCTTCCAAGTTCTGGATTTATTTGGCAGATGTCTGAAGCAGTCAACCTGAATTCTGTGTTTTATTTTACCACTATATGGGTATAAGTTAATTTGGAAGTCACAGTAAAGTTCAGTGTTCAGTGGCCAGTTTCCACTTTTGTGAAGTCAGTGGTGTCATGGACACAAACTAAGTCAGTATGGGGAATTTCAGAAAGTGCAGTTTCAACCTGCTAGTGCCTCACTCCCAAGCTTTTAAACTTTCTCTTTCTCAGCATCTGCTGCCATGTCTATGCACCTATGAGTCCAGTGACAATAATTTGGCCCTTGTGAGTGATTCTGGAGCAAGCAAGAGTCCTGCCTACTGCTCTGAGATGGCATTCTTACCTGTGCCTCTCTGTGTGTACAACTTTGCAGAGAACTGAAGTAAACCCATGAAAACTCAGCACTGCTATGGACAGATTCATTCGTCTGGGCATGGTTTGACACACATCTTAATAAAATTTGTATTAGAAAAAATATTCTTTGACTTCAATTCTTACAACAAGTTTATATATGATTGAGGTGCAAGAGATGGGCGATGTTTTTAAACTTGGTTGTATGTGTGGAGATAAATTTATAATCAGTGTGATTAAGCTACTAGAAGTAACGACTGATTGAAATATTAGAGATGTTCACAGAAATCCCATTCATCAGGACGCTTAGTGGTTTTATTTCTATTCCCAAGGGAAAGGAAAAAAATTCTCAAGAGTGGTCTGGAGCATAGATAGCTGACAAGTGTGCAATGTCTGATCAAAGATCTTTAAATCCTACAGGAGATTATAAATGAGAATAAAATGATACACAGTGAAACTGCCTTATTCCACCAGTGCCAAAGCTCTGTGACTCTACAGCCTCATCCAGGCCAGTTTAGTGGCACAAAGTGAGCAAAGCATTACTGAACAGTTTTCCTGTGGATGCTCAATAGCACATGGTGTGGTTGGGATTGCACAGCTGGGCTGGGCACCTGTTGTGAAAGCCATAAAGCAGGTAAGGGACATGGGGGGCACATTAAATTAGCTTGGGTGAGGGATAACAGCTGAAAGAAAGTCTCTGTGAATCCGGGCATTTAAGAAAACCCATAAAGGTGTTTTACATTGCACCATATCTAGTTTATTGAATTGTGGCTAAAGAGAGTGGAGTGGTAAATGAGCTTGAAAAAAGTGTTAGAAGAGTGGTTAAACATCTTCTTTTGCTATTTGTTCCCTTGTGACCTCACATACTTTTCTATTTTTGTCAAATTAATAACCTGCCTTAAGACACTGAACTTAATGACAAAACCCACGCAGTTGATAACAGGATCAGAATTTGACTCCTGGGATGTATCCTATGGTAGTAGTATTTACTTTTCCAGGAAAATAAGACCTCAAAAGAACCTTGTAGAAACCTTGACAAATCTCACCTGCATTTCCTCCTCTCTTTAGTCTGTGTTAACCCACTGACTGAGTTCAACAGAGATCTCTACAGTAGTCATCAGAGCTTGCTGCTTTCAGAAGATTGTATTGTTCTTATAAATGCAGCCTGGAAGTCACCAGGTTCTTAAATGTGTCTGAATATTTTCTTTTGGTGGCTTTCCTAAACAGAAATTCAAGACTGGCCTCCCAGCTTTGTTCTGTGGCAGTCAAGAATGCAAGAAGTGATAACATTCTATTTGTGTTTCCCAAAATGCCCCCCCACCCCCAGAATGCTATTACTGTGGTCTGAGTATCAAAAGGTACTGAAAATTGTTGAAAAATGAATAGAACGAGAAAATAATTCTCATTTCTCAGAAGAGAAATCTGATATCTCATACAAATGGAAAGGTTCTAAGAGCTTTATTTCAAGTAGGTTTCTTTTGAAGAATATTTAGAGATTGACTGAGACATTTTTGGCTGTATTTGGTATTTGCTAATTACCTTAAAGGGTACGTGTCTATAGCTGAGAATCACCAAGTGCCTCATCCTTATCAAATGGAAACACTGATGATATGGTACATAGGAAAGATTCTCCTTTCTCCTGTTGCTATCCTGAGGTATAAAGGATAAAGTCTACTAATGAGATTTACTTAGAGTAGTCTATTTCAACTTTTTAAGTGACAGAGTTGATCTTTTCTCTGATAAAGTATCAAAGAGATAAATTTATCAACTGGTAGAAGCAAATGATTCTCTATCTAAGAAGATTCAGCAGTAAAAATGTTTGGGGAACATCTGTAGAAGCCTGGAAGATCCGGGGGTAAGGAGTACGTCACTGGTAGCCGGATGGCTGTGGACCCAGCCAGGGATGGTTGGTAAGGACATAGTGTGGAAAAGAACAGGAATCACGAGAAGAGACAGGTGGGTCTCTGCAGAGCTCTGCAGTAGGTAGGGTAACATTTTTTGGGACATATGTCCTTGTCATGGCTCCTGGAGATAGGCAGCACGACCCAGTAGAGCAGGAGTGAGGCGGAATAGTAGGCATGGACTCTATGGCAGACCAAGACCATGGAAACCCCCACAGTCTCTGACCCATTTCCAGAAAGGTCTGAAAGAATGCACTACACATGAGAACTGATTCGCATAGACAGAGAAAAATTTATCTCCAAGGTGGGGAAAACTTATCTGTAAAAAGGTACCCCCACCAATCCAGGAAACAGGACACCCCAGCAGCCGGATCAACTCTGGAGCCAGGATTGGCAATCTCTCCCTTTCTCCCATTCTTCCTTCTCCCTCCTGCTCTCTAATCCATCTATTTCTCTTTAATCCATGTCTCTCTCTCTCTCTCTCTCTTCCCTTTCACCCTACCCTTTTGTTGAAAACCCACCTCTGTGCGCTTGGACAAGGAGATCAGGGACTGACTTATACCAATGCCCATGTCCAGTGTGTAATTTACAAATGAAACTTTGTAAGCTTTTGGTGAGCCTCTGACTTCTGTCATTCCTTTCTACCACAAACATCAAGGAATCTTAGGTCGCTCTTCCCCTTGAAGATGGAACACCACAACATTTTAGCATGCTTCACTAAAGCCACCAATCTGTTAAAGAAAACATTGCTGAAAAACCACAATAAAAGAAGAGGAAATAGTATAGTAATTTAGATGATGCAATATATTTTCACACTGTCCTCTACCCTTTAATAAAAGGTCTCTAGAGTACTTCACACCTTGTTGACATGATCTAATCCAACAGAAAGAACCATTGCTTAAAGAGGAGCTTCACAGGATGACCAGATAGGCTACTACAGCATCAACAAATGGCTAAATAACACTGTGCTGGGTTCACCCCTCTTTCTATGCTTTTTGCAGGAAAAGAATGAGCAAAGTAGGTTGGTTATGTACTCCTTAGAGTATTGAATCTGGAAGAATATGATTTTAAAGTATATGTATTTGTCTTAGCCAGAAAGTGAATGAGTTTATTTTTCCCTAGATTGGAATACCAGGCACTTGTTCTAATTGCAAATAGAGAAGATTTCAAAAGGAAGCAACTTTAGTAGTAGATGATCAAGGAACATGGGGGTGATGCAATGTCAGCATCAAGACTCTTAAAAAAGATATATCTCTTAATTTTTTTTGTTCTTAATGATGTGCTTTTCCTTTATAATCAGGATGATTAATTTACAAAATCAAAGAGTTGACCATGATTTAGTTTGCTATTTCCCATATGCATCCATATAATCCTTCAGTACTAAAAATCAGCAAAATTTTGATAGTTTAATCTACTAGTGAGCAGTTTAAATTACTTTAGTCTAATGATCAAGACAGGAAACTGTTGAGAAAAATCAAAAAAGTATTTTCATGTAAGATTGCAAAAAAAATATTAATCAATTTCCCCTGGTCACTTTGTCCACCAAAACAGTCAGAAGCTGTTCTCTGAACAATAACCTAAATAACCATGTTATAGGTCTACAATAATTTGCATTTCTATGGAAAGTTTTCCTCCTTTTGGAGGTTTTTGAAAAGGTCAAGTGTTGACCCCTTAGACTGTATTTTTCTGGGTTATATCTATTAGCTACCTCCTTAAATGAGGAATTGCTTTTTAACACATTGTATAGACATAACAGAAGTATGCATCAAATGCAGGGAATGTTGGGAAGTAGAACTGATCATGTCTTAGGAGGTGTGAAAGACCTGTTGCACTGTACTGCCAAAAGGAAGTAGTAGGTTGTGTGTTTCACACAGCAGGTGCTGATATATTGCACCCATCATATGTTGCTCCCAGTAAGTCATGCTCATCCGAGCACAGCCACTGGAATTGTGTTCAGTCCTGCTCCAGACTCTGTCTACCACACAGTAACACCCCGTGGATGCAGCCCAGGGTTTGATTTGCCTTTACACTGACACCTGGTCAGCTTGCTGTCCACCAGAAACCCAGACCCCTTTCAGCAAAGTGCTGCCCAGCCACTCAGACCCCACGCTGCTCTGGAACTTTGGTTGTGCCATCCTTGGAGCAGGATTTTGCACACATCTTTGTTAAACTTTGTGAAGTTCTAGCTCACCCACTCTTCCAGCCTGTCCAAATCCTTCCTTGTAAGATGGCTCTCCCTTCTAACATGTTCATCTCACCAACCAGTTTGGTGTTACCAGCAAACCAACTCACCTTTGGAGATGCTGGAGAGTGTATCCCACTACTGAGCACTGGGAGACCCTGCTTGTCACTAATAGGTCTGATATACAAACACGCCTCATGTGTGAACTTGTTGTATGCTAATAGTCACCTAAATATTTTTATGAGTTGCAGGTACTTTGAAAATCCCCAATAATAAGCACTTTTTATATATGTCTTTATATCCCTATCTTAAAAAATAATTTTTTTTTGCAGCTGTTGGTTCGTTAATTTGTTGATCTGATAATATGAAGACATGAAGTTGGAAAGATTTTGGAGAAGGTTTTTGGGGAAGATTTATTTATTCCTATTTGTTTCTGAGTTTACTTTTCCATTGTAATCTATTAAATTATTTTTCCTATATTTGGAGGCGTATATTCTGAAACGCTGATGTACAGGTGCCTTTTTTTCTTTTCACTTTTGATTTGATAATGATCAATAACTTACAACTCTGAAAATTAAGTTCCTTTATATTTTTTTGAAACTTCCAATGAAGTGAAATCTTTCACCTCCTCAGGAAGCTATTAGAATCTTTAATTACTGTGACAATTAACATGGCACAATTAATTTCAATGTTCAGCTTATTTACCCTCAGTTTGTCTCTGTGTTTTGTCATCAGTAGCAAGTTTCCATGCTTACACTTCTCATTAGGTTAATGATTTTTTCATTTCATTTGATTATAACTGCAACACTTTGGTTTTCTCAGAAAAAAAAAGAATTGTAATATCAAGCATTAATTCTACTTTCTTGTCCATAACATATTCAGTCTTAAGCAGCCTACAGTGATAACTTGAAATTCAGGCATATAAAAAGATTTATTTTACGGTTTTAAATTCAGTCCTTTTTACCCTCAACTGAGCTTTTTTCCTCTCACATGCACTGATCTAACATGTTTCTCTTCAGCAGAGCCTTCCTCCTCTCTTGTAACTTAGTAGTGATTGTTGCAGGGACCAATTTTACATTATTTAAAACAAATAGTTGTGAAGAAAAGTGAACGTGAACAGCAGAAGGACAAGAAAACTTTCCTCAGGCTGGAGCCCCTTTCATCACCAGAATAGACTGTTTTAGTGCTCCAAAGGTATAAAACCATTCAAGTCCCAACAGAGTGCTCTTTATCATTGTAAGAGAATAGTTTCTTGCACTTCATATGGATTCTGTGCTGGACTGTGTTGCCTGTAAGGTCCTTGCTATATCTAGAAAATCTCGTCCAAAATATGAAACTGTTTTCCCTGCCAACTAGCCCACACACAGTCAGTGACCACAAACCCACACAGCCATAGTGAGTAATGTGAATCTTACGTTCCAATATTTATTACTCACACCTCTCCAGCATCATCGCCTACCTTTGTGAGGGTTAGAAAAATCTCATACATGGAGCAAAAGGCTGGCAACCAGGAGGTGATAAATTGGTTCTGTAGGTAAACCATTGTGATCAAAGCTTAGCTATACATTTCAATGAGCATGGATGTTATCATAAGACAGTGTGATTATCATAAAGTGGATGCAATGCTGGGGTTGCATCACAGATGAATCACGCTATCAAATGGGAGTTGCTGTAATTCAGAACAAGAAAGACTGATCACATTAATATCTTCCATGAAAAGTGATAGCAGGAAGGTGACTATCAAAAGAATTTCTTTGTGATGACTACAACTTGCTCTGCAGCATGGTAGTAAGATACACTCCCTAATAACCCAATACCTTACATAGAAATTATCTTGTAAGGTTTGAAAAATCAGTACAAGTGATAGGTAACTTGGAGTAGGAAAGATTGTATTTCTTTCCATTTGCTCCCCCATGACCTGGATGTTACTCATTTATTTTAAAGCTTGTGAATGTATCCAGTTAGCAAGCCTTTAGACTACAGAGTGGAAGGCAGAGTGAGTGAAACCAGAAGTGGTATTTTCTCTCTTTTCCTAATACTGTTCTCTCCATTCTTGTTGAAAGACAGTTAAGTCAATTTTTAAATCCAAGTTTCTTCCTGGAAGGGAAACAGATTAAAGTAATTTCACGATTATAAGCCACATCTGATTGTAAGCTGCACTTCTGGGTGTCAGCAACCTTTAGGTCTTTGTCCATATATGAGCCGCACCGGATTATAAACTGCACTTTTTTTCACAGTGAACTTTCACAAAGTAGACAATTAGTAACAGAATCTCAGGATCGCGGGGTTTACTGGCAGGTGCCGCCCTTGGAAACATTATTTCCAAGTGAAAAAAGATACAGACAGCAACTGCAGCAGCGTACTCTGCAAGCTTTATTTACTAGCAGAAAAAGATGTGAACAATAGTGTGGCCATTTTACAAGCATTTCCAACGGATCTGCATTGCCTTTTAACAGCTGGGTAGCCACGCAGCCACACAAGACTGAAAACACCGAAAAAAACACAGAGAAATATCACAGGCTCAGATTGGCCCTGCTGCCCCACCGCTGGGGCCATGCAGGCTCCGGCTCGGCTTGGGGCTGCTGTGGACTTGCACTTCCGGGTTGGGAAATTTCCAGACTTGTTCATATATTGGCCGCTCCTGAGTGTAAGCCATTGGTATCAAAATTTTAGTCAAAATGGTGAAGCTTATAATCATTAAATTACTGTATACAAAATCTATAATACTTGAAATTTTTTTTTGTTATAATTGATATGACTACTTGCTGATTGAAGTGTATTGTGCTATTTACTTTGTAAAAATGGAGTTAAAAGATCTATTATTTAATAGTAGGAGGATTAGCAGAAATTAATTTTAAAAGATTGTTGAAGTCTTAGGGCATTGTGTATAAAGGAAAACAATTAGGCAATGACTAAGAGTTCTGGCAAGCATTTCCCATCTCAAAGTCTGTGATTTACTTTACCTCCATTTTCAGTTTTATTCCCTGTTAACTTTATTTCATTTAAAAGGAGCAGCAGACTCCTGAGGCAATAGTTTCAAATGCAGCTGTACAGTCCTGCCATAGCACCCATTAGTCTGAATGACGCAGAACAGAAGTTAAAACAAACAGATAATTATTTTGTCTTGTAAAATACGATTGATCTATATTCAGACTATGATGTGGCAATTAACTTGAAGGAAATAAAGAAATGCCAATTTCACCTATTGAAATTGCATTGAAAGAGATCCACACACAGGTCTGTTTACTACAAACTATAGGGCACAGAAAGCAATTAGATATGCTTGATAAACTGAAGTTATCATTCTCATTAGTTGATGTGAAGCATTGCATTTTTAAAAGATCTGGCAATTAGGAAGTTTGGTGCTACAAATCATTAGCCAAGATTCACAGCAAATTCTTGTGTTTATGAAGCAAAAGCCAAACTCTTTCCTTGCAGGGAGGAGGAGGCATGGCCTCTGGGAGAGGATGCAGCGTGACTCTTCAGAAGAAAGCAGTTAGTCAGAAAACACACCTGAGAGCAAAGTCTAGAAAAGTATGTTTATCTTTACTTTTATTGACCTCTAAGGAACAAGGCAAATGGTTTGTTTTTCTCTCCCATAATGCCTTTTCTCTTCCAAAACTAAAAGACACAATCTTCTGTCTCAGGAGTATGCTTATAAAAAATGCCAGTTGTTTTGGAGTAATGATAATGTGTCCTTAAACTCTGACAATGCTTAATTGCTGGCCTAAGGATCATCCTGACTATAGGACAGTTGCAGATGGAAATCTGAAAGTTCAGACAGTAGCTTAAAGGATATAGACAGCTAGTGTGCAGTAACTTGTTACCCTTTGAGATAATGTGCTTGTGTGTTGAACCTCTGGATTTTCAAAACAGTCTGGAATTTTAATGGAAATTATATATGAAATTTCTTAGACTGATCTGAGGGGGGATAGTGGACTGCTGGGTATTTTCCCCCTTTATGGCAGTGTGAAAAGTGGCTTTCCTTACATTAGATTCTCCTGTCCTAAAAAGTCAAATTGCAGGAATTGAGACGTGACTTGACACATGTTGCTGTGTGGAATAGTTTTCAGAATGACATCCTGGTGGCAGAGCAAACTTGCAGAGCTGCAGAACGAATTCTTCTGACCTGTATCCTGGTAATCTCATTCCAAGACTCTTTATGTTTGTGGTCTCAAGGTGGCACAGTGGTTTGCACTTTGGCAAGTAGAGAAGAACATTACTGGGTTGGAGCTAACATTATTACCAGTGCATCCATCTTTTGGAAGACTTGCAGAAGCATTTGTATTTACATCCAGGCTATTAATAAAATTGATTATCATTGGAGAGCCACAATCCCTGTAGTCACCTAAGAACATCCCCATTCCATATTTACTTGTCAGTGGCATTTACTTTGATGTCTATCAGTCAGCTTTCTGCTTGTTTGACATGGTAAGGATATTGCATAGTGCTATTTTTAACCAGAATGTTATGCAGCATCAAGTCAAACAGCTTATTGTAACTACAAGCATGTTGTCTCTCTGTTACATCTCCACCAAACATGCAGTCTGATTGGTGAACGCAGTTTTGTTTGACAAGATCCAATTTCTATAACATGATGTTAACAGGTATTAATTATATTCCCATCCTTTCATCTTTTATCTCTTGCATTCCATGTTAACTCATCTCCTGCTTCACCTGGATTAATTGAATGATAAGTATTTAGGTCATTTCCCTGCTGTTGTCAATATCTGATTGGTAACAGTCAACCTGCCCCTAGTTTTCTAAGATATATACAAAAGTAGTATTAGTGTGATATTCTTGTCTATCTCTTTTAGGATTCTTGAGTGAAAGTCCTCATAATTTTTCACCTGCTTTGTATCCCTCTGAGTCAGGGTTCTACGCTTGGCTTTTGAGATTTTTGAACTGCATTTTTTTCTCCTGCATTATCACTCCTCCTAACTTGTCAGGGCTAAGGACTCCTTGTTTCAGTCCTAATTTCTGCTTTCAATTTCCTGATTTGCTTTCCCATGAGAGGACAGTACTTTTTTTTCCTTCATTTTCTTTCATTTCACTTTGAAACATGTATACCTTCAATTCTCACTTGCTTTCATTATTTTTATTTAGCTTTAGACAGACCCAAACAGAGTAATGTTGAGCAAACGTGAAAACAGAGTGACTGCTTCTGTGTCTCTCCAAATGTCAGTCTCATAGCACCCCTGGTCAATGCTGTAACCTGAATGCTAGGTGTCCTATCTCCTGTTTGGCACTCAAAACAGTAAAAGAGGCCATGAAATTTTAATCTAGATGTTTTAAGGCTCTTCTTGTCCTTGATATGAACTTAGTTTTAAACTTTCTACCTTTCTTTAAACTTTCACTCCTCTTCAGGTATCTGAGCCTTCTGGTGTATGGTATGTCCAAATAATGTTTTTGTAAGTGTTATTACTCCTTTCCCTTTTGCTAGTGGTTTCCAGTTTAAGATTTGCACTATTAGGATAAAACACAGACTTAAATAATAGAATTTTATCTGTCAAATTGCAACTGAGTGTAAGAATAAAGGGAAATAAGGATAAATGGTAAGATGTAGCTCCTAGATTGAATTACCAGAAGTGTTCTGATCATTGCCTTATCACATTATGTAACCTTGGAAAACTTGGTGTAAATAAAACTGATTTTCCTTGAAGATTTTATCAACAATGATTTCTTCAGCCTGGCTGATCACATTTAGGAATGCTACTTTAGCAAATTAAAGCTAAAATGAATATTTTTTCTTTTATGGATCCTTTCGTTTGCCACTTTTCCTGTCAGAATATTAGTTTAACTCTGATGATGTTGTATTGCCTTCTTTAGTGTAAGATTTGTCATCTGACAGGCTGTGCTGCCCATTTCTAGCAAGGGCCTCCTGTGGAGTTGTGCAATGCCACAGGTTTCTTTTTGGTGCCTCACAGTTCTTTTCCCAGTCTTGGTTTTTTCAGGGAAGAGACTCGGAAAGGAAAAGGAGAGGTGGATTATCCTGTTTTGCTATTATATGTAGCTCTCTGGCTTTTCGTGAGCTGTCAGCAGTGGATGTTGGGTTTTTCTTGCCTCAGCAGGTACTGGGACTTTTTGAAGTGGATGGGGAGGTCTTAAAAGTTCTTATATGTGAGTGAGGCCCACACAGCTGGACATAAACTCAGTGGGAGACTCGTGTTCAGCATTGTCCTCCCAGAATTTCGGATTTATTCACAGAGATTTTTACTCGGCTTCAGCCATAACAAAAACATACAAGAAGACCGCCGCTCCTGCACTTCTTCCTCCAGAAGCTTCACAGTCTGTAAACAGAACAAATCATCAGTCTACAGGCTGCCTTCCTCTCTCTTGGCAGTACTTTCAACCTAGCTTCTAGCTAACAAATCCCTGCTTGTTTTCTGTTTTCACAGCTCTGTCCAGATGAGATAAGCCTGGATGGAGGAACAGAGCTGCCTCCTTGTATTCCCATGCAAGTATTTCTAAAAGGGACAGTAACATTTAATTCAAATCTATTTGAAATCAACTTCCAGGTAAGTGTTACGGTTGCCAAAGGTAAACCCACATCCAGCTTTAAGATCTGGATCTGTGTCAGAATTTCCTGCTTCCATTTCATCTTCTAGCTGGTAGTCAGGGCCTAGTAATAGCTTACCTCAAGCATTTTACTGTTTAAGCCCTCCAGTTCCGAAGAGTAGTTCCAGAAATTCTTAGTAGTGTTTAAAAATAGTTATTGTGTAGCTAAATTTGGTTGATTGGGTTTATTTATTTATTTATTTCAGTTGTTAGTTGGTTATTACTTTAACTTGAAGGTACTGGTGAATTGTATGTTCTTCAAGACTTTCCCTAAACTTATGGAAATTTGAAATCTACCCTTAGAAACAGCATCTGAGTCTATCTTTGCCTAAGTATCTGCTCAAAAACCTTTTAGAATTTTGCCATTATCTGAATTCTCTTTACTTCAGATCAGGAATCAGAATAGGTCTCCTAGACATTATCAAATAAAGCAAAACTGAGCAATTTATTTAGAGATAAGCTGGACAGTTTCTATATCGAGTCCACATTTACATATTTGTTCACTCCTGACTGTCCTAGGAGATGGGAAAAACTGCTGACCATCTATGTGGGCTTGATTTCTCTTTTCTCTGTTTCCATTTAGCTTGTTCTTGTAATTGTGAGTTTTTTATAGCATATTGATATCATAAGCTAGGTCAGGGACACCCTCATAATAAAAAGAATTGCATGGACTAAAAAAATGCATCTATCTGTAGCCATAAATGCTATTTTTCCACATCAGCAATAGTGTCAAGGGTCCGAAATAGCTTTCAGCAGAAACCAAATTTATTTATTAAACTTAGCTCATGTTATCTTAACATTTACTCAAAATTTCCACTGCTTTAGAAGCTCTCATGTATCTTCTTGAGGCCTTCTCTTGCATGTAGACCAACTCACTTTCTGGCAACAATATGAACAGAAGTTTTATATTAAGTTAACCATCAATATTCTCCGCTGATGGGGATTGACCCTTTTCTATCTTTTACACCTGCTAAGTGCTGACTTAGCCAGCTGATCAGAAACTTCATATTTGTTTTATATTTCTGTAGTTTTACTGCAACTTATTTTTCTTAATTTAGATGAATACTTACTGTTACTGAGAGAAATCAGATAAAAACTCACTTTCTTCAATAAATCCTCAACACAGTGATGAACTCTGATAATATTGCTAAAACCTGAAAATTGCAGTGCTATTTTAATTGCTCTCTGATGGATCGTCTTGAACACCATGCCTTTCCAGTTTTAGCATAAGAAAATAAAATCCACATTTATTAATTCAACAGTCAATATTAATGCATTTTGTTCTTGCATCTGTGTATGAGATCCCAGTCACTGTCTACTTCTGTTCTAGGTTATACAAACTTTACTTTGAAGACAAGTGTTCAAATCTTCTTAATTATGATATCCAAATGTTCCTTCTGGAAATATTTTGAATTTAATAATAGCTCTGCAAATAGACAGAGGAACAGTAGAACTGAAAGTGAGGCATCATTTGGTGAATTCTGCTTATGACAAAAAAGGGCAGCAAAGTACTAGCAGTACTCTTTTGTTTTCATCCACCTATGTAAAAGCAACACGAAAGTTAAGTTCTGGGATCATGGACAACTATGAATCACATGAATCTCCTAGATGAGCCAAGCCTAAAATACGGTATATGTTTCATCCATACAAAAAAAAAATTTGAAAATTGTACACTTACAATTATTACCCTGTATCAAAGCCAGTACGTAAATTTCCATAGTAAACTGAATTCCATGAATTCTGAACAGCTTTGTTATAAACAACCCTTGCCACTCTTCTCACCCAGCCAGGAGTGAAAGAGATAATTATTCTAGCCTCAAAATGATTTGTTTATCTATGAAAAGAAGTGGAGTTTATCTGCTGACTCTAACATGAGAATAAGAGTGGGAATTCCTTGACCATATACAGCAATTTCACAACTATAAGGTGCACCTTTTTGACTAAAATTTTGGTCCGAATCCAGAAGTGCACCTTATAGTCCGGTGCACCTTATATATGGACGAAGTTTGGACATTTGCCAACGCGGAAGTGCGAGCCCGCAACAGCCCTGAGCCAAGTAGAGCCCACCCAGCGGTGGCATTGGGGCAGTGCTGGCAGGGGGGTAAAGCTGACAGCAGCGGTGCAGCCTGGGCAGAGGGGGGAAAGCCAGTGACATCAGGGCAGTGCCAGCGCAGGGTGAGCCCGACGGCATCGGGGCAGCGCCTGCGCGAGGTGAGCCTGCCAGCATCGGGGCAGCGCCGGTGTGGGGGAAAAGCCCAGGGGTGGGGCGCGGGGTTTCCAGAGCTTCATGTAGCTCCTGGAGCACCTGGGGAATGTGGGGCTCCTGGTGAGGCACAGGGCACCCGGAGCGCCGGGGCAGCACAGGGAGGGAGGGAGCGGGCTGCAAGCTGTGGCTACCCCAAGCCAACCCAGAAGTGCGAGCCGCGGCTGTGCCACAGCAGCCCCAAAATGCTGTGAGCCACAGCAGCCCTGAGCTGCACCTCACCAGCCGGTGCTAGAGGTGGGTGGGAGGGCCGGGGCCCATGCACGGGGAGGGCACTTGGGGCTGCGTTTAAAGGCTAGACCAATCTGGGAAAAATGTTTGCAAATTGAGCACCTGCCAGTAAACCCTGCGATCGTGCAATTCCATTAGTAAGTTGTTACTTTGTTGCACACGACATGGATCCTTGCTGCAAAAAAATGGTGCTCTTTATAATCTGGTGCGCTTTATAGTCGTGAAATTACTGTAATCTCTACAGGGGAGTTGTTTAGCAAAATATAAAATCTTTTAAACTGCTTTGGAAAATGGGAATAATAAAAAATTCAGCTTTAGTAGAGAAAAAGGTAAATCTTTATGCTTATTGCTAAAATATAGGCCATTTTAATAATACTTCTGAAACATAATTCTGTTTATGTTAATGCCATACTATCACATACCATGGTTTGTGGAAGTTCCAATGCAGCACAACAAAATGTCTCTAGAAATTCATGTTTCCTTTATATTTGGAAGAGAAATTTGCAAGTTACCATTCAAGGTAAAACCTTAAGATCATACTTCTCTGAAAGGCTTATTTCAGGATGGTGTTAATGAAGATGTTTTACCTTCTGCAGAACCAGCTGAAGGAGTAGAAACGTTCTTTCTTCTTCTAGAAGCCAGTGAAACAAGCAATGCTGGGGTAATACCTGGAATAAGGTGAAAGAGTGGACAGTAAGTTTGGAGAGCTGAACATTGCCTGAAAAAACAGAAAACTGGACCAATTTTGTGAGTGAAAAACAGTGCAGCACCAAGCCTTCCATCTCTTCCAAAATCAGCTTCATACAGAAACGCACAAAAGAAATGTGGCTTCTTAATACATTTCTTAAAAGGAAGGGAAGTTTTACAAAGTCAGGACTATGGTCTAGACAACAGTTTTTCTGAGATGGTCAGCTTTAATTCTACACTTCTTCAGTTTATTACAACAAGAAATGGTCTTGGATTTTTGTCCTCTGCAGAAAAATATATCCATGAAATATTGACATGACCACAGTGTGTTACAGCAGTGTTTATTCTGTTCCAACAACTGCTAAAAGACACAAGGAAATAAAGTGCCTTGTGAAAGACCTCCCATGTTGTCAAAAAACTATTTCACATTCACATAATAAATAAACATAAACAAAATAAAAGAGGAAGCAGTTAATATCAAGTAACCTGAATATCAAATCATAAGAATTTACACAGCTTTGCAATTTCTTTATGATCAAAGTTGCCTTATCCCTGTGGGAAAAAAACACTTCAGAAGCTGAAATAATAGTTTTCAGGGAGAAAATACTAATGTACATGGAAAATGCAGTACGTTGTTGTCACAGCAGATCAAAAGTTGTTTCTTGATCTGAGAACAAAAGCCCTTATTTTCAATAATGTATAACAGTCCAAAGAACAAGTCAAAGTTTTCTATTTTAACGAATTTACACTTTGGATCATAAACCATTTTTTACAGATGTGATTAGAGCGCCATTAAAATAAAACCTTATTTTAGAGGGCTTTGGAAATGCAGTTTGTGCAGGAATTATATAAGCTTAGACTGGAAAAGCATGAAATGTCTAATGCTATGATTTTTCAGAAGAGCTTATTTTTTTTTTTTCCCTCTTTTTATCCTTTGTTTTTCTTCCCATCCCCTCCACGCAGCCCCCACTTTCTCCTTAACAGTTACATGAGAAAATATACTCTCATTGTGAGGAGACATATAGATTTATAATGTGTCAAGAGATGAAAAAACTGGGTTTGACTGACTGGGATGAAGAAAATTTGGCACCTATTAGAGCTGAAATTTCTCTTTCCTTGTCTCTTCATTTTTAAACCCATAACCTTAATTGATTACTTTTGTGTCTGCTGATACTTGTAATTAATGAAAATCTACTCATAACTTGTAAAAGATATTTCATTTAATCTAGTTCCAAAAGGCAAAAATTCTTTACATTAAAAAATTGTCTCTGAGACTTCTTTATCTCCTCATTTGGCTTTTACTTAGAAGAAAATATATTGCTGAAGACTTTTCTTATATAAATTCTTTTCTTTCTGGCTTTTGTTGTACCTACATGTATATCTCCCAGAAGCCCAGCACCCTGAACAAAATCAGACCATCTGTCTCCAGAGGCGATTATACTGTATACAAACATAAATATCAGATGTTCCATGTTCTTCGTGTGAACACACTCTTCTTCAAGTTGGCAGAGTAGCGTTTTCACCTCCATGTAGTGTGATTTTTTTTGGGTTTTTTTTGTTACAGCGAGACATAATTATGTTAATGAAATATCCTCAGGGAATGTACTATTTCAAACAGAACATCTAGTTAAGGTATCTTTGTATTTTATCATTATACCGGGTCAGTGGTTTTTAGATCATCTTACAGCCAGAGTCCCTACAGGTTTCAACATATTTCTTAGCTCAGTACCAAGAATGTTAATTGAACTAATAAAGGGATTATTACATGTTTCATAGATTTATTTTTTTAATGTTTGAAATACAAGATGCCCTAAGCTCACCTTATTGCAGACCTACTTTTTTTTCTTTAATAATCTGAAAGACCTGTTTCTGGGCTATTTTCCTCTCTACTCTCTTGGTAGAATTTTTTTGGTTTTTGACATAAGCATGCCTATAGTCTGTGTTCACAAAAAGAGTGTGCACTGGATCCAAACTTATTTGAGTAGTAAAGATCTAAACCTACATCTGCCTCTGTCCAACCAAGATGTGTAACCCCAAGTGTACTCTGCAGAAGAGTTGTTCTCTTCCTCCTCAGAACTCAGCACACCAAATCCCAAATCAGTGATGCATATCATCTGCTATTTCCTACAGGGCATCTCTAGGCTTCTCCCTGTAAGCACTGAATTGCTTAATTTTTTTATATTGTTGAAAAAGTGATAGTGCCTTAGTGTACTTATCAATGTATTCTTTACCATGGAAATAAAGACCTTAGTCTCCTAATGAAAGGATGTCCACAAAAAAACCCCAAAAAACAAAAAATACCAAACAAATGAACAAACAAACAAACAAACAAAACCCAACAAAATTATGAGAAAAATAGAGTATTTTACAGAAGGATACATATTTTTTTCCTGAAAAATTCACATTAAAGGTAGTTCATTATTTCACTTTCCTCAGTTTAAATTCAGACAAAATTAATCATGTCTAAAGAGTAATGGAGTAAATGTGACATAATCTGCTTACAGTAGGTAAAGATGATCTGGCACAAGTTTATTCCAGTTTTATATGATTTTGGCTTTGATCTGGACTGGGCCATTTTGCCTCTGTTGTGAAATTCATGCTAACTTTTATAGTGATGGTAAGGACAGCCAAAAAGTCATAAAGCTGTTAATTCTCCGGTGACATCAGAGTCCAAATCCGCATTAACATGGATTCTTTGTCCTGTTGTCCTCATGCAGTCACTCCCTGCACAGGATGGGAGTGCAGGCATTGAAGGAGGAGCCGATTGTGTGCACACACCGTTGGCATAGCCTCCTAGCTTCCAAAGCCCTACAGCACTTTCTTGTTCCAAACTCTTTGCATTTTACCAGATATATATAAATATCACTCCTCTGTTTAATAAAAGAAAATTATACCAGTTCCAAACCTCAAAGACATCTTCGTCCATGAGAACACTGCGAGAATGAGGTATGTATTTTCTTTCATCTTAAGAGTATCCACTAATTTCCTAAATAATATGTCCATTAATGACAAGTTGCCCTCCCAACTACACAGCCAGAGGCAAAGTTTCAAACATGGACTGAGAGCACAACAGTTTATAGATGACTAGAAAAGAAAACAAGAACTTCTAAAAGTAGTTAGATAAGAGCCCTTAAAACCCTCAGAAGCATCCACAGCACTTGTGGAAATTGTTGTAAAAAGCTATTTTGATTTGACTTGGGCTTGATGACTGTGGAACAATATTTCAAAATAGTCTGAAACAAACTTGATACATCAGTAACCTGTGCCCAGGGACTGGATGAGTGCAGACTCTTCTTTTCTTTGTGCTTGTATAAATGAGACATCTCTGCAATTTAAAGGTATTAAGAGAACTTCCACATTGACTAGTTAATGGGACTGCTCAAACTTTCCTCCAAATAAGGTAATATTTGCCTTTATTTAATGTGCAACACCTTTCTTCTGCCACTGTGTAGTTCTGTGATCATAGGACTGAGCACCCAGCGCCCACTTACAACAAGAAAAAAGACTCTTCTTGTCTTCCTTTATTTTGGATCAGATCCAAAACTGTCCTAGAGGACTAAGCTGGTGTGTGGCCTAATGTAGTGGTTTCAGCACATTAAACTACTGGCTTCAGACTGAACAGATCAGTGTCAGGTCTGGACTGAAACACATATTTTGGAATATCTGGGAGAAATATGTTACTCATCATGAGTGCTATCTTCCCTAGTCAAGGAATTATTAGAGCAGATGGAGTGTAGAGCTCCCTCCCCTTCTCTTTTCCAGCACTAACCCTTTTGGAATCTTTTTGGATCACATGGGCAGAAGGAAAACTCAGTGCCATTAACTTTTCTTCATTGTTCAGGTTTGATTATACCTTGTCCTGTTCTCTGAAATTCTCAAAGGTTTTCTTAAAGAGTAGGCTCTTAAGAGGTAACAATTTTTGTACTTGGAGTTTTGCCTGTTTGTAAGTAAAGGCTTTGGCTAGCTGTTAAGCAGTGGGTGGAGGTTTCCATTCTTACACCCTCTCCTGCTGTATCAAGCCATCAAACACCATTGGAATCCAGTGCATAGTCAGCAGACTCACTGGGTAAATCCATTTCATAGATGATGGGGAACAGGGCAGGTTAAAAGCAGCCCTATGGAAACCTGTGCTAACCAGGACAGATGTGTTGCTAAGGAAGTTTGGAAAAGAAATTAATGAGGTTCAAGATAAAAAAATAGTAAGAGTAAAGAAATAAAGTGTTTTCTTACTTGGTGGTTTTAGGTACCTGCCTTGCCAGAATCCGGTGATAATTTTGCCTAATATTAGTTCTGTTGCATTCACAGGACCACTGTTAGCACAGTAAATGTGAGCATGTGGTATCTACTGCAACTTATATGCAACAATAAGATTGAGTTGACTGCTGAATACTCTGGCAATAAGAATGTACAGGAAAACAAAGAGAATATTATATTTTCTTGACAGCATATTTAAGGCATATTAATAACAACAATAATATAATAAATAATACTGCCTATCTTCCATTAAGCATTCTTCCTCATATGAACAAAGTTGATCATGTATATAAATGAACCAGTTCCTTAACTGATAGGGAGACACTTAGAAACACACCAGGGTTGTGTTTGCTCTAAATGTAACAAGTTGAAAGTTGGGAATAATCAAATAATCTGAAGCTGACATACACTTTTCCAGCCATCAGGGCCCTTAACAGAGTGTGCAGTAAGAAACTGTCAGGTTGTCAGGAGTACTAGAACCAGTAATTATAAATGCATGGGAAGGTATTAATAATGTATTTGTGCTTTTATTATCTGCTTCTGGAGGCTGTCCAGTTTGATTCAGAACAGCTGTTTCCAGGATTTGGAGTGTGGCAATAAGAGTGGCAATGCATCTGTTTCAGTTTGGAAATACAGCATCTGTTCCTCAGACCTGATGGTTTAAATGAATGTGAAATGTGGTTTCTAGTCACATTTTACAACATCCTGTAGTAGCTGTGATTTTGAGAACAGGTGTCTGCTACCCTCAAGAATCATGGCCATGTAAGACCATGAGAAAATGGTCCCAAATTTAAATACATTTAAGAAAATGTATCAAGCCAAAAAATCTCTCTAGCAGTTTTATTATCTGTCTTAGTTTAGCAGCTGAAAATTAAATATAAAGGGCCTGTGAGTTCAGTTAGATATTACTGAAGTGTGTCATATTGGGAAAATAGATGAGTCTGTGTTTACCTAGATGTGTCTGTTGTTTTATTGTTTGACTTTTCATCATGTTCTCATGCCTGACTCCAGAGCTGCTCTTTATCTGGAATGATATTTGATGAGATTGCACTAGGAATGAGGAGTGGCACAGAGGAGAAGCTGGGTAGTGCCTGAAATATTGGTATCTACAAAGTTTGCTTAACTTCAAACTGTGCTGCTAATGATTAACCAATCCCTCTTTTCTTTCTCAGATCCATGATTTTTGTTGCACAATTGTCAGATCTTTTCTCTTGATTTTAGTTATTTCCTTAGTGTTTTCTTCCTTGTTTCATGTTATTTCTTGTCTTCTCCTTTCAGTGGTCATCTTTGCTGGATGGTTTCTCCCACTCTCAGAAATGAGCCAAGAGTAAATTATTAAGAGCTGTCTGGGTATGTAGATACAGGAGGTGGTAGCCTATTAGGTCCTCTGATGTTCTGTTAGGTGCTCTGATCATAGTTATGAATTAAGCTAAAAAAAAAAAAAATCTGATATTAATTGAAACAGAGATTGAATTTATAAAATATAAAACCCATAATACAACATTTTTTCATCAGTATTGGAATGGAATTAATTCAAATGAAAAAATTAGATTAAATAAGAAATAATCCCTCCTTGCACCTGCAACCTTAAAGATCTCATGTTTGTAGGGTCTATTACCTAAAGATGCTAAAGATCTGGAGCAAAACCAGTCTTATTGATGACTCATAACTGGTATAAGAAGGATTAATTTTGTACCAGGAGTGGCCCAGAATAGTGTATCTGTTTTCAGTCATATGGATCACCTTCTGGAATTTCTTTCACTACAAAATTAGCTGTTGAATTATAAACTGAACATAATATATTATCTAAAATCTAAACCACAAGTTAGGACTAATTATAAAACTTCCTTCTTACATTGTAATTTTTGTGTTGTGATGACTTTTCCTTCCAAGGGTCAAAGGGTAGTACAGATGTCTCTTGCAACAGATTTTTTCCAAATTATTGTAGTACCAAGACTCTTAAGATCGGAAGTTTGGGATGTGAATGTGTTCACAAGATAATGTTTAGGTATCATTTTCCTGGCATATTTATCAGCACATTTCAGGAGAGTATTAGCTTCACAAAGAACTAAAATTCCACATTCTTAAATAACAAATATGAAAGAACACAGACAACCTGCAGAAGCAGATCAGAAGGCTATGCAGCATGGTGAGAAAGACTACCTAGACTTTTACTCAGTCAAGACATTGGAGCTCTGAATTTGAATTCCCCCAGTGCTATGCTGACACTCTTGCAATTTCTTACCAAATCTCCAAATTTTAGTTTTCAAATGAAATAGATGAGGTCTGCATTATGTTTTCATCTCTAAAAGTGATGTCTATCTTGTGTTTTTCCACCTTCCACTTGTATGAAAAATATAGTCTTGAGTAAGATCTTGTATGAGTCGCAGTGAAAAGGATCATGCCCTTAAGGTCTCTCTCACCTGTAGCTGAGCTGCTCTATGTTTTCATCTTTATCAACATAAGTAACTTTCATATGCAATTAATTCCCTTAAAATGCATGTGAAGTTCAATAGTATAAGTCATGTATCTGTCCTCTTTTCCTTATCTACCATTTTACATCACATATTTAGCTAAAAAAGAAAAAAAATTTGCATATAAACTCTTGGAAAATAGTGATAATATAAACCAAATAGGAAGCAGTTACAGGAAAAAACACAAACTGCTACTTATGCATGTAGAAAACATAACTTTCCTTCTAGATTTACAAGTTCTTGGCCTTCATTTGATGTTAAGTGCTTTTCTGAAATAAAGAAATACGGTATAACAACCAGTGAAACTGGAGCATAATTCCCCTCATGTAATGAACTGCTATTATTAAAAATCATGCCCTGCAGTAAATTTCATGTTGCCAGCTCCAGAGCATGATCCAGCCATTTTGTGCTGGGATTTGGCAAGGTTTGGTTGTGTCTTATGTGCCTGTTTATACCAGTATCTGTATGAACTGATTAAATCATGTCAAGATTGGGAGACAGTATGACAGCTGCGTAGAATATGTACTGAAAAAAGTATTTTGAACAGTTGGAAATGAAGAACTATTTGTTTTATTTAGGCTAATGTGATCAGTGCAGGTGGGGATTTTTTCTGAAATTGAGGAATTCTTGGGGCTATCAGCTTTGCTTTCTTTTCAGTCTTGAAACAGTCTAACAAGTAAGTTATATGTCAGGATTGACTAAATTCCCAGGAATCTGAACTTGATGTCCCAGCACATCCTGTCCAGGCCTGTATATTCCTAGTCCATTCAGAATAGTCTGTGTTCTTCTGAGTTTCTATACATCTGCCTTTCATAGTATCCATGTCTGGGTTGAATAATGTATAGTTAGTAGTCACTGGCAAGTTGCAGAGATTGGAATTAATGCAAGAGCTAGGGTTGCATTAGCATCAATGTTAGGCTGTCATGGCTGCTTGGCTTTCAGCATAAAATCACAAAATCATAGAAATAGAATGCTGAGATTGAAAGGGACCTTACAGATCATCCACTTCCATCCTCCCTGCCATGAACAGGGACACCTTTCACTGGAGCAGGTGGCTCAGGGACATATATCACTTGGCCTTATATAAAAATTTTATACCCTTTTTCAACCAAAATGTTCCATTGTCTCTAACACCACAGAGAAATTTTAATGAGATCAGTAACGGTATATAAACTCAATTCCTCTTGTATCTTTTAGATGGATACATGCTTAAACAGCAGAATATTGGTGCTCAGTTATGCTGGGCTGTTATTCTGTTAATTGAGGACCCACTAGTTAAGGCAGACTTTTTAAGAGCAAATGTAGTCTTCCTCAAAGTCTGTGTGGCTGAGCAGTTTACCTTACTGAAGACAGGAGGAAAATGGTACTCATAGTTTCCTTACCTATCACTGTGTGAACCTTTCACTGGGAAAAGGAGATGAAAATTACCAAAAGCAATGAACCTGCCATAGTGGTGGAAGATACGGCTCAATAAAAATCACTCCGAATACTGTAGACAAATAAAGAGATTAGCTGCTTTTCTGGAGATCTGGTTTGGCCTGGGAGAGCTGGCTATGCTAAAGAATAACTGAATAGAGATGTGTCTTGTTCTAGAAAGAGGGGGGAAAGAAATAATGTGTGAATTCCTGTCATAATGTGTTTTATTAAATGGGAGGGAAAGAGCTGAATTCAGAAGTCAGAGAAAACATCTGTTAATGTCAACATCTCCCTTTGGGTTAGTCATCACGTGCTTCCTTTATACTCAACTGAGGGACAGATAACACTTAAGTCATGCTACCCTAAAGCAGATGTCTAGAAATAGGTCAGCTGAATCACCCCACCTGGGAGCTGTGCACAGATATCTCAGAAGTCATAATCTATGCTGCAGACATCTCAAATCAGTGAGATGAATCCCAGCCTTAAGGTCTTCTGTTCCAGCTCAGAGTCTTGCACAAACAGCTATCTGCTTGGGCAGTTTCTGTTGTTCATCTGATCTGGCATGACATGAAACAAGCAGCTTGAGACATGAAATGAAATGCCCTGCATTCTGTGTGTTGGGAAGCTCTGCAGCATGAGTAGAGTGCAAGTGAATATGCAGAGGCCTTACTTGGAGTACAGAGAACAATATTCAGCATTACTGGTAACACTATGGACTGAAGTTAGATTTTTAGTCAGGGACTAAGAAAATTTTGTGGACTTTATTATGGATTTCTATTTATAAGTTCTGCTGGCATTTCATTAACTCCATGATAGGTTCAGCTATGAGTCTGGGACACTTGAGTAGGTCCTGGTACAAGTATTTCAGTACAATACCTCCAGTATACTGGAGTAGTTTCAGGTCTGAGACTTGTCAACACATGTGTTCTCAATTTTTTTAATGTAAAGAGTTTTTAATGTGGAAACTTCTGCTTCAATGTCCCTGAGTCCAAACTATGTATGTCTGTGACGATTATGGTTTGACAAAGATGGAAACCTCACTGAGCATGATGGCTGCTTCTCACTGCAATGCAAACTTACTCTGCTAAAGAAGCTAAAATGGTCTAAAGCAGTGGTTAGTTTTCTGAAACAATTCCCACGTATCTAGAGTAGTAAACAGCCTGATGTTGCTGGATGCATGCAAATAAAATACCAGATTCAATGCCCCAGTTGTCACCCTATCGTGTCACTTGCCGCTGAAACAAACCCATTAACAATAAGTTAACATAGTCTGCTTTGAGGATAGGGGAAACAGACGGTTCTGGCTCTTAAAGCTCAACGCTGGCTTTACCCATGTGGAATTAGTGCTGCTGAATGTGTGACACTGAGGATGAAAAACCTGCTTGTCTAAACTAGGAAATAGGAATAGTGGAAACCCTCACCATGGGATAGCTGAGCAAGCACTGTCTGCTTACATAAGCACAGATGGTGGGAGCAAGTAAACTTCATGAAGGTGAATATTTGATGAGATGAAAAAGAGTATTTCAGCACACTGTTAACTAATTCCCAGCTTGAGCAATAGCTGATGAGCATCACACCTGAAAAACTTCTTCCAATAACTTCAGGGGCTTTAATCAGAATGTTCTGGTTGCCATGACAGGTCACTGAATCAGTCTGTTTATTCCCTGGTGTGCTGACTCTTTTGCTTCAATAGAGGCGTCATAACTGCCCCAGAACTGTGTTTCAGTTTTTCTCTTCCTTTTTTTTAAAGCCATCTGAGTTGCTAGCTTTGGTTCAAGTAGATTACATGTCTTTTAGTTTTATTAAGTAATGTCTGAGTTATAGTGTTTTCCCTTTCTCCAGGTACTTCCTATTATTTTTAAATCCAGTTACCACTTACTCATTTGCCCATTAACTTAGAGGTCATATTGTTTTGTCTAGGAGCTAAGAGACAACAGAAATAAGAAAACAGGCAGTATCTAATAAGGCCGAAATAAATAACATTTAATCTCTGCTTAGGATTCATTTTGATTAATGCTGATTAAAAGTATGGGTCTGGATGGCTGTTTGATGTTTGCATTGCAAGTGGAGTGCAAAGTGAATGTATTTCCAGATCATTAGGCTCATAACATGATGTTACTTTAGTTAGTCTAATAGCAAAACTGGTGTTTTGCTGGTGTGAGAGGGACTATTTGTCATTAACTGATGACATAAATCCCCTTGCAAAAGGGCTCAGAAAAGACATTTCTTTATTTGAAGAGGCATGTTGAAGAGGCTGCATGAAGCAGCACCTACAAGTGTGTTCCATTTTAAACAGGATGGATTTTTCCATGCGGGAGAAGCAGCCTGGTCATGGCCTTGAGCTGATAGAAACATGCCACTATATTATTGCAACAGAATATAAAGGTAAAAACATGATCAAAATGGTGTTATCTTCATTGGTTCAGGGCATAGTAATGCTTTATTCAGATATGTACTTCCACATATCCAGACCCATCTGGTATTAAGGATTCAGCCTGGAAAGGATCAAAAAGAAATTTCTTCTCAGTATTATTCATGGCCACAGCTTGGTCTCACCATCACCCCAAGTCAGTGGTGTTTTTTGTTTCTACAGAATTTCAAGCTTTGTGACAGTGCCATGGTATCTTAATTGGTGGTGTTACGGAGGTCTGGATGATTACAATTTTGATTGTGATTTTTGTAACTGGTGAATCAATACATTAGTGGGATAGTAGTGTGAAAGAAGCCAAAGCATCACTCAGGTTCATTTCTTTGGCATAGCTGTTAGCGTTTCATGGCTATTCATAAGAGAATATCCACAGAGTCAGTAACTCAGAAGAAGATAGTATTTAAATAATGTCTTTTGGAACAGAAACCTCTGTCAAAACATAAAATTTCTGTGAACATTTGTAATGGAATTTCAATTGACACTTCTCAAACTGTATTTCTTGTCAGCCTTTGACTATTGCATCTTAAATCCAAAATTTGTAGACCTGAAACTTTGCCTTTGAAAGGATGTTTTCATAAGAAAATAACGGATTTTAAGCAGTTATGTTTGCATAGTAAAAGTTTGAAGATATTATGTAAGACATGTTAAAAAGGGATAAACTTTGAATTTAAAATAACATAGAGATCATTATTTTAGGATTTCTGGCTTGGAATTTTGAGATATGTGCAACAGGTTATACAGTTAGAAAGAATATTTTATCCAACATTGTAGTTTACATTGCTAATAGTTGCATTGCAGATTTTAATAGAGTTATCAGCATGCCAAACCAAGTATCTATACTTTTAGGAGAAAGTCTCAGGTCTTCCTTATAAGGTGAAGATTTAACATGATACATTTTACAATTACTTTATTTTTCTTCTCTGTAAAATACTGTGTTGTAATAGTAACCCTCTTAGTCCTATTCAGCTGGGACTCATGGGCATAGTGACTCTTAAAACCTGAAAATTATTTCCGCAGTGTATTAGTATTATTAGTAATATTAGTGATGCTGAATGATTTTGAAAAATGTAGTGATAATCCTTAGAATAGAAAAAAAATCCATTTAGTCAAAAAAATGCTTGAAATTTAATTCTATGTGATGCCCAACTCTTGCTGGAGAAAGAAGAATTTTTGGTTTTATGAATGTATGTCCTTCATTTGATTGCACTTCACACAGTTTTGCAATATTGCTGGAGTTAAAATGAAGTTTCAGCTCTATAGCAAAACAGAGCTTTTTCTAGCTTTCTAACTTCTCAGCCAAAGAAACAGTCATTCTGACTGTAGTGCGATTTCTTTCATATTATGCCAATAGGAACAATGAAAAGTATACATATTTGTTTACAATTTCCCTACCAGTATTTCATAGCATTTTTAATTACCATGGATCTTCAAGAGTTTATACTAAGGTCCAGCTTGGGAATGAACATGTCTACTCCCATTCTGAGAAAAACAATCAGATCAAAAGTGGGTTCTGTAAGGATAAGAAAAAGACATCAACAATATTTCTGATGTTTGCCACTAGATGTGTTTTACACTACCATGACATTTAAACATGACAGTGACAATTGAGACGCAAGGGTTTAGGTGTGGCTATTTGTATAGAACCAATTTATACAGATCAGAGGGGAGACAAAATGTCCAATATATTTTTAGAGTGTGCTTTCTAAGCAGATGGTGAAATAAAGGCTGGATTGCCTTGGAGTACGAAACAATACAAACACGACTATGTTAACATACTGCTGTCATCATAATAATTCTAAAATCATCACCTGTCTTTGCATACAACTAAAATATCACCCTCAGTTCTTAATGCACAAATCATGAATATTTTAAAAGAATATTTGTTGCAGATGTCCTATGTCTCTCTGGTGTCTTTCAAGTAGTAAGTGAACTAAAAAGAAAACGTCACTGTGAAGTGTGCCAATAAGAACACTTTGACTTGCTGACTATTTGCGTCTTTTCAGAAGCGTGGCCTACAATTAAAGCAAGATGGAACATAGAACTGGGTCCTTGGCAGCATTTCCCATCAAATCAAGCTTAACAAAATCTCTTCTGTTGCGAATATTCTTCAAACCCCTGTATTTCTGATGCAAGAAACCTCAGTGACTCTGCTGATTGCAGTTTTAAGTTTTATTCATGTTCCACCAATGCTTGGCAATTGTTCAGCTTTGAAAATTCTTATTTAAAATGACTTCTGAAAAGTATAAAATTAGTGTAGACAGGCACAACCCATGGAGCTGATATTAATTCTTCTATATGCATGTTTTTTATCTAATACAATATACAGCATCCCAGCAAGTAGCCTTGGTAACAGCAAAGGTGGAAAGTTTCCTGTTCTTTTCACCTTCCTATAATGAAGTATTATACCTGTTCTTCCTATTTCCAGATGTACAATTTATATTTTTGATTATTATTTCTGATCGGGTCAGTAACTTTCCATTGCTCTTGGAGACGGTATTTCAGATAATGCATTGCATATTTTGCCTTCAAAGCCTGGGAACACTTACCATGATTTTCCAAAGTAAAAAATCTTTCACTCAGTAACTTTTGTTAAAAGCTGACAAATCAGAAAACTGTATTTAAATCTTCTCCAATTATGATTACAATTGTCATATTATCTGTTATGATATGACAATAAAAATATTATTATAATAAAAAATGACATATTTTCTAAGTCTCTAGAAATTTGTATGTTTTTCTGAAATATTATACAAAAAACTTCGTTTTTTTTCTGGGACAAATCTGTGATAATAACTAGAGTCCCTTTGTTCTGTGCTGTGCATGTAAAATAACATGATAAACAATAACATTCCAAAATTTCCACAGAAAACACACTTAATTTTATAATTTTAAATGTGATGTAGTTTAAATACGGCTTCAGTGATATTAGGAATTTTTAAGGGTGGAAATAACTCAGGGAAATGCAAGAAAAAATATCTTCTCATTTTTGATTGGTGATGTTTGAATAATCAGGTTATTGTGATTTGATAGCCTATGACATGATTCTCCTCAGAATGGAATTCCAGATGATTCTCATTCAAAGGGCACTGGTGGTTCATAACCTATGCTCTGAAAGTGAACCTTGGAATGCCTGTACTTCATTTTCTTTGGGCATTTCATGTAACTGGATGCTGGAACAGGTCATTAAACAGATAAATGGTCATTTTACAATTCCTACAATGACTCTTCTGAAAATCTCTCTGGAGCAATGATAGAACCTAAATTTTCCTAAATAGTGAATGAGTGGCAACCAGACAACCAGATGAGAAATAAATACAGAATGGTAAAACCATGTGATATTACTTGGGTCTACACAACATGGCTCTTGCCAGGGTGTATATCCATGTTGTAGACTTGGAAATGAAAACTTTAGCTAAAATCACAATTTTGATACTGCCTTATAGAACAATTGAAGATTTTTAGGTGCTACCAAGACAT
Organism: Turdus rufiventris; assembly: GCA_013186435.1. NCBI lineage: Eukaryota > Metazoa > Chordata > Aves > Passeriformes > Turdidae > Turdus > Turdus rufiventris. Next base: position 4,122,596 of record PYHW01009189.1, on the reverse strand, counting down.
TCCTAACAAGTCCATTCATAATCACATCTGCTTGTTCAGCAGCACCCTCTGCTCTTGAATTTGAATTATTTTTATTTTTATCTCAATTGAATTCACATATTTAATCACCATATCTGTCATTTGCTATCATTCCTACCAATGCTGTATTTTTTAAATTGAAGGAGTAGAGAAGGTCCAGCAGTTGGGGCCCCATCAGCCCTGTTCTGAATTCCTGGAGGCCTCTAAGCTAAGCCTCAGAACTACAACAGGCTGTTCTTGGATTTCCTTCCAACTTCCTGACTGCCTGCTCTTTATTTTATATCCCTCCACTTGCTGTTCATCATGAGTTCTAGCAGCTCCTTCACCTCCTCTGTCTTTGTGTACCTTACCTGGCCCTTCCTGAACTCCAAGACGCATTCCATTTTCAAATTACTCTTCCCTCTTCTTCTCTTTAGTCTTTAAAATGTTATTAGTGCTCTATCTGAAGATGTTCTACAGAAAAAGAAGAAAAAAATTCTCAGAGTACCTGAGAAAACTCTGTTTTTTCTTGCTTTTCTTAATCCAAGGTCTTCATAAGATTGGTTGAGGGTGTGTAAGGGGTATTTTGGCCCATGCTATTCTCAAAACACTTCTCAGAATTTTTCAAGTCAGACAATTATATGCATGGCAGAACACAAAATTGTTTATTATGGATTTATGGCAGCAAAAAACAGGTATTTATTTTGTCACTGATAAATTAACAAACATTTCATAGCCTTCCTATCAAGGTCAAGAACGACAATAACATGTGCTTATGCGAATCATAATCTTAAAAGATAAAAAATCTGATATATTTCTTTTTCCTTCTGTGCTTATTGAGAAGCCAAGAGAAGAAAAAGACAAAGACAAGATTTTAAGAGATTCTCTCTATTGAAAGGATATGAAAGATAATAACTTCCCTATTGTTGCTTAATATGGAATGGCAAACTATGATAATAATAATAAAAATAACAACAATGAAGAATTACTTGGACATGATGAAGAAATAAGAGAAAAACCCAGAATTAAGATTTTTTTCCCCAAATTTTCTTTTAGTGTGGATGCACACTTATTGAATGCATTACAATATTACAATTACAATGTATTACAGTGTATTACAATATTATAGTTCTGTAAAGTCCTTTTGCATATTAATCAAGTACACAATAATTGATTAATAATTTTCAAAATTACCATCTCCTGGAAAATGTGGATATGTTACCTAATCACAGACATTTATTTATGAAGGGACTCAGTGTTGTATGATGTGAATTCAGTCACATTCAACATTTCCACCAAAAATTTGAAAGCAACCATAAAATCATTATATAAAATCTTTGCACAACTTTTATAAGTTAGGCAAATAGTGCAGAAAGACAATTGTCTGATGATGAAGACCTATTAAGAATGCCTTTCTCATAAAGCTTAATGCTGTGTTAGTCATCTGGAACCAGGGACATTTCATGCTTTTCTGAGTTTCACCCAGGCTGTGTGTCTCTCAGCCTCTTTTTCCTTGTCTCGTTTTAAAACCCCAAGAATTCTGTGCATTTTTTTGTATTTTAGCACCTTTAAGTGTTATTTAAGCATTTGAACTGTCACCTTCATCCATTTTTCCCAAAAAGAGGACTGAAGAAGACAGTTTCTTCTGTGCACAAAAGAATCTTGCTCCTTTTTCTTTGCCCAAAGAAGCTGGGAGGAGCCTTACACTCCTGGCTTTTGGCAATGGTGAATATGGGTCCTGGTGTAACAAGACTGCAAGGCCAGCTAAGAAACCTTATTGAAACTATATTTATGCGAATTGAAAATCTTCAGTGGCTTACAATTTCTCAAATAATCATGTGTTTTCAGACAAACAAGCAAATCTCTCTTGGATAATATCTAGCAATTTCCTTAGCAGTCTTTATACAGTTCCAAGGATTTTTCACAGAAGAGTTGCCCATCTTTTAAGCAAGGGCAAAACACATAATTTCTTGTCTCCTTCAATGTTTCATGAGTGAAATGTTGCCAAAACACTTATAGATATGGCAAATTTCAGCCCCCAGGGGTGAAGTTTTGCAAGTGTACAAGGAGCTAAAAGCCAATGTTTTACTAGAAAAGAAAGTCTCAGACAATTATAATCTCATAAGAGAGTAGCAAAAAAACACAACTTCCTGAAGCAGTCCTTGAGCCAGTAAGTGATCAAGATGTTAGACAGAAAAAATCACCACAAATGAATGTCTATTCCTCTGTCTAGTGGAAGAGTATTTCCTGTCTCATGCTCAATTTCTGAACCTTTTCCTTTTCTCATCCTCATTAGCCTTGGTGAAACCATCAGTGCTCAGGCATCTTCAGAACATGACAGTGCTCTCCAAGCCAGGCATTACCATGACCATGCGATGCCATGTCCTTATTCTACACACCAGCTCCTTGCTGAATTCTGAATCACGTTTAAGGTCTGTGTGTTCTCATTCAAAGCCTTCCCAAGCCTGAGACAAAGAAGTTTAGGAGTGAAAACCATATCCATCTGTGCACCTGTTGCACAAAGAAAGAGGCAAGGGCTTACCTGGCAGTTTAGGGGCTCCTCTGATTCCTGATTCCTCTTTGTACATTCCAGCTCCCACTCTGATTACATGAAGGATTATTCTGACCTTGTGTTTTCTGTTGCAAACACATAGCAACATGCACGCTAAACAAACAAATGAACAAATGAAAACCACTCCATCAATACCAGACCCTCCCCTCCTTCTTCCCCTGGGGAAAGAGAAGAAAACAAACAATATGTGGCAGATGCTAGTCATGTTGCTTAGTGCATGAGTAAAAACACTCAGATGACATGGAAATAACCATGACCAAAAAGAAATAAAATCACAGAATAATTGAGCTGGCAGGAGGTCTCTGAAGATCTTTTTAATGTATTGGAATCCTCTGAAAAGTTCTCCTTAAATTATGAATTTTATTGTGTTAAAAAAAGTCTGAGATTCCCACAAGAAAAAAAAAGTAGGGGAAGTGAGAATTACTATAGTAAGTTTAAATAAATAAATAAATGAAAAGAAGGGAAAACTAACACTTTAGAGAAAAGTACCATTTAAAGGAAGCACAGTAATTTGCATGACAGGAAACTTGAATTCTAGGTGGTGGGTGACAATTGGTCAAATATGTTAGGGACAAATGTCAGGGACTGCTGAAAGTTTGCTTATCTAAGACTTCAAAACATCTTTCTGAAATACTTGATTAGTGCTCTGATTCAGCTGTGGAAATGCCTTGAAGAGACTGGTGAAATTACATCCTCAAAGTGTCAGCTCAACCTTAGTACATAGACAGCTGAGTTGGGAGTTCTTGTTTGCAAATTTCAGGGAGGTATTTTGAGGGAAGCCAAAACTGGTGATTGGGTTTTCTCTGAGACCTCACAGTAAATTAAGATGGCTCACCTGCTGTTTTGGGAAGGGTCAGAAAGCACTGAGCTGCTTTGTGCTGTCCTCACCCTAAACCATGTTCAGTCAGGCTCTCAGAAGTGCTTTCAGTATGTGCGCTTAGACTACTTCAAACCAACTAGTGACTACCAGTGAAGGCATGCAAGGGGGCCTGGGTGAAGACAATGCTGTAATGAATTAAATCCTTGGTCTTCAAGTGCACTGAAATTGGTAGGAACTGATTTTGAAAAACTGGTGGACTCAGGAGTGTGCCCCTAGCTGAAGCCATGTAAATCAGATTGCCTTCCAGTATAACCTATGTTAGTGATGAAACTGGTGGAACATGTGGTCTGTGCTTAAAACTTTGCTTGTTGGGAATGTTGTTCTGATGGCAAATAATGAAGAGAACTATACCTACCCTCGGAATTGGTTTAAGTAACCCTTTTGCCTGTATAAACCTTCTCTGCTGGAAACAGTGTGGGAGAAACAGCATACTCTGTCTTCAATCAAAGTTGGGACAGCAAACCAATGTCAGTGATGGCTTGCTGTTATTTACTGAATACTTTTATTGTTTTGTTTTGTTTTCCTAATTACTGTGATTGGAAACACTGTGTTTTGAGAGGTTTATGGTCAATTAACCACTTGCTGCTGTAGACACCAAAAAATCTGGTCATGCATTAGAGAGAGATGTGTCAGTGTTACTTAAGGCTGGTTCATTTAAAGCACTGCTATGATTATATAAAATCACAGAACAGTTTGGGTTGCAAGGGATATTGTAATGGTCATCTGGTCTGACAACCTTACAATCAGCTGGGACATCTCTAAGAGCCAGGTTGCTCAACTGTCCACACTAATCTTGGATGTTACAAATGATGCGGCATTCACAGCTTCTCTGGGAAACCTATTCCAGTCCCTGACCACCCTGAGAGTGAAGAATTTCTTCCTGATATCTGATCTAAAAGGAAGATCACCTTGGTAGGTGGTGGGGCTGGGCTGCTGTGTTTAACTCCACTTGGGATGTGAGATAGTGCCTTGCAGGTCAGAAAAGGGATCCTACAGTAATTTTTGTATTCAGTTTGGACAAGAGGACACGGTGGGGCAAACCAGAAAGACTGATTTGGTTCATCCTTGCAGGATCCTGGGCAGGAGGAGAAGAGCAGCTGGTGTGCCAGGTCAGGATGTGAGGCTGGGGCTGCAGGTACTACTCTGGAACTCTGCTGCTGTGGCACAGCTTCTTCAAAAAGGAAGGTGAGCTGTGGTCAGCACAAAATGTCTGGTCTGTGGCCAGCTCATGAGTGAGATTTCAACCCACTTTCTTGCCATTGCTGAAAGGGCAACATAGGAAAGGTTTTGGCATGGAGGGTGACTGTAGCGTTTGCTGTGCCTCGGGTTTGTGGTGGCTGAGTAGTAGTCTGTCTGTGACACCATGTCACAGAAGGCAGGAGCTGGGCAGCCCTAAGGTCTGTTTTTCATAGTAAGAAGGCAGGGGGTGTTAGAAACATCTTCCATGCTATGAAGTCAGGCTGCAGGAAGAGGATTGTGTCTCCCAAGAGGGTGACAGTGCTGCAGGGCCAGTGACTCCTTCTGAGAAATATCATCTGCTCTTCAGATCTGAAACACAGGGGCTGCTGGTCAATGGTCTCTGTAGTAACCATATGGATAGTTAAATTTTTAAAAGGTGTCAAACCTGATGACTCGTCTGAAGCAAAATAATAGGGATGAGATTTTTGTCTGTTGTGTTTTACACAAGGTTTCTACATGTTCTTTCAATATGGAAACTTCACTGTTGTAAATGTAGATTAATTGCCCTCCTATTTTGATAACTCCAAGTTTTGTGTAGTCTTAATGTCTATGATTTCAAAATTTATTTATTTTCTGAGAGCCCTGACCCTTTGTATCCAAAACGACACACATTCCAGCTTTTTAAGAGCACCAAACTTTTCCTTCCAGCAAAAGTTTCTCCCTTCGCTTAAGAAAATGTGAATTAACTTCTGAAGCTTGGCATATTCTGAGGTGACCAAGAGTGCAGGTTGATCTCCAAATCTTGCAAATGGATTGCACGGCTTCAATATTTTAGGCTTTCAGGTGCTGTGTTCATTGTGGAGATATCAGGTCTCTCGGTCAACACTTCTATTTTTCAATAAGCATGATTTTCAGAGCAAATTATAAAGATCTAAATAGTCAAAAAAATCTCAAAAACTCTTGTGAAGACCTATGCAAAGCATTAACTCTATACTACCATGTGCTTTAACAATAGCAAATGAAAAAAAAATTTGAAGTGCTTAATTTTAATATCATAGCATCTATTCTAAAAACTGTATAATGTTACTAAAGTTCAAATTCCTAAAACATTGGTTCCAATTAGATTTTTATAGCTACTTTGTGTGAGCACACATGTGCATGGCTGTCTGTTTCCTTGTTGGTTCAGAGTATGCCAAATACTGCAATGTTTAGTTAAGCCCTAATGTTCCAATAATTGTTCTTTACTTCTTGATGCTGAACCCTGTGGTTAGAAGTTGCAACATCAATAATAGGCAGTAATTTGTTTCCCTTAATTCTCTGGGAATGGATTTCCATGCTAGAAGGGGAAAATAGTTATTGAAGAGGCATCTCCATGAAGGAAAGAGAAGAATGAAAAGACATGAATTGTGCCTGAAACAGTTAACTAATTGCCTGTAATGATATATTTTGGCACAAATCCATGTCTGTAGAAATCAGCTTTATTGATATGCCTCTAAGGCTGGGAAGAGGGTGCTAAGCTTCCCATCCCTTGAACTGTCTGTAATATGAGAGAATCCTCTCTGTGTTTTCATCTCTCTATGAACGCATGTGTGCCAGGAATTTAGACAGATAAAACTACTGGCTGGAAAGCTGTGGATTTTCACGTAGGTAGACAGGAAAGGCAATGACTCAGTCTGGTACTTTAGTTGTGCCTTTCCATTCAGCTCTATATGCTTTCTGTCTGGTCTTCATGATTTTGTCCCTGTTTCTTCCTTTACTATGACTTTAACAAATAGCATTGAAGTGAGTGATGGTGATGTAAAGCATGACATCAGAGAGTCATGTGCTGTTGTAAATACCATGCTTGGTGCAATAGGTTTAATGTTGGCCAAAAGAGAACCAGGCAATACACAAAAAAAGCAAATCTCAAAGGAAATTATTTCTTCTTCAAAGTAGACTGCTTACAAATTTTACAAACATTATCAGTAACAGTAAGTCTTTTTCTCTCCAATACAAGAAAGGAAGGAAATTCTGATCTTCTTATATCTGGACAAACTTGCTCATGTACCTGCAGCAGCTTATTTTCTTCAACATTTCCAACTGACTTCATTGGCAGAAGACAAAAGGTGGTGCCACATGATCAGTGAACATCCCATCAATAGAAAAAGTCCACGAAAGCAAATGTTACCAACAATTAGGTCTTTTTATGTCACAGACTTTTTCTCCTGCACTCATTTGGAGAAAGAGAAGAAAGCACAGAACATGGAATGGCTTTTAACCATGATCCCATGAGGCTGAGGCTGCAAAAGGTTAGGAAGTATGGTTTTTACCCTTTTGTTACCTCCACTGTGAACTTCCAAAAAACTTAGATTCCTCCCTTCTCACAGTTTGGCACATCTGGCAGGACCTACTTGGGAAAACAAGTGGAGAAACTGGGCAGCTGGTTGCCTAGTTAATGATGCTCTGCAGAAAGCCTTGTCTGGTTCTGTTGCTGAAGCCACTCTTTGTATAAACATTCAGCCTCCAAGTTTTCCACAAAATGTAGTGACACCCCACAGTGTTTTTGCAGCACAGGTGATGGGATAGAATTAAAAAAATAAATTAAAAAAAAAAAAAAAGAAAAGAGGAAAAAGGATGGGACAATTTTTCTTGTAGCAGAAAAGAGATGCAAAACTTTTCTTGCATTTGAATCAGCCTGTTTTCCAGAAAGGAAATAAATATAGACAGGTAAGGCAAGTGTGCATCTAGGCCATGTTCATGTGTAGTAGTTGTTGGGGTTTTTTTGTATAGAATGCTTGAAAAATGGCTCAAAGACAATGTATACAAAGTACAAAAGCCAGTTGGAACCACTGGATATGATTCAGTATGAATCAGTGAGTCAGCAGGCTTGAGAACTGGGAATAATTTCTAGTGTGAAACAGCGGACCTCAAGTGATTGGACCAAAAGATTGCAATGGGAATAAACTGTAAGAACTTATGTAGTGTTCTGTCCAGTAATATCAAATAGCCAAGAGAAAGAATTTCAGCATGGGGCCCAGGGAACACCCTTTGCCATCAAATTGTAATCCATGTTATTCTCTTGCATTGTTAGAAAATTACAGGCAAAATTGTGGCTGCTTCCAGCAGTCTAGGCTACAAAGGAAATAATTCAGGCGAGGTAGTTTTAACATTTCACCCACAATCATACTTGAGATGATAGTTGCTTTCAAAAGTTTCTCAAATTTAAGACTTTCTGCTAAATTCAGTTCTTTACATGGTCCTTTGGAGAATAGGTTAAAAAAGAAAAGACAATTAATAATTTTAATTGTAACAAAGCATTTTTATTTAGACCCCTTAAAAAGTTTATCAACTTCTATATTAGAATGCTATTAAAAGAGAGCACAATTACCAGAAAACAACAAATATTCAAGTTCTTCCAGCTTCTATT
>PYHW01009189.1:4100745-4114434 GCA_013186435.1 Turdus rufiventris | reverse complement strand
TTTTTGGTGGGAAAAAAAATCCAGTGATTCTAAAGGCAGCTATTGCTCTTTGCTTGTAACCTGGATGGTTACTTAATGGTCAGTTCTGCAGATCTGAGTCAGTAGAATATGTTTGGAAAGGTTCCTGAAAGATCTTGCTACATTGCATGACTTCAAAGGGCAGTGAGAGATGATGCAATGTCTTCCACAGATCACACAGCAGCAAGGTGATTAAATCAGCATGGCAAGCTTCACAGCAGTCTGAGCTGATAGCAGTGCATCTTGAAATGCTAGAATCCAGCAAGGATAAACTATTTAAGTCATGCCACTGATGTATTAAAATGGGACTTCACAAGAACTGTCATCTCTCTCAGGCCCGTTTTCTGTCTTGATCAGAGTTTAGTTTGTACTTAAAGGATGAATTACAAAGTGTAGTGCTGACTGCCAATAAAGTAATTTCACTATTACAAGCCGCAATGACTATAAGCCGCATCGACTATAAGCTGCATCTCTGGGTGTCGGCAACATTTTGTTCTTTGTCCATACAGAAGCCGCACCCAATTATAAGCCGCTCTGTCGTTTGCAGTGAGGACCTGCATGCAACAAAGTTGCCAAATAGTAACAGAATCGCGGGATGGCTGGGTTTACTGGCTTGGCCCTGCTCAGGGTGGCTGCCAGGGAGCGGCCCCGGCGCCGCTCGCTGCAGCTGCCAGGAAGCGGGAGAGCAGCGTGCCTGGCCACCACTGCTGCCGCACTTGTTGGGGCTGGGCAGCACCACTGCGCTTGTGGGGGGTGAGCGGCACTGCCGCGCTTGTCAGGGGCGAGCAGCACTGCTATGCTTGCGGGGGGTGAGCAGCGCTGCCGCGCTTATCGGGGACGAGCAGCGCCACTGCACTTATCAGGGCCGAGCACTGCCACTGCGCTTGTCAGGGACGAGCAGCACCGCCGCGCTTGCAGGCTTTCCCTTCCGGGTTTGGAAATTTCCTAAATTTGTTAATATATTAGCCACTCCGGAGTGTATGCCGCACTTCCGCATTTGGAGCTAAATTTTAGTCAAAATGGTGTGGCTTGTAATCGTGAAATTACTGTAATGGACTCCGCTATTCTGAAGGCTGGCCCTGAAGATAACCCATCTCATTATGGTGGGATTTTGATCAGGGGATTGACAGAAAGATCTCTTTGCTACATTTGCTAATATATATTCTCAAGTTTCTATTGGTGAACAAAATAATTATACAGGCATCCCTACCGTCAGTTTTCTAAGTGCAAATTAAAAAAAAGAGAAATTTATTGGAGGAGTTATGGGAGTTCTTTCGTCTGTTTGTTGAGGGGTTTTGTGAGTTTAGTTGTTTTGGGGTTTTGTTTGTTTGTTTTTGTTTTTGTGGTTTTTTTATATAGCACTTCCTTAAGAACATTAATAACGAACATACTTCATCTCTCAGCAGATAGAGAATTTTGCTATTGAGTTACATGGCCCTGTCATGAGTAACACACATGGTAGTTCATAGTGGAATAACTTATGTAGTTAATGATCAGATGAATACCATCTAATGGGGAATGGGGTAGGGTGGGAGAAGCAAAGTACCTGTTTCCAGGGTAATTTATGTGCCTGTAATCAAGCATTTGGGCAGTAATTCTCTGCTCTATCCACCATTGGTTTTAGCAGTAAGTTTGATATGCTGATTTGTGGTTTGCAAAAGCAGAAGTCAAAATGGTTGACTATCAGGTGGTCTGACCTCCTGGGTAAACTCTATGGAGAACAACATATTTGTGTTTAGTCAGTCTCTGTTTAAGTAAATCTTCCTTAAATTAAAAAAAATAAATAAATGTACTCCTGACTTTGCTTTGATAGATTTAATCTTTAAAACTATAATAATAAAATCACCTTGTTGTGAATTGTTTTAAGCAGAAACACTTTATCTTCTGCTTGTTAGGGCACAAAGAGAGCAGGAACTCTCTCAGGAAAGCCTGGGAAAGTTGGCCTGGCAATATGCCCTGATGTTCAAGTAATAATGGGATTTGCTGGGCTAGTAGGGTTGGGAGCAAATTCCAGTAAGAAATAACAAAAATATTTCTTATGGGGAAACTGATGTCTCAATGACTGAATGGCCCTATGCTTGTCTGGATTGTGCTGAGTTCAGACCTCATGTGCTACATGTCTGTAGCAGTTTCCCTTTCAAATAACTCTTGTGTGAAACATCAAATGTTCGCTGTCTTATCGAGGCCAATTTTGTTCTTTTGAACATTTTTGGGTTCTGCTGTTTTTCTTGGATGTTTTTGAGATAATTAAAAGTAAATAAATTATAAAATATGCTAGTCCTAAATCAATTGCATTGAAAGAAACATTGAGAGACCCCTCACTAGTATTTCAGACTCTTGGCATGTTTCTGTTTTCATTTTACTCTATTACATTTCTACAGAGGATATTTGCCTTTGGCTGCTACTAAAGTTGAAGTGCCTTCTTAAGATTTAAAATTGATATATGTTCCTACTTTGTACTTAAGTTCTGCTTCAACAGAAGTGGGAAGCTTTGGGAAGCTTCCACAGGCTCTGTTCTGTGTGCCAGTCTCAATGATTTTATACTGAATGTATTCACCTTGCTGAGCTGCAGATGAGACAACCATCCTTTTTACTCTATACAAACAGGATTGATAGGGATCACAGTTCCCCCTTTTGTTGTTTTGTTGGGTTTTTTTAAGCTGAAAAACAATTTTCTGCTTAACATTCAGTGAAAGCATGACTGGAACTTGATTTCTCGATATTTAAGTTTCCCACAAAGGTAACTAACTTTTATTCATTAGTCTCCTCCTATGCTTCACATAACAGGGCTGAAGTTTGTTAGGTTGAAGTTAAAGTGAGATGCTTCCTCCAAAGGAAATGTTGCCTTTACAGCTGTGCAATATTTAACCCTTATGCTGCTGAGAGCTGAGGTGCTTTCCATGAAATCATAAACTGAGAAATCGACAGAAAAATAGTTATTGCTGACTGGATGTGTTAGTCAGTTCCTCCACCCAGAGTGTGGCTGAAAGAGTTCACATGAGCAGATGATGGGAGCTCCTTGCATGGAGAGACACATGAAGGCCTGTTGGTGAACTTGCAAGGGCAAAGAACTCCCACAACAAAATCCAGTATTACCACCCTGTGAACTAAATCTTTAACTTCTAATGTCAATGGAATAACTTTTTTTTTCACTTATTGTATGAAGCCCTAACGCTGATCTCCTGAAACTTTTTTATTGTAACTGGTTGTGTGACCGGAGTAGGAGGAGAAATAGGCTTGGAGAAAAAACAGCCTGCCACTGACAGAATTTGTAGTTTATCTGCTGTAGAATGACTTTTTCGTTAAAAATGTTCTGTATGAGTAAACATGCACAAATTGCTTTCAATTCCTTGCCCTTTTTGAACTCCCTTGGGTTTGAGTAATTGACCTTCTTCTTCCCATCTTTGTGGTCACATCATTCTGTAATCATCGGCAACATCTGCATCTTCATCACATCAGCCATCACACTGCTGACAGGGTTTTCGTTGTGGAATAAAGACAAGTTTCTTCCTAGGCATATCGCCATGAAAATGATTTACTTTCCTATAACCTTGTCAAATATTCTCATTCAGCCTTTATTTATTCTGATATCTGTAAACAACAATTACTCTAATTGGCTCCAAAGACTTGACACCAGACAAAACAAACCACACTGTATCTCTTTGGTGTGGTGGGTGGGAAGGCAGCACTTTGATCTCTGTTCTAGCAGTGTAAATAATGCTGGTCCTTGTTTACAGTGAATGGTGTTTGTCCTGGTATGCTCACCAGTGGGGACAGAAATATCAAGGATTTGACAGGAGGTGCACCTGATACATCTTGTCAAATGCCATGCTGAATGCAAGGCTTGGGTTTATCTGAAGCTGAGTTAGGTGACAGATTTGCTCAAATCTGTGTCCATTTGTTAATGGGCAGCTGGCACTGAGCGTGCCAAAGCTGCGTGTTTTGGTTGCTGAATGACAGTGACAGCATTTGCTGCAGGAGCAGAGACAGGGCAGCACAGAGCAGGGTTTTATTTCTTCAGGCTTTGCAGGAGTGGACCTTCAAGAAGCCTTCTAGAAATAAGCATCTGAGGTGTGGTTAACAAAACTGCTGAGCTGAGATCTGTGCTATAGAAATGGTAGTGATACAATAGTGAGTCTAGGCTTCTCCTTTAGGGCAGCAAGTGTTGAAGAAGAGGAGCAAAAGATCACTCAGATCTGACCTAGTAGTAACTTTATTGCACTCTCATTAGTAAATTTGCGTATACAAAATATATAAGATTTTTTTTGCACCAGTAGTCTATTATTAACTGCATTTTATATTTGGGATTCAAGTATTATTATGCATATTTACTCTATGCATTTTAAATGTGATATATAGACACAAAAACGTTACTGACCAACCCATAGGTGTCTGTTGTCACATAAGTGATCTCAGCCTTGAGACATAATCATGAGTGGTGTCTCTGCTCATGGGGACATCACTGCCATGCAGCCAACAGGGCCTCATGGTGCAGGCATTTATGGCATAAAATGCTTGCTTTCTAGTAATTTTGATTTGATTTCTGCTGTGTTTATGCCGTTTCATCCACTTATCAGTCCAATATCCAACAAAACTTTTTTTTTTTTTTGGTTGGTGCCATGTTGTTGACGATAATCTCACGCAATACAATTGATTTTGACCTCGCCTAGGTGCTGAGCATCAGGCTGGACCAAAGCAGAGTTAGTTCAAACAGGAGGGCATCCATCACAGCTAAATGAAGAAGATAGTGGAGATATTGAAGCCAATTCACCTTTCTCATGCTACTTCTTGCAACTTCTTGCTGCTCCTCACAGTTCAAGAATAGTCTTCAGATACGGCAACAGGTTCGTAACAAAGAAGTGCACTTCACATCATACATGTGAGTACATTGCAGGCCCTCACAAGACAGGAGGTTTTGAAAGCAAAAAAAGTTAGTCTTAGTCACATTAATGCAGTTTCCTTCCCTGAAGTCATAGATACAGATTTCTCTTGGCCATAAATTGCTGGAAAACTGGAGGATATATCAAGGAAAGGAGTACTTCCCCTTCTTAATTTCTTTTTTTTTCCTTGAAGTACTTACTCTTATCCACTCTTTCACCAGCTATGGCCTCTTTCATAGTCTTGTATGTGGAAGTCCCCGAGCCTGGTTCTCCAAAGATAGGTAACTGGTGATGATGAACTAGCAAAGCGATAAACAGTGGAGAAGGAAAAGTGTGCCCTTGAGCCAAGGGAGATTTTTGTGTGCCTTCTGCAGCTGAAAGCTCTGATCACTGGATAGCCTGTCCTGCTGTGCTCCTCTAAGCATTTTAGATTTCCTGAAGTAAATCCTCTTCCCTGACATTAAATGAACTGTGCCTTGGATCAGAAAAAGTTTTTAGGATATTGCCTCTTCTGATTCCTCATTTCCACAGGGATCTGGTAAGAATTTTGTTCCTAGATACTGTTTGAGGATCTGGACTGATGACAGTAGTAGATGTTTGGTTCTGTTCAGCCTTAGCAGTGCCCAAAAGCCTCATTCAGTATTTGCTGATCCCTGCAAGAAAATTTTTTGTTAAGCTTGTGAGTTCCCAATAAGGTTCTGTGTTCATAGGTATACTGGTATGTAATAGCAGTGAGATAATGCTGCTTGGCTCCTAATCTTGGAAGTTTATTGTGTAGTAGATTTTTGTTCCTTTAATTGCTTCACAATTCTCAGCCATATTTTTTTTCCCTCAGTGGTATATGTAACTATTGAACAGATTAAGGATATTGGCTTTTATTGTTCTAGTAATGGCACTCCTTCATGTTTTAGAGAGCATTGCAAAGAGAGGGCAAAAAGAGGTGTAGAGAAAAAATAAAGATCCGCTTTTAGCATCCTCCTATGTGAAAAGGGCAGAAGAAGTAAATCAGTACCAAGTATTGAAGAAAAGCTTTTAAATGTGTGGCTACAGTGAGCGTTAAACTCTTGTTATAACTGCTTCAGTTAAAGATAGCTGAAGTACTACTTTTGTATATTGTTCAGGATCCTTTTCCCCACCTTTTAGGCATGTAGTTTAGAAAACATCTGTGTATTTTCTCTTCCCCTCTTGCACAAGCTTGTCTCTAGTAGAGCATCCAGTTGCTGGAAAAGTTATTGTTTTTCCTCATACCAGAGATTAGTAATGTAGTCTGAGAGATCAGAGGGATCAGATGAGCACATTAAATAAAAATCTTGTTCTCATTCTGATATCCTGCTAAGTAGAAAATAGATGAGTGAAAGAAAGCATCAGGGAAATTAAAAAGCACTTAAAAGCACATTTCTCTTAACTAGGAGAGTTTCCTCAGATTCCTTGGAGATATTGGCTGCTCTCTCTGGCTCTGATTCAGAAAAGCATTCCTGCGCAAATGCTTAAGGACACACTTATCTCCTCTTGAATCTGATGGTGCTGGAGTCTGGGGCGGTCTTTGTCTGCACTTGCAATGGAGGGTACAGCACGGGACTACACAAAAATGTTCTGCCTGCTAGGTCTCAGCACGTTTTGTTGAACATGGGAAAAAAAGCTTTGTGCAAGTAGACCCCCAGAGCTCTTATTGCCCACACCACTTATCTTTCACTGCAACATGCCTTAGGTGTGTTACTAACGTGCATTCTCAAGTGAGGATGCAACACTGGAAGGATTCAGCTTTGATCTGAATGATTAAAAGATTTATCTGAAGGATGACCTTTGTTTGGGATATTGTTTCCTTAATCAAGCAGCTTGCTGATTTTTGGTCCCAATTAAACAAATTCCAGAGGAGGTACTATGACAGTGATTTCCCTTCCAGTATGTCTGTGCTTTGTAAACCTCCTCAGCCACATCCAGGTTCACACCAGGTTCAAGTGTCATCAGTGTAGTTCTCATGTGGTCAGCAGGAGGATGCTGCTCATCGTTCGTCCCTCCCAGAGTACTGCTCTCACTGACAGTTTTAAATCAACATTCACTGCAGTCCACTTCATAGGAACAGTCATAAATTGTGCTGAGCAGATCATCGATTTCTTTGGTGTGTCTGTAGAGATAAAATGTCAACAGGAAAGTTTGCAAGTTTATTTTACTGCTTCTGCTTCACTCCTGATCCTAGCCAGGATACTTGTAGATCTAACCAAACAGGTTTGGGCAGAACAGGCTATAACATCTTGTTTTGAACAGCTGTCAGTATTTGCTGAAGGAATAGCTGGGATTCATAAAACTGCCCCTGTGGGTTTTATACTCCCAAGCCACATTTCAGAAAGCTTCAGCCTGTCTCTATAGACATCTAAGCATTTGTTCTAAATGTCTAGATTTCCTTTAAAAGTGACACACACTGAAATACAATTCTCTAGAAAAGAAAAATATTTCCAAAATGAAAGCAGTAAGTCTTTAATTTGTTTCTGTGCTTCTACTTTATCACTTTCTTCAAACCTCCTGCTTAATAATGTAAACCCTTCAGTCTCATCTGTGCGAACTGAGTAAAGGGAATGTTTATTTCATATCCTCTAGGAGGTTGTTTCAGCATAATGGAGCATTTCACACAGCCTGCTTTCCATTTTATTAATTTAGCTGAACTTGCTGACTATACATGAGCTGTTGACAGGATTTGAGTGAGAAATCTTTAATTGCCTACTTGAAACTCACAGCATAGTGTCAGAATCAAACACAAGATAAAAACTTCTAAAATCCTGTGTGAAAAATAAAAGTGTTCTAGACACTTTTATAAATAATAGCCAAATTTTTTTGTTCAGCTTGTATTTCTCAGCAAGTCTTACACTCACTGTCATATTTCAGACAGATAGGTTGTTTTATTTATTGATTAATGGGATCCCACACAAACTTCAGTTGCTTTTGCCAGTTTCAAGGCAAACCAATACTCCACTTGAGTAAATAAGGTAGCATTTAATTTTCTGTATTGAGGGAGAAGAATAAAAAAAAGATTGCAAGATAAAACAGATATCAGTTTCTCAAAAAACACCAGCAAAGAAGCAGTAAAAATTATTTTGAAAATAAAACCTAAAGCAGTAAAATTCAGCAACTACAATGTTGGGGTTTTTTTAAGAAGTCAGCTCTTCCATCCCTATTGTTCCAGTGTAGGGAGTAAGACTAACCCTGGAACAGAAATTGGAGTAGTTGCAGGAATAGTTTTGTATTTTCTTTACCTTCACTGCTAGAAAGTATTAATAGGAAAACTTTCTGTCAAAGGATTACCAAGGATAGATAGCAAAATTATTAAAAAACATGAAATTAAAAACTGCTAAAAGGGGAAGTTGCAAAGAGAATTTGCTTTCTCATTTTATACAAAATAATGCCCCTAAAAATTCTAAGAACAACATTTTCAGGTGATCTATTGTCTCCATCATGATAATTCTGTTGTCATCGAGATACTTCTGAAACAGAGGCACCTGTGGACTTGAATGGCACAGGTTCTCCTCATCCCAAAGAGAGTTTAGCAGGCATGAGCGGACTGCTCAAAACCATAAAATAAACTGTTCTCAATAACTGTGAAAGCAAACATCATTATTAACCAGAGAGCAAACAATGGAGGGAATGTAGTGCTCTGTGCTAGTCTGATGTGCTCAGAAATCAGAATTATTTTAAGCAAGGTAGAAAGGTCTATCCAGTGAGATATTCTACAACTGTTGGAAACAAGAAGAAATAATATTAATTTACTATATGATTGAAGGTATAATTTTTATCTAAAATTTGTTTAAATTTTTATTTGTGCAGTACCGGAAGTATAACTACTTCAAAGTTTCCTTTCTCCTATTAAAAAAGAATAAATAAATAAAAGCAACAAGTTTTTTTAAAAAGCAAAAAACAGTAAATAGAAAAAAAATTGGAAATCAAAAGTGTTTCTGAGGGGAATAAAATTGTACAGGAGGAATTGATAAAAGCTGCCCAGAATACTCTGGAATCTTACTCTTAATTTCTAAGTTTTCAGTAAATCTTGAAACAGTATGGAATTTCCAATGGAGAATAAAAAAAATTAGTATTGCATCAAACTCTGTGACAGGGTAACAGTCCAGCCAGGATAATTAGAGCCCCAAGATAATAAGTAGAGTAATGGAGCCTTAGACAACAAAAAAGAATGATGTCATTCCACCAATC
The DNA here is from genome assembly GCA_013186435.1 of Turdus rufiventris. NCBI lineage: Eukaryota > Metazoa > Chordata > Aves > Passeriformes > Turdidae > Turdus > Turdus rufiventris. Next base: position 4,105,339 of record PYHW01009189.1, on the reverse strand, counting down.
AGTGCAGGATTGTGGAGAAAAGATAATGCAATGCAAGCATAATTTCTTCAGCTATAATGGAGGCTTTGATCAATAACAAAATTATGACACTGAACACCTGATGCAGTAGTCTGCAACATCTACTTATGTTTACTGTTTTCTACTTTCTTAGTGTGGTAGATTAAGAATTGGATTTTAATTGTTCTTAAAATTTGACTACGACTCAGTGAACAGTCACAATTTCATTTTGTATTTGAACCCTGTGTGGTATATTTTCCTATAGTGGAAAAAAATCTTATTGCTACTATTGCTACTGACAAAAGTGGCTGATGATATCAAGATTGAGGCTTGGGGAAGAAAAAGATGGATGGTGGAGTGTGTTGTAGGCTGATGTACTACTGATTGAATAATAAAAGTTACTGAAGCTACTAAGGAAAATGTCTTCTGGTGAAAGCAAGAGAAAAAAAAAAAACAAGAAAAGAGAAAAAAACTGACAGTCTAACTTTGAACAATACCTATCCAGCTAGAAAGACCACAAATAATTTTATATTACAAATAATTTCAGATATCTTTGGTATTTGCCTGAGCTTTTAAGATTTCAGTGTTGCAATATCTTGTAAAGAGTTCTCTCTTAATTTACAGATGTCTGGCAGTCAGTGGGTGTTTTCCCAGGCAAGACAAGATTCCTTATCACTTCTCAGGGAGTACCAAAGGAAAAATGTCAAACTTCTATTATGCTCTTAAAACATTGATAATTATTGATCACATAAAAAACACAAAAGGAAAACTATGTCAAACATGTTCCACTGAAATAATTTGTGTGTAATGAAGAGTTCAAGCATGGATTTACTTTAGCCAATGGATGTCACTGTTGTTCCATTGCCCGTCATTCTGCCAGTACTGAAAAAGGCCATGCTGAAATAAAACAGAGGTGAATAGAAGCTGCAGATAGGATTCTGCTGGTAGGGTTGAGGATATAGCTTAAGATATGGTTTAGAAACATCTACCTCATCAACCATAAAATTTATACCATTACTTCAGAAAATATTTTCTACTAATATCCAGGCATTGACTACATGCAAAAGTTGTCAGACAGATGTTGGAGAACAGGATTGCCAGAGTGGGAAAGAAGTCCTTGCATTACAACACAGGAAAGTGTGTATTTTCTCAGAAGTAAGAGAATATTCACTTGTCTTACAATGACAGGTTCACAGGAAATAAAATAACAATAACCCAGTTGCTGATGTATTTAGCCCTATCAAACAAAACATATTAGGGTGGTGAGGACAATGATGTTAGTAACTAATTGTAGAATAGAGAAGATCAGGCGCCATCAGGTCAAGCAAGTCAGTCCAAAGACAAAACTCAGAAGGAAATTTACTTTGTTTTGCTTTTATGAGGAGCATTTTTTAAATGTTAAAACCCGCTAGGGAGAGAAATCTGAAAACAGACAAAAATTTTAGGAGGAAGAAGGGGAAAATACAGACTTGTAGGAGCCAAGGGGAGGAAAAATCAGAGCAAAGGCGAGTCACTCATTCTACCTCTTAGTATGTAATATCCTCATCAATAAATTGCAATGGGCTAGAACTCCATCTTGGGTGAATGAGTGTGGTGCACACTGCACCAGAAAACCTCAGTAACCTTGTCTGACTACCTGCCAGCACAAGAAGAAAGCTTCTCCCATTCCCCAAAGTGCTGGGACAATGCTGGCTGGCATGGGCCAAAATTGTGTCAAGGGCTCTGTTAACAATTCCAGTAGGTACGTGTCAGGGCCTGACTCTTTACCTCTGGCCAGGAGAAGGTTCTTTGGAAAAAGGGATACATTAAGGCAAATGAGGTCAGCAGCCTATTAAAGAGTCATGCCAGAATACACTTTGGTCATGTCCAAAGCAAGACTTGAATTTGCACTTGTACAAACTGCTGTGAACATATTTGGCCACTCCACCCTTGAAATGCAGAGGAAAACCCCCTGAAACTTAGGCACCTGGCTCATGCTGGAAAAATCTCCTGAAAACAATTCTGGAGGAACCTTGAAAGGAACTGGGCTAAGGACTCCACAGCACAGTGTTTCTGCAAACGTCTCCAAAGAGTAGGCTCTTGTTTCCTAGATCCTGGTTGGACTCTGAATGGTTTGCCACAGGGTGCCATGCCATATGGAGGTACTGGAGCAACTGCTGCACTTTTTCTCAGACAGGTGTGGGAAAACCTGCCTGGACCATGTCTCTTCTTCCACTCACTGATGACAGGCTGTCTGCAGTAGCCTGTACATTAACTCTCTTTCTGCACCGTGATGGCCATGTCCCTGGGGCCCTTCTGTGTGAAGAGCTGGACGGGGGGATGGATGGTGTCAGAGATGCACTGTTTGCCCACAGCACTGCCCAGCAGGGCCTTACTTGCCCTGTAGTCCTGGGAGTGGTGGCCTGGGCAGTGGTAGCAGTGTCCTGGCTGTGTACATCTAGGAGAGGAAAACCAGAGAGGCTGTGATGCTGTTCTGCAGAGTGCAGCATGCCACAGAGAAAACCCACAGAAGGTGGGATTTTTTAAATCTAGAGTTTATGAGGGAATGTGATCTTCCTGCTGGGTGTGACTCCTCCTTCCTGGCTTCTTTCTGGTTCTCTCCTGGGCTGCATGAGAGAGACAGAATTGTTCCTGTCAGATAGTGCTGGAGATCTGCTCATCACTGAGTTGTTGGTAGTGTTTGCTGTTTCCAGGCACCAGTCTCTCAGGTGTAGGTTTGACAAAGATTGTTGAAGATTACTGTTTTGCTACTGTGCTTTGTGACATACAGACATATAGACTATCCTCAAGGAGAGATTTGTGTGTGCATACACACATGTAAGCTGCAAGAAAATAGAAGTTTTAGAAATTAAATGGTGCTTGATTTCTGGAAACAGCCCCCTTTGCTGACTCCAAGGAATGGGAAGAGTCACAGGGTTTTTCTTCTTCACTCATGCTGAAAATGTGGGTTTTATTTCCTACCTGAGCACCTGAATTAGCACAGCACCCTTTTGTGCTGTCCTGTGGGAGGAAACCAGCACTAAATCTGAGTGAGGGAAGCAACCAAATTACCACTGTGCCTTACAGAGGCCCCATTTTCCCCAGAAACCCACTGCCAAGTGCTGTTTTGACCAGACCTGCTGAGCTGAGGTAAGGTCTAATGGCTGAGCTGTTGCTTGAAGTGGTTATGTGCTATGCTGAGAAGTCATAAACAGCTCTTATGTAAATGGTTTATGAGGGAGTGGGGAACCTTTAGCCATGTTAGAAGCAGATCTGAGCTGATAACTTCATACCACACTGTTCTCACAGATTATTTTGTTTCATAGAACAACAACAAAACAAGCCATTCCCTCCCTTCCCCCAGCGGAGAGCAGGGGTGGTAGGTTCTGTGGCCTCCAGGGACCAGGCAGATACGGGAGATATTCACACGCAGCTGAAGGCTTGGATTCAACAGGCTGAACAAGGAGGTCTGGTCAAAGACCAGGTGTCACAAAGCAAATCAATGCAATCCCTGGTGTAGGATCTGCATTTGATGTAGATGCAATGGTGGCTAAAACTGTCTTGTGGTATAAATCAGTTACTAGTAGTTTCTAACACTTTTACTAGATTCTAAATGATAGCAAAAGCAGAAAGATGCCTTATGAAGAAACCAAACAAATAATGCAATTACTTTATTTTTAAGCTTGTGCTGTATGCATTTGTATAAGGGAAAAGCATTCTGCTCTTGCCCAACATATTGGGCAGGTTAAAAGATAGAATTGAAGGCTGTTTCTGCATAGAAATGTAAAACTCCCACTCTTTAAAAATCTTAATTTTTGCTTTTCAAACCAATTTCTAACATGCCTTACTTGCATGAATTGCATTCCTTTGCTTATAATACAAGACTGAGTTTTCATGGTGACATAGCTGTGGGAACTAAAATAGCTTTTTAAAAGTTAATTTTAGAAAACTTGAATTGTTTATTTGTGAAAAGTCCTTTGGCAAACTGTTCAGGGAGGTAAGGAACTCAATGACTTCCCATGAAGGAGTCAGAACTTGAGAAGTATTAAGGTAGGCTATTTTTTTCTGGCAAGTTTGAAATTAACCATTTATGGTTCTATAGTTTTTCCTTTTTTCTGTAATCTCAATATGTTAGGATTTTGTTATGAGAGATGGTACGATCACAACATTCTAATTTTTTTTTTCTTGGTATAGTGGCAGGAGTTAATAAAAAACTCATCAAATGCAGTAGGTATGCCAGATTCCCTCACTCTCCTCCTCCATCATTTTGTTCAAAAGCACACATACATTTCATAACTGGTCCAAGAGGAAGAATGCTGTAAGAACATGAATAACAAAATGTTCCTGTTCAAAATACTATCCCAATTAAAGACTGCAAATGCTTCTGCTGAAGCACACTGAGCAAACTGCAAACTGTAGGGTTAGAAATCCTCTTGATGAATGAAGTTAAGAATGAGTCTCAGATAAGTGCTTCTAGCAGAGAAAATTGTGTATAAATAATTGAGCCTCTCAGTTATTTCAACAATGATTATTTTCCATATGCTTATAGCCTCCTTGTTTTGTAGGTATCAGTATTTTACTTCTTCTCTGTATTCAGTTTCTGGGGTCTCCTTTTTTT
>PYHW01009189.1:4017724-4095653 GCA_013186435.1 Turdus rufiventris | reverse complement strand
TAGCCGCCCCTGAATGTAAGCCGCATTTCCGGTGTGGGAGCAAAATTTTAGTTAAAATGGTGCGGCTTATATTCATGAAATTACTGTACTAGCAATCTCTGGTCAGAATTTAAAAATAAATTAAATGAGGGAATTTGGGAGCATTTTACACCTGTTTTCCCACTTAATTTCACGATTACAAGCTGCACCATTTTGACTAAAGTTTTGGTCCGTACCCGGAAGTGCAGCCTGTAATCCGGAGCGGCTAATATATGAACAATGTTCTAAAAATTGCCAACCCAGAAGTGAGAGCCTGTGGCACCCCCAAGCCAAGCTGGAGCCAGGCCGGCCCCAGCAGAGGCGGGAAAACCTGGCAGAACTGGGACCAGCAGCGCAGGGGACCCTGGTGGAGCACGGCACAGCCAGGAAGCCCAGCGGTGCGGGGGATCCCAGTAGAACTGGGGCCAGCAGCACGGGGCCGCCCAGCAGTGTGGGGAAGCCCGGCAGAACTGGACCTAGCAGCGTGAGGGAGCCCAGCAGAACTGGGGCCAGCAATGCGGGGAAGCCCAGTGGCACTGGGGAGCCGAGCAGAACCGGGGCTAGCAGCATGGGGGAGCCCGGCGGAGCAGGGGAGCACGGCAGAGTAGGGGAGCACGGCAGCGCAGGGAAGCCCGGCAGAACTGGAGCTAGCAGCGTGGGGGAGCATGGCAGAGCCAGGAAGCCCAGTGGTGCAGGGGAGCCCAGCAGCATGGGAGAGCCCAGCAGAACCGAGGCCAGTGGTGTGGCGAAGGCCAGCAGAGCCAGGTCAGGTCAAGCAAACGTGGCGGCGGCGGTGCAGGCGCCAGGCCAGGGCGAGCAAGCCTGGCGGCAGCGGCAGCCTGCCCTGAGCAGCCCCGCCGAGCTGTAGTGCCGAGCTGGGCCACCCGGCCCCATCGGCAGCCCTGAGTGGGCCAGTAAACTCCGCGATCCCGCGATTCTGTTACTAATTGGCAACTTTGTTGCACGCGGGTCCTCACTGCGAACGACAGAGCGGCTTATAATCAGGTGTGGCTTGTGTATGGAAAATGAATGAAATGTTGCCAAAACCCAGAGATGCGGCTTATAATCGTGAAATTACTGTAATTAATAAGCTTTTCTTACACATTTGATGCGTAAAATGTTCAAAGAACTAGCATTTATTATGCTTTCTTAACTTTCTCAATAAATTTCTTTTCAAAGTGAATATTTTATTTTCTTCAAATTCACAATGAATTACCTGTGTCCTCTAAAGTCTCAAGAAATCTTCTGAAGCTTTCCTTTTCATGAACACTTTCATATCTGTAAACTAAAGCAATTTTGGGGGGTTTTGGTGTTTAATTTACTTACCATCACTATTCCCCCCTCCTCCCCAGCCACCCCAAGTGAGGGTTGGACATGGAATCTTTAAATTGATGACATGTAATCACTTTTAGCATGGACCACTTACATTCTTTTAGCATGGAACACTTATGTTCTATAGTTTCACACCAGAGCATGGAGAGGTAGAAAGTTCGCAACTTCTCTTACTTCCCCTCAAGTTTTGTTAACATTTCTCAGTGCTCAATTATGTTTTCATTTGAGAGACAAAATGGGTGCATCTATAGAGAGTAGGGATCAGAGATTACCTAGCATCAGGCCTTTTTTCACTTTCTATTTCATAAAAAAATCTTGTTTAAAGCAAAATACTTAGTGAATGTCCCTATGTTAAGGTCTTAGCCTGAAAGAGGCAGGAGGTGAGGTGCTCTATTTAAAGGTGCACAAGTTCAAAATCCCTGATATACATGAGAGATATGAACCTGGGTCTCCAAAGCGTGTGAATCACTTCATCACCACTGCATTTTATGCACAAGGAAGAGGCTCCTCCTTAACCTGTTGGTTTATGTTGTATTGCATCAAGCAAATTTGCCAGACCAACTCTCCCAGTGCCAAATAAGCTGATTAATTTTCATTTTTCTCTAACTTTATCAAAGTTTGTGGCTAAGCTAGAGACTATCTGTTTAGATTGTTTTATGCTTCATCCTGTATGGACCAGACAGCAACAGAAAGTGGAGGAATGTCGCTCACCAATGTTCCTTTCCAGCCATGAAGGCTAATTACATATTTGACTGTGTTAGTAAGAGTGTGGCCAGCACCTTGTGAGGTGATTATTCACATTAATTCAGCAGTCCCAAGGCCACATATGGAATATTAAGCAAAATTTTAGGCCATGAGTACAAGAAAATTTGCTGACAATCTGGAGAAAGTCTAGATAGTTACCAGGGCTTGAAGAATGATGTACAGGGAGAAACTCAGGGAGAAAGGTTTGCTTAGCCTGCAAGAAAGAAGGCTGGGTCAGAACTGGTGTCATCTCTGTTTGAGTACATAAGTACTCTGCCTGATGGAGTACATAAAAAGAGATGGAGCCAAAACTCAATATGCACAGCTATTGGCCAAAAAGAAATACTCAAAAATTGAAAAAAGGGTATCCCATATGGATATATAGGAGAGATTCTTCCCTCACAGATGTCTACCAGGTTCTCACAAAGGCTATGAAATGTACAGTAATTTCACGATTACAAGCCGCACCATTTTGACCAAAGTTTTGGTGGAAACCCAGAAGTGCAGCTAGTAATCCGGGCGGCTAATATATTAACAAAAATGTGATGTCTGCCTTTACCTGGTACTGTGCTGGTCCTGTCCCAAGCAAAAATGGTTTGAAATCCATGGTGTCCCATTGTTCCGACGACGAACCATTCAGAGAACAGTGTATTGCCTGCCTGTGGATGATGGCATTACTGAGAGGTGGGGGGTGTTATCAGGGTGAGTTACCTCAGCGAGTTACCTTGGTAGTTTGATAAAAGCGTGTGATATTTCTCTGTACTTTTTAAAGTGTTTTCAGTTTTGTGCGGCTGTGTGGCTGGCTGTCCTTGTGCAGTGCACAGCTGGTCGTGCTCTCACAGATGAGTGGGGGAGGCTGGGCTCGCGCGGAGGAGCGGCTGGCTATGCCAGCATGGAGATGTGGCTCCGCTTGGAGCTTGGCTGCTCTCCTGCATGGCTGAGCGGCTGTTTAAAGGCAACGCGGATCCATTGGGAATGCTCACAAAATGACCACACTATTGTTCATGTCTTTTTCGGCTTGTAAATAAAACTTGCAGGGTACGCTGCCACAGCTATGGTCTGTGTCTTTTTTCACTTGGAAATAATGTTTCCAAGGTCAGCACCTGCCAGTAAGACCCGGTGATCCCGTGATTCTGTTACTAAATGATGACTTTGTGAACGTTCGCCACGAACGAAAGTGCGGCTAATAATTGGGTGCAGCTTGTGTGTTGACAAAGACATCAACGTTGCCAACACCCCGGAAATGCGGCTTATAATCGGTGCAGCTTGTAATCGTGAAATTACTTTAGTTCACTTTTGGAGACTTTTGAAATGCAACAGGACTAAAAGCATCTTGAAGCATTAACTTCATCTACCTTTGAAGCCGAGTTAGTTTGGTATGGGGGTTTGATGAGAAGACCCCAAGCCACCATTTTTACTTAAATTATTCCAGGATTTTTACCAAAGAATGTTGTGTCTGTAAAGTTAGCTGGCTTTTGAGACTGCCATTGCTTAATAAATGCAATAAGCATTCAGACAAGTGTTTGGACATCAAAGTCCAGCTGTACATCTAGCCTCCCCAGACCAGGGTTTCTTGACTATTTGACATTTATAAATGAAGGCCTGTTTTGAACTTTACTTCTTGCTTTCCAGTATCATCAGGTCTGCTTTTGATTAAGAGGCTGTGAGATCCTGGCAACAGCACCCAACCATCTACAGGTCCAGCAAACTGGATTTACTTTTTAAACATGGGTTACTCTACACAGCATCTCCACTCTTTCTGCACTTTGGATGCAGAGCCTGTCCTGGTAGGTGCACATGGGTGGTGGGTGCTGCATGTGTGTTGAGCCATGCTATGCTCTGAATGCATCTGGGTGTCCAAAAGTGTCACACATATGCAGAAACACTGGCCAGTTCTGGAACAGTAATCTCTGAATATGGGCCTCCCTATTGGTCCTCCAAAGGGAGCCGCTGCAGACTAAACACCTTGTAGTTAATGTAATTCTGAGGCAGTGCCTGAATGGGGATTAGCTAACATCTCTTGTGTGCTGCAGGCATTTACCTGGCATTTGCCTTTCCTGTGAGCACTTTCAAGCACTCTGAAGTCCAGAAATAGGATATACCTTTGTAAATGGTGCTCTGTCCCAAATGCCTAATGGAGTAAATCCAGTGGTCAGAAAAGACCATCGGGCCAAGTAACCTGGTAATCTTGCATAACAGAAGCATATACTGCCATCCATTCATTCTCTTATACCCAAAGCAGTGACATTTAGATGTTTTTGGGGGTGAGAAGGGGGTAAAACATGGTTCAGACACTAAAGTATACATTAAGATATTTATGACTTCCAAGTAAAATATTACAGTAATTTCACGTCTATAAGGCGTACCGGATTATAAAGCGCACTTCCGGGTTTCGATCAGAATTTTAGTCAAAAGGGTGCGCCTTATAGTTGTGAAATTACTGTACTAAAAACGATTGACTATTTCAGTATTTATTCTATTACATTGATAATAATTAAGTTCATATTAATAGTCTTATTCATTATGAGCTGATGAATTCAGATGAGGTATGATTTCCTGAGAAGCTCAGTTACCCAGAAAATTATTTGTTCCAGGTTTTTACAGTTTAATATTCCCAAGAAGCTATTTTGTGGTTTTATTTTTAAAATAAAACACATGCTTTTCTTCATGGCAATTTTACTCTTAACTAGGAGGAATTAATGACCTGATATGCTAAACCTCACACTTGCTGCTTTTTTTGTTTATTTGGTCCTTTTCAAATAGTTCGTAAACTAGGTCTTGTTGGCCTAGTGCCATATGACTTCAGGCAAATTTTTTAATTCATTGGTATTAAATAAATCTTCATAACTGCAAAAGCAGACATCAGCAACTTTTCTGCTATGTTAACTCACATGTCATGATTGCTGAATTTGTATTTTTTCTTAATTGAGCTCAGTTTATTGATTGATACATCAGGACTGAAATAACTGCATCTGTTGGAAAGAGGTGTCAGCTGAAAACTTAATGTGTCTGTCTATATGTACATATAGTGGAGCACATAAAGCATTACACAGGCTAGTGTAGTGACATGAAAGACGTAAAACTGACCAGCTCTCTGTCCTGTTTCAAATTTAAGGGTTTGTATCTTTGTGTCTTTTTCCATTACTGCCCAACCTGGCATCTTGGCTGGAGTTCCTCAGTGTTATTCAAGATCATTTGTTGTCTGGCCTTCATATACGACTGCATTTTGCTAATGTTTCCAGTATTGACTATTATTGAGATCTTATAAAAACCTCTTTGTTAAACACCTTCATCTTAGCTTACTTGAAACTTGGCCAAATATTAGCCTTTTAGGCTACAATTTACTATGACATGATATCAGGCTCACTTAATTTCTTTTTCCGAAATGTTTCAGCCAAAACAGTTTAGCCATTTCCAAGAAAATGATGGAGAAAATACATTGTGTTGCAATGTTAAAACAACCCTGGCAACCTTTTCTTTGAGTAAATATGTACTGTCCACACTTTGGAGAAAATATTTGAAATTTGCTGAGAGTACTGTGGCCTTTCTGTCAGGAAAGCGTGCCTGTCTATCTCCATGAAAATTTTTTACATAATATTTGGGAACTCTGAATTTACATGCGCAGAAGCTTTACCTTTTGGAACTAGGCAGCTAAAATCAACTTAAATGACAGTCGGTCACAGTTTTGACTTCTATGGGCATGCAGAATTTCACTAAACTCCTTTGCACACCTAGAAATTGTCTGCCCAGATAGCAGTATTTCAACTCTGCTGTTTTTTGTGTGTACAAGGTAGGCAAAGGGAAGAAAATTATATCAGAGTGGAGGTGGACACAAAGATTAAAGAGAAATTGTTGAAACAAGATGGAAAACATCAAAATGGAACAAGGTTAAAAAAAAATAATCTTTGGGAGGGCTTTGTAACAGAGTCAGCATATGGAAATAAAAACTGCACTGAAATCCCAGGAAAGAATGCAAAGGAGGAAAGCTTCTAAGACACTCCAAGAAACTGTTCTCTTCCTGAACTGCAAGCCAAAGTGCAAGAGGGATTAATTTAAAATATTTTTCAGTCAACACTTTCCTTTTGCCGTGTTGAGACAAGTTTTCATCTCAAAACTGATTTCTGAGTCTGTGTACTGTTTCTGAGAGCACCACCAAGTTACAGAGCTCTGTTTTATTTGCTGTCCACAATTTATCTGTGTTCAGGATTGGGATGTTCATTTCAGCTGAGTGCTCCTGCTCAAGCAGGTTGCCCAGAACAGTACAGTAATTTCACGACCATAAGGCGCACCGGACTATAAGGTGCACCTCTGGGAGTCGGCAAATTTTGCAGCTTTGTATATTATATAAGGCGCACTGGACTATAGGGCACACTTTTTTTTTGTGGCGGGGATCTGCCCCCAGCTCCCCCCGCGCGGTTGCTGGCTGAGGCCAAGGCCCCACCTCAACCTGGCTGCCCCGGCCCTGCTTCCAGCCAGCAGCCCCGGCCCCGCAGGCACCTGGCAGCCCCAGCCCTACGGCCCCGCCTCCACCCAGCAGCTGTGGCCCTGCCGGCTCCCCCCACAGCTCGCACTTCTGGGTAGGCAAATTTCCGAACTTTGTCCATTATATAAGGCGCACCAGACTATAAGGCGCACTTCCAGGTTTGGGCCAAAATTTTTGTCAAAAGGGTGCACCTTATAGTTGTGAAATTACTGTATTGAGATATCTTTTGAAGACCTAAAAGAAGGGATATTCCACAATTCCTATTAAAAAAAAAAAAATAGTGTTTCCTCAAGTTTAAAAAGATATTCCTGGATTCCTGATTACCCAGCTTTTCTGGCCCTGCCTCCTTCTAGGGCCTCACTCTTGAATGTGACCCATTCAAACAGATCTTTGAAGCAGCTAAAATCTACTGCCCTGAATTCCAAGACTGTGGTCATTCTCCTTCCTGTTCACTATCTCATGGTCACTTCAGCCTTCACATATCCTAGTGAGTCTTTCCTCTTATGAATTCCAGTGGAATCCCTCTCCTCATTGGTTTCTCCACCACTTGGGTCAGGAAATGATGATCTTCTGAATTGCTTATGCCACACTGTGCTGTCCCTCCAGCCGATAATGGTGTGGTTGAAGCTCCCCATGAAGACAAGGGCTTGTGAATGTGAGGCTATTCCCAGCTGCCTGTGGAAAATGTCTGCCCTGGGCAGGCAGCCTACAGCAGACACCCAGTGTGACTTTGCTCATAATGTCTGTTCTTTAATCCTTACCCATGCATGGCCACCCAGTGCTCTGGGCACTCCTCTGTTCTCACATAAAGAGAAACTCCCCAGGCTGTCCATCCAAGAGCCTGCACCTTGCCAATGCAGCACTCGTCATGTCCCCATTTCTGCAATATCACACAGATCTCCACTTCCTCCTGTTTACCCTCCAGACTGCATACATTGCATACAAGCTCTTGAGATAGACACACTGGTTACTGATATCCTTAAAAGTCTCCCAGGTTTCCATGATGGTGTCTTGCAGGCACCTCCTTGTTTACATGCAGGAGTATGAGGTGACTTCACTTATGCCTTGTTTTCATTATGTGCTCCTTGTCTCTTGCACCATCTGAGGCTCTGTGCTTGTAAATTCCGTTCATCACTGCCTCCCAGGACTGCTGGTAGTTCCGTCCTTGCCTTTTCTAGTTTTAAATGCTTACTGGCTCAGTAAAGCAAATGTTTTGATCATTTACAAGGGCATTTACTTATGTCACTTTAAATTTTGAATGCTGAACTCTACAACCTTAATGGGTTTTTCTTGCTATATGAAATTAATTTTCAGAAGACTTAGAAATTGAATGTTCTGTACACAATTAAGTAAAAAGGAAGGAGCATTAATGTTTGTTTACATGACAGACAGAGTGCCAGGAAGGGAGTGGACAACTTTGTACTGAAGTTCTTCTGGTCTAGCAGATACATTATTATGCTTCAGGGGTTGTTTTCCAAAACTTCACAAAATTGCATTTTTAAAACATACTCTGCTCATGTCTGGGAGACCCTCAGGAAAGTGACTGTTTTGCTCAGATATAGTAGAGTCTCATGGTCATGGTGATTCTGAAGTATTTCTACAGGGTGCAAGGAGGGGGACTTCTAAAACTCTCCTGGACTCAAAACAGGATTTGGAATCCCATCCACTCTTCTTAGTGACCCTAATGGTCACTTTTGAATATTTGGTCCGAATGTTTTTTGTCTCATCCTCCCACCCCCTCTTTTTTCAAATTACATTTATTGTCAGGTGTAATTTGACTTTCTCTCATATCAACCTTTACACACCTAAGCAGTTTATTAAAATAAATACTATTTGAACACAGAAAATGCATGTTCAGATGAAACTGTTTATTGTGCTTATACAATTTGTCTGAAAGTACAAATAAGAAATGCAATTCTAAAATTCTTGATTTGAAGAAATAGCTCTTTTATACAGATTCTAATTCAGATGAGAAGTATTGGAAGAAAGTGTAGAGATTTTCTTGAGTGACCCAAAGAGCACCAGCAGTGAGGACAGTCTGAGGGAAATTGGCACAATTTTAATTTGTCAGGTGAGAGGCTAAGTAACAATAATATAGCAACCAGCTTGAGGAAGCGTTATAAAGATGATGGAACTGGACTCTTCTGAGAGGGGACAGGCAGAATAGAAGAAGGACAGTGACTGCACATTCCTCGTTGGGAGGTTGGCTGTTAGGAAAAAGGAAGGTGTTGCATCTCTGGAGGGAGCTGTGCACAGAGCTATGGAAATTCCAATCTTGAGTCTGTCATGGCTTTGCATAGCCAAGTTTCAAAAACCTCCAGTCTGGTATTTTTCACAGACTGACTTCAAGCAGCTAGGCCTGGATGGGTTCCAGAAGTCCCTTTCAGCCAATGCTTCTATGATTCTTGTGTATATCTGTGAGCTTCTGCTTTACATCTTCTTGATTTTTGACATGTGTAAGGCCAGAATGTCAAAGTTATTTAGATGCTTAACTTCTGCTGAACTCAATGGGTGGTACAGAGACTTCTACTTTCAAAGGAAAGTAGAAGAATAAATTTGTAAGATGTTCCTTTCTTCATATTAATTCAGCTAAAGTGAATTCTTTATACTTAACTGCTCAGGATTCAACTAGTAAGGAAGGGGAGAACCTGGTGCAGTCCCTCATCAGGAAATGGCCATAAAAATGTATCATGGAGTCAGACATGGGAAGGGGGCTTGCAATGACTTGGAAAATGTATGAAATGTCTGCATGAAGTTAGCTTGTGCTGACTGACTTATGCTCTTTTTCTACTTAAATTAAGTGGAAGGTAGTAATGAGAGATTACTGAGATGACAGCTCATTTTTCAGCAATTTCTCTTGGATGAGATTTGGAGATTAATATTTTTTTTCTTTGAAACATGGAAATAACTGCTTACCTTACCTCAGTTTACCTTAATCTGGGAAGAAGATAATTATGCAATAGCAGTAAAAGGAAGAATTCTTTAAGAGAACTGACTTTCTTCTATCGTCTTTCTTCTATCCCTGTTCCAAAAACCATACGTTGTTAGGGAGTTTATCTGTTCAAGTTTGAATGTTTCAGAATGAGATTATAGAAAGCAGGCCAAGGTTGTTAATTTCCAGCAACCTAAAACCTTCACTGGAGAGGACTAGGTTTGCAAATGACTGAACAAACAAAGCCAGATAACTTCTGGTAAATCAACTGTGGTGTGGGAACAGAAAGATCCAAATGTAGCCAGAGATCCAGATACAAAAATTTGTGGACTGCACAGAGTATTCTCAGACTTTAAATAGTGAAAGCATTGCCTTGATTGGGAGCCTTTCTATCCTTTAAGAGGAAGACTCTAGAAGTTTATTTTATTTCTGTGTACTTGCACACTCATTAGTGTTTCACAAACACATCCTCCTCTTAGTATTTTTGTGAGGTGTTCTTTTGAGGCCCAGCTCTCTACTGTAGAATCAAATGGCTTGTCTGATTTGAAATTTCATTGAGGTCTTCAGTGGTGGCCAACTAGTATCAGCAGAGCAAGTTGTTTACCATAAATACTAAGATTGTAGATTTTTTTCAAAAACATTTCTCATGGCACAAAATTTATTCTTAGTCAAGTTGCAATGAGATTGCAGGTCAGGGTAGAACATCTAAAAGTGAAATCAAGTTATTTAAAATGTTTTTGTTTGCTAAGCTGTAATTCACTTTTACGGGCAATGAGTCCTTTCCTATTTTTAATATTGGGTAAATAGGATTTGTTTTTTAGCAATGATAATACGCGTGCAACTAAAGCATCGTAAATGTGGATGGGAACAACACGCTTTTTGAAGCATATCCCAAGGTCTCATTTATGTTCATTCTGAGGGAAAGTACAAGTTGGGATAGAATAAAGAAACTTCAATAAGTGCATGGTAGTTTTTCATTTCTTGGCAGAAAATCCAACTCCAAGTTGCTCAAAAGCTGGGGTCAAACCAGAAACCTCTATCCCTAGAGAACACATTGTTTGCACTTGGTTCCCAGGATAGTTTTGCCAGGTTTCCAAACCTCCAAAACTGGCACAAAACCTAACAAGATCTTCAAAATTCTTAAATTTGAAACAGATAGTTTCTTGTATAGAATCCATAGGTGTTAACTAACACACATACTCATTAGAAATCTGGGGACAAAAGCTACTCTTAGTTAAATATGAGTTCATAACAAATTGTTTTCCTTTTTTTTTTTTTTCATAATCATGATCAGGTTTGAGAATTTTCTTGTGATTAACTTTTGGAAACTGTTAGTTTATTAGCACACTGTCTGAAAGGGCTCAACTATTTGATTGTGATTGCTATGGGTCCCATTCTACTTGAATTACAAAATTACTGCCATGGTATTTGTATAAACCAATTTCTACTTTAATGTTTCCAAGGAATCAAAATAATGTTATGGTCAAAGGGGAGAAGTAAAAAGGTGGCCTACTGTGCATGTTCTGAAGTCAAAGATTTCCTCAGAGCTGAAGTTTAGTAAGACTACAGGTCAGGTAATTAACAGATTAAATTATAAACCTTAAAAAACAAAATCTTGTTAGAGATTAAGAATAATCTTTAGTTTTGTTAAAGATGGTTTAATTTCAATTCAAATACAAAATAGTAAAAGACCTCTCTTATAAAAGTAAATTTGGGTTTATTGGAGAGTTGAGAGCAAATTTCATCAAAAAGACTGACGTGTTTTCTGTTGTCAACTCCTTGTTAATTGTCTTCAGAGCTCTTATACTTTCCTGTGTGTCAGAGAAAAATACATACTTAAGGGTGAATATAGATTTTGCTACTGATATTTTAAAAAATTCATTATTTACAAAGGACATTTTGCAAAATCTGTATAAAAGGGACACTAAAAAAATTATTCACTGGATAGAGTTCCACAGTATGATGTAGTCTTTAAGACAGGGGTAGGGGAAATTGCTAATCATGAAAATCAGGGCTAGAGGGGACTTCAGGACTTCATTAAATTATCCATCTGCCACAAGGCAGGATCAACTGTACAAAGATTATTACTGAGAGATGTCCTTAAAGACTTCCAAAGCAGACTCAGTAAGCTTCCCCACAACCCATTCCAAAGCTTCCATCTCCTTGCTGTTAGAAAGTTTTCCAGACTATCATGGCTTTGGTTTTGTTTTGTTGCTTTGTTTTTTAAAATTTATTTCAGTGTGCTTTATCTATTAGGGCAAGTTTAGGAAATTTTACCCATTTAACCCCTTCATTTTTAAAGTTTATCAAAATGCACTCAGTTCCATATGATTGTATTGTAATGCTGTCAAGATAGGAACAACAATTCTAAAGCATGGATAACTCTGCTATACTGACTGATAAGAAAGTAGGTTATAGAATTATCTGTAAACTGAGAAAATGCAATCTAAAGTCAGTGGTAGAGACTGGTTTTTTCCACTTGTTTTTCCCACGCACAGCACCTCCAGATACCATAATGGGTTTAGGTTTGTTCTTGTATAAGTTGAGAAATCTATCACTGAAGTCTGGGAAACAAATTCTAAGTAAAAAAGCATTTTTTTCTTTTTTTTTTTTTTTAATTGGTGTTGGGATCACCAAAGGCAGACTCCTGTAGCAAGGTTAAATCACCAAATGTTGTACAAACCAACAATGCAGGGTTTCACTTCTACTTACTGTGTCATTTGTAAGTTATATAATTTCTAAATTTGCTAAGACAAGCAGTATACCACATCTGCCATGCAGCATTAACATGACTGCCTAAACAAGACAAAAACTAAACAAGCTGATTTTTTTAGGTGTGAGCTTAATAACGCAGATTTAGAAAGCTTTGAGTGCATCTTTCTAGGTCAGCTGCAATTTAAGTGAAGGATGGGAAATTCTTTTGTATGTCCAAGGTTACTCAACTGTTTATGTAATTTTTAAATATTCTTTAAGAATTATTTTTACTTTGTTTTGTTAACAGAAAGACAGGACTTTCATGTACTATGATAATGTAATAAAGGATTTAATTTTTTAACTTCATTATTAATACTCAAGCATATAATCTCCAACAACAAATCTCTTCCTGGAGGAAGTGGGAAGTGATTTCTGTAGCACTCTTTAGTGGAATGAGAGCTCAGAGGATGAAGAAATAAAGGTATCACATGATACATAATGTAAACCCAAACCAAGGCCCCTCAGCTAAATGTAAATAGCCAGCAGGTTGCCTTTTACAACAAACAGTTTTGTCAAAATAAGACTAATACCTTCCTTAATGTTTTTCTTGCTCTTTTGTGTTGATTTTGGGAAACTATGAGTTCAGCTGTAGGAGCTTTAGAGTGTCTAAACTTGCTACAAGTGTACTGTACTGTGAAGAGCTGCATTCCAAGTTTTCAGTCACGCAAAAAAAGAAAAAAGTTCCAGTAAGTATCTCTTTTAAGGTCAGATTGCGTTCATCCCTGAGACCAGATAATCAGACACAGTTAATACTAAGACAATTTGATGGGACTAAGAGCCTCAGACATTTAATATATAAGACCTGGGGGTACCAAAGCTGAGATTCCAGATCTTCTGAACTACTTGCAACATGAATCTAACTCAGGAGGCATCTGGAGTCCTGAGATTCTTACGTTTTTTTCCATGATAAATTTTCCAATGGATTGATGGTCTGCTTCTGGGCTGGCCAGAATGGTTCAGCTTCACCTCCCTCTTAGATGCATCAGAACCCAGCTATTCAGCTTGATGTGATTGCTGGGTGTCAACAATGCTCCCTCGTCCGCAGTTCCCACTTTTCACATTTCACTCTGTTGGTTACAGCCTTCATCCAAAGGCCCAGGCAGGGAACATGGGCCAGTGGCCCAGAGCAAGGAGTCAGAAGACCATGAAAATACAGATGAAATGTAAGTGGGAATCTCTATCTTTTGTGGACTCATTTTAATATGAAGTGTGCTGATTAGTGATCTTAAAGCAGAACCTTTGAATCTGTGAAAACATCTTTAGCTGCTGGTACAGATATGCTAGCAGTTTTGGCAATCCTGGAGTTGCCTGTAAGTACCTGGCCCAACCACGAAAAGCACAGTGGCTCTTGGGAGGAAGTTACTGAGTAGCCACTGATTTTCCCAGTGGAACTATTTGAGTACAAAAATTGCAAACTTTTCTCTGGGGTGCAGTTATTCTCAAAAATTACTTAATTTTAAAGCAGACCTTTTGGGAAATAAAAAAAAAAAAATTGTCACCTTCTGTGTAGAAAGTGATAAATACTAGGAAAAGTATGGTGCTTCCTAAAGGCTTGCTTCTTATATGAGGCATGGGCAGAGTGTGGGAGAGAAGGTTGAAGAAACTCAAAGAACTCCTGTGGGAGATTCCTGTGTTTTGGGCTGTCAATGCAATCACTGCTATGATAAATGGCTCAAATTCTTACTTTATCTGTATCCAGAAAGACATGTCTAACCAAATGTCATTACTGCAGGTCATCTTTCTACTGATTAATATTTTCTCTGAGTTCTCAAGTGAACAGTGAGGTTTCTTGTGCGTTCTTTTTTTAAACTATATCTGTCATGTCAAGGTTAAAGAGTTGTGGGTAAATAAACATGCTGAACAGCTAATCTAGGGTGAAGCTGATTTATATGTTCTGAGTTATAAAATACTGGA
Organism: Turdus rufiventris; assembly: GCA_013186435.1. Lineage (NCBI taxonomy): Eukaryota > Metazoa > Chordata > Aves > Passeriformes > Turdidae > Turdus > Turdus rufiventris. The sequence continues at coordinate 4,081,476 of PYHW01009189.1, read as the reverse complement.
AATTCTCAAGCAGAGATCAAGGTTGTGATAGCATAGTTGCACTATGTTGCATAAAAAAAAAAAAAAAAAGTCAAGCTAATGTAAAGAATTTTGTTATTGGTTTGTCAATAATCATCATTTCAACCACTCTCCTGAAAGTCAAGCTCATTCTTAATGTAGTGCAGTCATAAGTTAGTGAATTTCAGGACATTTGAATATATTTGGATGGGTCTAATATATTTATCTCTGATAGTTCACTATATTTTTGTTTGATGATCTCTCATGAAAGGTAAAGGGAAAGCAGTTGCCAAGTTTGCGGCTAGATTTATCCTTTGCTGAAAGCAGTGGGAACTCCTTTTCAGAGTCTCTGGAATTTGGATAATTCTTTTTTACTTCTAAGTGAAAAGTTCAGCAAAAAGTCATAATCTCAATCCTTTTATATCAGAGGAAGAAGGCAGACCAACACAATAGTTATGAATATTTCTCTTTCATAGAATCATAGAATTATAGAAGTTAACCACAGAAGTTAAGGCTTGGAAGGGATTTTAAAGCTCATCTAGACCCAGCCTCCCTTTCCATGTGCAGGGACATGGAAAACCCACTAGAACAGGTTGCTCAAGGCCTTATTCAGCCTGGCCTTGAACATTTGCAGGGTTGGTAAACCACAGCCTCCCTGGGCAACCTGTTTCACCACACTCATAATAAAGAATCTATTCCTTGTATCTAACCTATTTTTTCTTCCTTTCAGAGTGTACCCCATTACTCTTTGTCCTACTGCTACATTTCCTGATGAAGAGGTCTTCTCCTGTAGTTCCCCTTCAGATACTGGCAGGTTGCTATGAGGTTTGCACACAACCTTCTCTTCTCCATCCTGAACAGCCTCAACTTTCTCAGCCTGTGTTTGTAGAGCAGGAGCTCCAGCCCTCTTACCAGCTTTGTGGCCTCCTCTGGACTTGTTCTAACAGTTTCATGTTCCTCTTATGCTGGGAACACCAGAGTTTGATGCCGTGTTCTCAGCAGGATCTCACAAGAGCAGAAATGAGGGATGGTATACCTGCCCTTGACCTGCTAGCCACACTCTTTTGGATGCAGCCAGGATTCCCTTGGCTTTCTGGGCTGGGAGCACTCACTGCTCGTGGTGAGTTTTCCATCAGCCACCACCCCCAAGTCCTTCCCCACAGGGCTGCTCTCAACCTCTTCTCTGCCCAGCCTGGGGGTGTGTCTGGGATTGCCATGATCCAGCAATAGGATCTTGCACTTAACCTTGCTGAACTGCATGAGGTTTGCATGGTGGTATCTCTCAGACCTGTCAGGATCCCTCTGCATCTCTTGTTATGATTGATATTTCTGACCAGACTCAATTCTAGATGGCCCTTGGCTTCCTTAGGTTTATCCCTAGCTTCCCATTAAATTTCCCTGTGTTCCTCACAGGCTACCTGTCCTCCTTTCCAGCTTCTCTTAAATTTTTTACTCTGAGTTTACTCAGGAGATTTTTATCCATTCATGAAGGCCTTCTGGCATTTTTGTCCAGTTTCCTCCTAGTTGGGATGCATTGCTCCTGAGCTTGGAGAGGTGATCCTTCAAATTCAGCCAGAATTCTAGGGGCTCTCTGCCTTCCAGAGCTCTGTCCTACAAGACTCTACAAAGCAGGTCTTTGAAAAGGCCAAAGTCTGCTCTCCTGAAGTCCAGAGCAGTGAGTTTGCTGGGTGCCCTCTTTACTGCCCCAAGGATCACCATCTCACAGTCACCAAGGCTGACTTGGAGCACTGCACTCCCCATCAGCTCCTTTTGTGTGTGAGCACAGGGTTCAGCATAGCACCTCTCCTTGCTGGCTCCTCTATCACTTCTCTGAGCAAGTTGTAGTTGACACATTCAAGGAAACCCCAGGATTGTCTGTGCTCTACTGTGTTGTCCCTCTAGCAGATATTGGGGTGGTTGATATCCTCCCTGAGGATGAGGGCTGGTGAGGCAGCTCCTTCCATCCAGCCATGAATGCCACCCCACCACATCTCTGTGATGCCCTCAGAGGTCCCATACCTCTACAGGTGTGTGCACATGTCTGGTTCCTCCTGTTTGTTCACCATAATACATGCAGATTTCAGACTGTTGCTCTCCATCTCTCATCTGGACTCCCAGAACACACCTCCTTTGAAACACACATCCTTGACAGATGACTGCCTTTGTAGCTCTTAAACTAGAGTAACTTTATGAGCTACAGCACAACTCACTGGGTTAGTTGTTAATTTCTCTATTCATGGGATAAATGGCTGAACTACTTCAATTAGTTTTCGCTGTTCCTCCAGTGTGCAGCCTGCTGTTCAGGGCAGGGATGTCCAGCTAGGTGGGAATATCTGGTTTTGGAGGAAGATCTTTCCTTTTATTAATTCCTCTCCTCTTTCTTTCCAGCTCTTTTCCTGAAGACTTGCTTTCCAGAATATCAGTTCCCATTTCCTATCCAGCCAGGACTCCTGGCGCAGGGCTTTGCATTTCCTCTTCTTGAGCTCTGTGAGGCTTCCATCAGGCCATTTCTCCTTCAAGTTATCCCTGGATGACAGCAGGACCTTCCAGTGTAGCAGCCACTCTGCTCACTCTTATGGAAGAGAAATTAGAGAAATAAGACAATAATAAATAGGAGAAAACTTAGTGTATGGATGTTTTCAAGCTGGTCCATGCTTGTCTCTTGCAGTTCCCTGCAGCTGTGTCACCCTCTTCCTAGCATTCTTTAACTGATCCCTTCTTATAGAAGGTGATAAAAATACCTGGGATTTCCACATCTATGAATTTGAAGACGACTACTAGATTGTTTCCTTCCTCTGCCTTCTTTAAACTGGATGAAAATAAGGATAATTTGTTTTTGTTTTTGTTTTTTTTCTATAGCTTTTTCCTGGACAAGGATGTATTATAAATAAACACAATTTTAAAATAGCATTTGAAAGCATCCTTAGAACAGATTAACTAAAGAAGTGATGTGCTTACTATACCTCACACAAGGGACACAAATGTGACAGCCACATATGCTTGGTCCTTTCTCTCTGGAAAAGGAAATAATTTGGTGTCATGGCAAACCGACAAAAGACATCTGGACCAATAGAGCTTCAAGACAGAAGATCCAGGGATAAAACATCTGGATGTTTTCTGGAAGATATGTTTGTTCATTCTACAAACAAATAGAGGTTTTATTAAGCTTTTTGTAACTGCTAAATATTTTAGATATATAGTGGCTGAATTGACTTGAAGTGGTTTTCTGTAATGAAACATTGGGCATAAACGTTATAAAAACACGGGTAACATCAGTTACTTTATGAGATTTTTTTTCTCTATCCAAATTAACAACCATTTGGTATTTTGTTTTGTGATTTGTCTCCACTATTTTATAATCAGTCTGGTATTTTGATTGCAAGGACTGTCATTACTTGAATGTGAGCACTTAATGTGTTCATATCTCCGAATCTCAATAGCTGGTGAGTTTACCTTTGAACAAATAATTCTGGGGACAACTTCAGAAAGAAATGCAAACAAACACAAAATTTACCCAGAATTGCTAAGGTGAGACCACATGGTGCGTGTTTTCTGAGCTGATGTGTTTTCTGTCATACTGGCTTTTTACCTTTATGTACCACAGCAACTCAGCTCTGCTGCATTCTCACCTGACTTCCCCGTCAGCTCAGCAGCATCATCTTCCTGCTCAGACCATCTTACCACCTAGCATAACATTTTAATTTGCTCTGCTTATTCTCAGTTCTCTAGAAGGCTAAGTTATTTCCATCTCCTTCTTTCAACTTTAAAAACATCATAGCCTTTTATGGCTAATCATGTGTTTTCCATATTCTCTCATTACAATAATGAACAATTTAGGTAACATCTGTTTCAAAATAAATCTCTAAAATGTAACATAGAAGTCCTGCTCCTGCTATGCTCCTGTGCCATTGTAGGCAGCTGTAAGGAAGTTAGCCTGTGGGCTTCCATGCCAGCCAGAAAAATTAACTGAGTATAAATGAAGTCACTATTTTGTTTTTAAATCTAAGTACAGTAATTTCACGACCATAAGGTGCATCGGACTATAAGGTACACCCCCCAGGAGTCGGCAACTTTTGCAACTTTGCTGATCATATAAGGCACACTGAAATATAAGGCGCACTATTTTTTTTTCAGCGAGGAGCTGCGCAGTGTGCAACAAAGTAATGAATTATTGGCAGGTGCTTAATTTGCAAACATTTCTCAAAGATTGGTGTAACCTTTAAATTCAGCCCCAGGCGCCCTCCCCGTGCAGTGGGCCCCAGCACTCCTGCCTGCCTCCAGTGCTGGCTGGCACGGCTCATATCTCCTGGGTCCCACTGCGCAGCTGTGCTGCGTCCCGGCTTTGCCTCAGTCGGTAGCGGCGGTGCTTCTCAGTGCTTTCCCACGGAGTTTTTTTACCGCTTTTCAGCACTTTCCCACAGCATTTTTTCATCACTTTTCAGTGCTTTCCCGTGGCGCTTTTTTGCCACTTCTCGGTGCTTTCCTGTGGTGCTTTCTCGCCGCTTTTCGGCACTTTCCTGCAGCGCTTTTTCACTGCTTCTCCGAGCTTTTCCACGACACTTTTTCACCGCTTTTCAGCGCTTTCCCACAGCACTTTCTCGCCGCTTTTCACGCTTTCCCGCGGTGCTTCTTGGCACTTCCCCGTGCCCACGCCACTTCCCCCTGCTTCTCCCCGGCCAGTGCCTGTGCCGGTTCCTGGTTTCCCTCGCCCGGCGGCCGCAGCTCCTGTGGTTCCCGACTCCCCCCGCACGGCCACAGCTCCCGCGGGTCCCTGCTCAGCTCACAGCTCTCACTTCTGTGTTCACAAATTTCCAAACTTTGTACATCAGATAAGGCGCACTGGACTATAAGGCGCACTTCCGGGTTCGGGGGAAAATTTTAGTCAAAAGGATATGCCTTACAGTCGTGAAATTACTCTGTTTATAATTAACAATATCTTGGCATCATCTGCAATTTGGTATTAGGGAATTAAGGAGAAAGAAGAGAAACGAAAATGAAAGCAGAGAATCTCTCCAACATTTTTGGGATAGATAATTGATAAAGATGAAATTTCATTGGCTCAGAGAAACTTTGATAACTATACAGTATGTCATCATATATTTCAGATGAAACAAAAGTGTTTTTTGAAATTAAAGTTTATCATACTCTTTAGGTTGTGTTGGAGCAAGAAAAAAAAATTATTTTCAGAACAAAATATTTTGAGTTTAAACAGATTTATTTTGTTGATTTTTTTCCCAGATCTGTTTTATGATATTTGAAAACTCCTTAAGAGTTCTGTGGCACCCTGAAATTCTGAAACCAAAATATGTTTGTTCTCAGGGTTTTTTAAAAATTTCTCATCAATTTCAAAGAAAGAATAGTTACATGTCTAAAAATTAAATGCCTATGGAATATTTCCTCCAAAATAACCCTACCAAAAAGCCTTACCAGCAATATTTTAAGGAGATGTGGTTGAAATGGTTGCAGCAGTAATGTGTGTGTGTAATGCATTTTGAAATAGAGTCACAGAAGATGTAGTGTTACACAGCTGTAGTAGTAGAGGTGTTGTGTCAGTGTTGTGTTGTATGTGTGTAGTATAGCATGAAAGGCATCAGCTGTCCTACTGTCATGTACTTTATAGATCCATCCTGCTATAAGGTAGTTATGAGTCTCATAGAAAATGTGCAAATGTTTTTACATTGGATTTTTCATTGCTGTATTCATAACATGTTTGCCCTATCCAACACCAAAGTGCTGGTTTGAACCTTATGTTCTGTAAGAGAGAGAAAGTTGACCCTGGTTCCTCAAGCTGTGGTTTAGAAACTTGATTTCTGTCATTTCCTAACAAGTAAACAAAAAAATACCTTTTATAAATGGTATTTAATTTGCATCTATTGTGCCTGTAACTCAAGTACTTCAAAGAAAATTACATGTTTTCAATATTCTTTGAGAATACTGGTTTCCAAAAGATTTATTTTTAAGATATCCTAGCCTGTGAATTTCTAAAGTACTTGGGAAGATCATCCTTCTACAAACAGCCCATTGGAGTTGAGCCTAAGGTTCATCCAAGGTTCAGATGCTTCATTACCACCAGGCAGGAAATGAGCAGGTTAGACTTTAGACCAATATTGCTGTGCAAATAGCAGGAAAATTTGCTGACTAATATCTGATCTCTGATTCATCACTTACAATTAACATCGTTGTCATTCAAGACAGCTGGAAGCATTGTAAACACCAGCAGTAAACATTTCATTGATTTGCTAGGTAACCAAGACAGGGTATTGAGGCATGGGGACAGTACGGATGAAAGACTGGATACATAAGATAAAAGAGGGTGGGGGTAGCAGGACAGAAAGAAGATTATAGAAATCACATAATAGACATGCCATTGCAATGTTAATGTACTTTTAATTAACTTGCAACCGTTCTGTGATATCTGATTGGGATTGAGACATCTTTCTGTCTCCATATGGGTATTCCCATTATTTCTTCTTCAGAACTGTCCAGGTACATTGCTTAAAAATAAAAATTAGTTACTGAATCAGTATCTTCACTTTTTGGCTAGGCCCTGAGCTTAGGACAGTTGGATGGGAGGCAGAAGCATGAATCTCAAGGAATATGTAGTGAGCGAGAGAATCATGGCAGAAAAAACTTCATATAGACCAAGATAAATTTTACCTAAATATTTTTCTCTTCCTTCTCCTGTAAAATGTTTATCTGATTTGCATGTTAAAATATATTTACACATTTATGCAAAGGAAAAATTTTATTTAGGAACAACTTTTTTCTGTAAGAATCCATGTGGGTTCACAATCATCACTTGTTCAAATACAAAGTATGACAATTTAACAAGGACAGGAGAAACTTATTCTTATTCCTATGGTCTTCTTTTTTTTTACAGATCCTTTGATAATTAATACTAGCTTGATAGAATAGTGCACTTATTAGTCTAAAATTAAGTCTAGAGTGGCAGTACAAAATTAGGAGGGTCTGATCTTGGAAAACTGTAACATATGAGAGAAAGTTGGATATTCTAGTGATTATTCAGCTGAATGTGATGTCCCACACAAAAAAAGTTGTAATTGGTTGGAAGTATATGGTTCTGAAAGGTGTGAACAAGAATTATGAATGCCATAGATATTTCTTCTGTTGTAGTACATAATTTGTGAATTTTGTGTCCAGTTTTAGGATCAATGTAAGGGACCATTAATCAACAAAGAAAAGCCATCATAATAATGATGGAATCGAAAAACACACTTCCTGTGGAAATGTTGAAGGTGTTCTGTCCCTTATCTGTTAAATAATGTTGAACAATGAAGAATGGACTAGTGTATTTAATAAATATTTATTTTGGAAATGAATTTGGTAAAAAACAGCTCTTCATTCCAGTACACACAAAATTCAAGAGGCGGAAGTGCTACCTTGACATTTAAAGAGGAAAAAATATGGTTTGTAATCCAATGATTACTTAGCCTTTTGATTACTAAGTAATCATTGGAAGACCTTGTTGGTGTACTTTTGTCAATCAAGATTAGATATCCTTGGAGAATGGGGAACAGGAAGGGCTGAAAATTTGATAAAATATAAGAAATGCACTGTTCAAGAGATCCTATTTGTATAGTGTTCATTTCTGGGGGTGGTATTTTATGATTGTTTTGTATCATACAAGAGTAATCGACTTAATTTCCTGTACTATGTACAATGCTGTCAGGCTTGATTTACCTTTCTATTGTTGATATTCGAGTAACTATGAAATTGTGCTCCAGTAGACTTTCCAAGTGTATATTCCACTCAAAACACCACTTCTCATGGTGAACATTTCAACTGAAGGAAAGCCATCCCCAACTCTGTAAATTTGTTTATGAATGTTGGTCATTATGAGGTAACCAAGAGAAGCAATGTCTAAAGGAAGAAGCGGAAAAGCTCATTTCCTCAATTACTATAAATAACACATACTAGATTAATTTTTAAGGGCACAGTTTGAAAACATATAAAAAAGCTGTATTTCTAATGGTAGCTATTTACCAGATACATTATTTCATTAGTCAAATAGTAAAGTTTGTGTCTAGCTATTTGAAAGAGGATACAGTAGAACATTCTTTCCTATACAAACCCTAAGAACTATTTTAGTTACTAGGGTATTTTTACTAACTGTAAAAAGCGTCAACAACCATACATGAAAGGCATGAAAATGAACAATACTGAACAATAAATATTTGTTATCTTATTTCTGTTCCACACAGCAACAGACACAAACTCTTGTTGGGAAGAGCGATTATCAAGTTTCTACCAAAATTTATTGTGCCAGAAGCCATAGGTTTTAGTCACTGGTGACTGAAAGTAACAATTTACTTCTTCACTCACCAGTATTTCAGCATTGCAAGAACAAGAGTTCATGCTGGGAAGAACCTAACAAAAGAAAATAAATCAACAAATAAATAGATCTGACTGTTCAAACCTTATACAAAATAACGTAAGCACTCACCAATTGTGAAAATTTAGAAAGCTGATTTATTCCCAAAGCAAGCAGAATTAATAGGAGTGAATATGCTTAACATGGTAATTTGGAAGAGGAAAGGAAGTGTAGCTATTTTATCCCAGACACTCTATCATTAAGGTCCATATTCTCTCCTCCATTAATTTCAAGACATGCATTCAAATCCACAGTATGCAAACTGTGGCAAGTATTGAAAGAGTAAAAACATGTCCTAGGAATGTGATTCAGGTGGCTGAAGGTAAAATTCCCTTGTAGCATTAGAATATTTTATTATTTTGTAGAGATTAATCTCATTTACCCTGCTTTCTTAAGAATACGAATACCAACCTCAGAAGGAAAGCTGCTGTATCTTTGAAAGCTCTCTGTACTGGTGTTCCAATGCTCGTGTATCTGATACCTGGTACACCCTGTTTTTAAATGTCTGTGTGATATGTGCCATTCATGAGCCTCTGGATTTTGTTCTGGCACAGTTGCAACTATTTAGCTGAGCACCTCCAAAATCACATCTGGCCCAGTGATGAGTCTTGTCCTTTCTTCCATCACAGAATGCATCATCTGATTTCTTTGCTGCTTTGCTTCTTTTGCTGTTGCTCTTTACTGGGTCTGAGAGAGGAAGCAGTCCTTACGAGGTCTGGAAGAGAAGGTGATTTTGGACAATAAGAACCTGTAGAGTCATATTACCCCTGAGCAGATTCAGGAGAGGTTGCTGCAGGCCTGACGTGTTTCAGGAGATAGCTTAAGGAGAAAAAACACTAAGAAATTTATGTTCTGTACTTAGTTCCTAGCAGATGATGTCATGGTAATTTATTCACTGAAGAAAGCAAGGCTGAAAGAATGGCCTTTTTATTAATAAGTTATCAAAGGAGGTCAATGGGATAAACAAATAAAACTGTAATATATACTCCCTCAAAATTCCTATGAGTGAATATGAAAGAAAAATTAATGAGAGGGAAAAGCTGTCTGCCACTTAGGGCAGAACCTGGTGAGGTTTTGGAAGAAACTATCTGCATGCAGCCATTGCACTCAGGGAAGATATTATCAATATTTATAAATACTTTAAGGGAAGTGCAAAGACCAGGCTTTTTTTTTTTTTTTTTTACCTTTTTCCTNTCCTTTTTTTCAAAACAAAGACAGACTTTTTCCAATCAGTGACAGAAAAAGAGGTAACACTCAGGAATCATCTGGACATGGTCCTGGGCAACATTCACTGGGTGGCCTCCTCGAGCATGAGGTTGGATCAGATGATCTCTATGCATCTCTTTCACCCTCAACCATTCTGTGATTGTCTGAAAGGGCAACAGATACTTATTCTCCCTGGCAGCAGTAACAGCAATGGTGGGGAATGACAGGAGCCACAAACACTGTTTTTCTGAATTAGAATGTGCCTGTAGGCCCAGAGGGGCCAAGTCATAGGACATTTGCAAAGAAGGGTTCATTGTTATTTTATGCTTGTTCCTGAACTCCAGACAGTGAATTCATACATGTAGCAGGTCAGGGTTTCTCCCTAACTGTTCCAGGGCTGCAGCAAGGCAAGTTGCTATAGGCATTTTCTCCGGTGTGAGAGCAGCACAAAGGACCTGAAATAATGGGCATTTTCCTGGAGAGATACCAGCCATCTCAGGCAACAACTGACAGAACCAGAGGACACAATCTTAGGCGATATCAAGGGAAATTTAGGTTAGATATAAAGAAAAAGATTTTTACAATAAGGGTGTTAAAGTACTGGAATGATCCTGTGAGGTGATCCATTCCATAATGGCCCAGGGAGATGGTGGAGTCACCATCCCTGCATATGTTTAAAAAAAGACTGGATGTGGCACTCGGTGCCATGGTCTGGTTGAGGTGTTAGGGCATGGGTTGGACTCCATGATCTTGAAGGTCTCTTCCAACTCAGTGATTCTGTGTGTGATCTCAGAAGATGCAGTACTGGTTTCAGTCATGAATGTCCCCTGTCTGAGAGAGACAGGCAGACCTGATTTCTTGGCAGTGCTTTGTCTAGAACATTCTGACTGAAGTTATAAGGTGAAAAAGACTTCATTTGGTGGCAATTATACAGCACACAGGAAACAAAAAATATCATCAGTGTTATTTCTCTTTTACCTAAGTTAGTGGGAGGAGGCCAGACTCTTTAGGTCAGCTATTCCGGTGTGAGAAAACTGTCCAGTCTTCCATGGTCTAGCAGGTGTTTCAGTCCAGCCTATCTGCCTCATGGCTTCCCCAAGTTGCTACACTTGGCTCATTTTTGGTCTTCAATTTGCTGAGAGTAAATTGGATTATTGGTTTTTACTGATTACCCTCATTCTGTCTGCGCTGCAGGTGCCTGCTTGCTGTTCACCCCTATGAAATACAGTCTTGCCTTGGGATTGCATTTTCCTCATGGTAATTGCTTGTTTACCTCTGTGGAGGAGGAGGAAATGCTTGTATGAAGGTTAGAGGGCTTTGTTTCAAATGTTTGAATTCCTGCAGCTGTCTGCTCATGTTGCTGAAGCACCACAGGAAAGCTGTGCCTGTCTTTGGCAGGTCTGTGATGGCCACAAGGGCTTGTTTCCAGTCTCTGCTCTGACTTTGGGTTCAGGCTGACACAGAGACAGATGTGCAGCAAAGCTCTGAATCAGTGCATGCAAATATGAGTGGGTCTGTGTTGTAAACAACCACCATTTCATGCTTAAACAACTCAGAAGGCAAATGGAACAATATGAGGCAGGTTCAAAGAGTAAAGCAATCCAGATAACTGCTCATAATTTTACAGCTATATCATTAGTGGTTTGATAATCACAGCAGAAGCCTGTGAAGGAGCTAGAAGTAGCAGAAAAGGTTTCACAGTGCACAGCAGGGACAGAAACCTCAGGAAGCCAAAAGCAGAACTCCAGCACATGCTGAAAATACAGAGGAGTTTTCAACTCTCCTAGAATAGGGAAGTTTAGCTGCAGAGGGACCAGATTCACCACATTACTTGGAAAAACATTAATTACCATAGAACCCAAGATGAAGTAATTGACGCGGGGGTTCACAGAATTTATAAAAGTGTTTCACAAGATTGAAAGACCCTCTTCAAAAGCTGAGCACATTTCTTCTGAGCTCACTTGGCAGGTGTTTCTTTAACCAGTACCCCTTGTGGAGTTTGGGGATGATTTTATTTTCCCAGAAGTGATTACTTTTTGTTTTAATCTTATTGTACTTAAGAACCAATATTTTAAGTAGCTTGATTTTAAGAATAATGATTGTAAGAATATTTACTATATAAGATGGGACAACATAATAAAATCTGCGTTTAGGTGCTGAGACAAGGTAAAATGCTGGAAGTTTGTTATGATGTAAATAAAATTCTTGAAATATTATCAAAAGACAGGGAGTTACTAGACAAGATAAACCCACTTGATTTTGTGGGTTCTTGGTTATAGAATGACCCTAAAGAAATTGCTGAAAACAATAATATAAAATTCTAGATGCTAACCTCTAGTAAGTCAGTGAGAATCATACCTCTGTGTTATATGGAATAAGTGGTCAACACTGCAAGGCAGCTATGTTGGAACTTCTGCTTCAAGTGCCCGAAGGACAATCTTTTAAAAGAGTGCATGGGTAGTTTGTATTATTCAGAAAGTTGCTGGTCAGGGAGTAGTACATGCAAAAAGACCAAGACTAGAGCCTAACATCTTTTTTCTACCACAAAATCCATGTGGAAAAGCAACTTTCCTCACAAAACAACCAACAGAAATGCTCTACTGTTATGTTTAGATAACAAATGCCCTTGTTTTTCCCATGACTTTCTACCCTTCAGAAGCCCATCTTCTCCCTGATATCATTAATTACTGAGTTCAGACTTGTCTTGCTTTTCCTGGACTATTTTCAAGATGTAATTTTGTTTTATATTACTCCTTCCTGACCTATTTCTTCTTCATTGTAAACTCTTCTGTTAGTTTAATTAAACTTGCTTGAGGGTAATGATTTTTGTTTTTAAATATGAGCATGCCGAATCTGTGGTTTTCCTGGGCTGCTGGTAATTTATTTTTTTAAAAGAAAAAGAAAAAAAAGAAAAATGAAATAAGAAAAAAAAAAAAAAAAACCAAACAAGACAGTGGGGGTTTCAGGGAATTTCTGTTTTTTAGAAGGTTTCAGTAATGAGTCATTGCAGGCACCTGAAATCTAAATATATATATCTGCCTTCCAAAAAAACTGTTTCTGAATGCCTCTGCCACAAATTAAGTCTTCATGAACTAATTTAAATTATAAAAGTAACCTAAAAAATTCCAAAGCCCTCTGTATACCCAGACCCTCAAACCCCATCATCTTAATCCCTTTCCCTTATCAAAAAGTAATAAACAGCATCAAAATGCTGAGTTTATGTATCTGGAAGTGTTATGGGGTTTATACTTCTGAAAGATATCAGTGCACTGCACTGGGCAAGGCAGTCACTAGGCCTCAGGGAGCTCCTGGATTATATTTTTTTTAATAACATAGAGGTGAAACATGCTTAGGAGTTGTATGGAGGGGAGAGAGGTAGCATGTCAAACAATCCAGGTGATAACAATATCAATGCTACTTTTCCTTTTGCCAAACTGCAGCTCAAAACAGCCACTGTTCTGGCAATTCCGGAGCTGCTGCTTCTACCAGATGCCTCTCTGGGAATACTGCTGCTCCTGGTCTTGCCTTGTGGCACCCAGGAGCTGATGTACTGTAGTGAGTTGCCTGCATTTGAACTGAGTAAACTTACTTGTGGGCCAGGTGTCTGGTCTCTGCACTCTCAGGTGGACAAAAGAGCATTAAAGGAAGAGCAGCAGTTGCAGAATGTATGCATTATTGTAGAGTGGAAAATAAAGTTTATGCAGCTGCTCCCAACTATAAATATCATTTCAGGAAAACACGTAAAGGCTTAAAAAGTATACTTGTATAGCAGTTATAAAACCTAAACTAACTCAGAAAAGAGGACCATTGTGGAGGAGAAGAGGGTTTCACTAATGTTTGCAGAGAAAAGGATTCATTCACTGTCTTGGAATTCACTTGCTGCATTCAGCAAGCCTGGATGGTGTGTTTTCAGTTCTTACCTCTGGGCTCCCCTCCAAACTCCTGAGACTGACATCAATGGGAATTTTGACTGTCAGAGTTCTCTGGTAGCTGGTATGAAGCAGCATGTCCAAACAGTTCCTCCCTTGGCTGCTACCATCCCAGCAGAGGGTACGTTTCCTTCTCTGTGACTGAGCCACCCTGTGTCTCTGTTGCTCCTGGGCCTGGGGCACTGCAGAAGTGTTTCTACAGTGTGAGAAGGATTACTGAGATTAATTAACGGGTACCTTGATACCTGGCTTGCTCTACAGCTGGGAGACCAACTGTGCACAAACCACTGCTTCCTTTCTTCTCCCTCTGGACCAACTTCCTTTAAAGTTTCTGTCTCCCTTCAAATCCCCAGTAGTTCACTGGTGATGCTGCACTCCTGTTTGTGGTGTGATGCTGGGAATTGGGTAAATGCCAAAGCATGAATGGATATGTCAAATGTGCCACCATGAACAGAAACCTTTTTGTGAGCCAGTGGCCAGTTCTGCTAAAACAGCTTCAATATTTGGATTGGTTGAAGATTTTGTTTTAGAGGAGACCCCCCCTAAAAAGTCACATTATGTGGACATGGGATCTATTAAAATTTCATTTGGGGGTTTATGCCAAGGTATTCCCAAGGTAAGAAAATATGACATGGCAACAAAATCAAACCCCAGAAAGATGAGGCAATGTTCTTCAAATTCACATGACCAGGGCTCAAGCTCACATGTCAATAAGTGTAAGACTGATCAATGTCTATAACTGTAACAGCAAAACTCAGCTGCATGAAGTGGAAAAAATTTCAAAATATTTTATGGAGAAATAAAGTTAAGGTAGCTTCTAACTCTACATACCTGATCTGTCATTCATGGCGTGTCCTAGTTCAACTGTTGGGCTATAGCCAGGAAACCGTGCATTAAGTCTGTATTTCAGTGTAAGACAGGCAATGCTACCAAAGTACTGTGAAAATCAAAGGGAGATGTGTGTGTGGATGCAAACCGGTGAAACATTTTACTACATTGTTCCTGGATTTGTAGGTGTAACTGCACTTCTTAGTGTAGTTCTTACTGTATTTCTAATTGTATGCTTTCTGAACATGGACTGTACATACAACATTACTTTTTCAAGTTCATCCTGGCTCAAGAGTAGAAATGGAAAGACAAGACACCATATAATTCTGTTACACACTGAAGATCATAAAGTCTGACTAGATGCTGTCTCACAAGCATAGCAAGTATTGATACTTTTTACTTAAAGAAATACTAAGAAAGTACTATTCTAGCATATTCATCTCAAGGAAGGCATTAGTCACTGAATTGGGACAACAAAAGCTAAGACAAAAATAAATACATATCACAAGATAGGTGCAGCAGGATCTAAATTCCATTTTATTTTTTGCAGTTTTGCAAAGCAGTAAAAGTTCATTCTTTGCACCATCTCTATCACTGAGTACCAAAAGTAATTAGCAAATAGTATAGTCACATGAACCTAACTTTCTATCACTCTGTTATATGCATATCACCCAGAGATAAAATGCAAGCACAAACAAAATGCAGTGTTGCACATTAAAAATAGCCTATGCAATAACTTACATTCTATCATTTCAATAAATATAACTTTTAAATTCACAATTATTTTTTTTTAATTTCTATTTTAATCACACTCAATGTTAGGTAAGAATTAAGAAAGGACCTCATGATTGAGTTTGCAGTAATGGAATTTTGCTTTATTTTTTTCATGGTAGAAGTACTTCAGACTAACAGAAAAACTACAGACTGTTAGAAAAACATGTCAAATAAAAAGATATTATTAGTCAAACTAGGTGTTTGGCCAACACAAAAATTTTCATTGAGTCAGAAGTGCTTACCAAAAATTAAATGTTTGCTAAACATTGCCATTTCTAATGGCAAGATATAAGAATATTAAAATGTATGTGGAAGAAAAGGACGAATCAGAGAAATAAGTTGAATTACTAGTATGTGTAACACAAGGAAGTTTGAGAGCCCTGGCAAAGCTGACGCTCTGACACAATATCTTTTATTAGTCTTGATAATGGAGGGAAAAATACTTGATTCAGTCATTCTGACATAGAGATTGATATTAAAATCTTGTTAACCCTATGCAGAAGGACCCTATAAAGTATAGACATTTCATATAATTACTATGAGAGGTGAAACAGTGAAGAAACCTTTGTGTGGACACTCATTGTCCTTTCTGTCATTCACAGAGAAAGCATAGAGACCTCAGTGATGTGACATGGCCAGCAAATATTTTATTTTATTTTTATTTTCTATATAAAAGTCACAGCCTGCTTACGGCTTTGTTCTTGTTTTGTGGGGTTGGTACTTCCCAGCCTGCCTCAACACACAGGGCAATCCTGCCCCAGTGGCAGAGCCATGCACTTTTTAACTTCACAAGAATTTGTTTAAACTAAACGTTTTATAGTCTGTCTATATGGATGCTTTGCTGTATTGACCCAATGTATTTTGAGGGAGAAGAGTCATCGGTGCTTCATGTCTACTTGATTTAGGGTGAGCCATTGACAGAAGATAGAAGACACACAGATTTGTGACCACAAATGCTTTTTGCAGTTGTGCTATATGTGCCTATTCCTTTACAAATGAGGAGTTACTGCCAGTGAGTTCAATTAAACAAAGCATGCTTTAAAAGGAAAGATTTTCATTACTAGTCTTATTTCAATTTCTCTGAATAAAAAACCATAGCCATAGAGCGAAAATTTCTTTTTCTCTTCTTTTTTTAATAATGCCACATTGCCTTGCTATGAAAGTGTAGATGCTGGATACCTAGATACTTGATATGTAAGATATAAAAAGTTTAAAACAATGAAACTGTCATACCAAACTACCCGTTTTGAGTAGGTTTTTCTTGAAAATCATATTTTAAAGTGATCCTTCACAGCAAAATATATTTGTTCTATACAGTGTAAACAACATATGGGTATACCACTGTGATGTATTTATCCTGGTAAATTTAAAAACTGGGATGATCCTGAAATACTTTATCACCTTTCAGCCACAATGTGGATTTTGCTGTTAATGATCTGCATACTCATTGTCTCTGGACCAAGTTTTGTACAAAGCTTTTTTTCTTTTTTTTTTCTTTTTTTTTTTTCTTTTTTTTTTTTTTTTTTTTTTTTTTTTTTTCTTTTTTTTTTTCTTTTTTTCAAGGCTTTTACCTTGTGCTCTATGAAAAATATTTAAGAGAGATGTGTTTGAAACCATGCAATAGGAGAAAAACATCGTACCAAACCTGCATCTGGCACTGATGAATTGTTTAAGTGTACCTTTGGCATATCTTTTTAACCCCTGGTTCAAAAGACAGGCTTGGAATTGGTCCAGTTTCCAATCCAAAATACATCCACTCATATTTAATAGCTTAAACAGCCTCAGTGACAAAGCCCCAGTGGTTTGCTGTAGCAGTCAGGAAAAGCAGCAGTCTTGGTGGGAAGCTTGTCATCTCCCCCAGGCACACCTTGGTGAGTTCCCTTCTCAGAGCAGGTTCCCAGTGGTGACTCCGCTCCACAATCACTCACGAGCTGTCCCAGGCAGTTCCTTTGACGCGAGGACTGGAGCGAGCTCTGCCTGTTCCCCGCACTCAGCGTGGGGACCAGAATGATTGTGCGCTGAGGAAACGTAAGGAAAGGTGAATCATGATTGTTCAGACAGAGGGTGATTTAGTTCTTCCACGGAGAGGGTCCATAACTTCCGTTATAGGGAGTATTTCACTAGGAATGTGGAATGGCTGGGAAATCATCTTTCATCTGTTTTGTCAGGTTATTCAGAACATGAGCTAAATATTAAGAATGCACTCAACTCCGGTAGATAGTTCAAAATAATAGAAAGAAAAAACCAAATAGTTCCCGTTGTGCTTATGTAGTGATTCTGACAAGAAATTGTGATCATCGTTGTTGAAATGTAATTATTTTCCTTCTAATCAATGAAAGAGGAATTTTCATGTCATGTAGATCCACTTCACCTTGATTAGGGATATGTTTAGAATCCTTTTGCTTCCATACAGAGCATTTTGCCATTCAGTTCTGTAACTTCACACTTATTTTATTCCAGTTAACCAGAATTCCTCCAGGAGTTCCTGCTCTTAGGCAAAACTCCTGGCATACGATAACAAATTAAGGAGTCAGTGAAGAATGCTGCCCAGAAACCAGTCATCCTGCACTGAATCTGGCACAGAAAACAAGAGCTGTGAAAGAAATGGTGGAAGCAGGCAGATTGCTTCTATAAACTTCACTGATGGCAATAAATACAGGAAGTAGAAGATTGAGTAAAGGCGGATTTGTCATGAAACTGAGGAATGTTAAGGACAGCTGAATGCACAGTGAAGAAAATTAAGTGCTAATACCCCATGTCTTGGGAAATGATGCAGCTAAGAAGAAGACATGCATATCAACTTGGACTAGAAGTTTGGGTTTAGTCAAAACAAAAACACTTGCTAATTCAGGGAGATGAAAGGAGAAAGGAAAGCATTTGAAATAACTGAAAAATTATACATCAACTCCGAGAAGACACCAAAGACAGGATAGTCTACTGGAAAATCAGCTCTGAATAATGCCAACCAGGAAAGCCAGAAAGATAGAAACAGTGGCACAGTTTTGTGGAGAAAAAAGATTCCAATACAGATCAAGTGGTGTTCCCCAGGAAGTCTGTTTGCAGCCATGTTCCTGCTTTCACTTAACAACCTCACAATTAAAGCAATACATTGAATTTGCTTCAGGTGAATAGTGGTGGGCTAGAGCAGCAAGATGTGGAGCAATGTCTTTACCGACCATGATCAACTCATGGAAAATGAGTAGATTCAAGGAACGAAACAAAAATAAATCTGCAATAGATTACCATGTTTTCAGAAGGATCTAATTTGCACTGATTATACTGAGGACTTCAAAGATGTGAATGCAATAGGCAACTGTAATTTCTCCAAGTCAAAGACACAACTATCCAGAGCGTGTGTACCAAGTAGGAGGAACATCTACCTCCTTGCATTAAGCAATGATCTTTGAAGCATAGTGCTTCACACAGCAAGTGGGTCATGTCACCTGGGAAAGGGTTGCTGGTAATGTGGCTGTACATCATTTGGACCAGACCTGGAAGAGCAGAACAGGCCTTGATCACAGCTATCCAATTTAGAACAAAGGAACATTAACTTGCATCTGCCCCCATTTGTCTGGTTACACATACCCTGCAATGCAAACAACTAATACTCTAATATTAGATCATCCTAATTCTCTACAAAACTGCATTTTACTGCTGTCCTTTTATAATATTTTAAAACAGAAGAGCTCTCTGGTGGGAACTGCTGTGACTTCCCAAGCGACAGCCTCCATTACACATGGTTTTGCCTGCTATTCCAGTGCTGTTCCTATTAATAATGCGTTTTGGTAACTAGATGTGCTTTTCTGTTTGGAGTTTGTTTTGTGTTCTCTGGTAACTGTAGCCTGTGCCTTGGCAAACTTGTGCACAAAACATTACCGGCCTCATCGGCATGCTCTGCACTCCTTAAAATATTGTAAACTTTTCTTTCTTTTTAGTCTTATTCTGATAAACATGTGACTTAAAAAATCATAAAGGGAATAATCTAATTTATCTCTTCATTTTTGAAAAACAAGCCGCATTCTTGTATGATAACATATCCATTAAGGAACTTTGCTGTGCTTTTAAAATTTGCTTTTTTAATGATGGAAAAGACTGTTCATTACGTAAGAGCTAGACGTGCTTGTCAGCAACATTATAAAAAACAATTTGGATGGAAAGAGTGACAGATGTATCCCTGATTAGCTGACTGTAAACAATTTAGGAAGAATTTGACCCTTGGTTGCTCATGGGACAATTCCCTGTCTTCTGAGTTGGCTTTCCCCACTGGAACAGCTCAGAGGGCCTCTACATAACTCAGCAGAGATATATGAGGTAGTGGAAATAGCCCAGGCTGGAAATGCGAAACAGTTTGGAGACAGAATATGACACTGCTGAGCTGATTAGGCCAGCTAAGAGATAGAGACAAGAGTGCCTGCTGCAGCACCATTTTGACACAGGTTTTGCGTTTGTTCCTGGATGGACCCTTTATTGCCTTGCCACAGCCCAAGAGCTTACTCATAGTGTCATTTATAGCTATCACTCTGCCTAAGCCTGCTTGGTGACATCTGTATTTTTCAGTGACATAGGGATCACCCTTATGATTTTGTAAAAGTGGAGTTTTTTGAAGCTATAAACCTTGACACTTTAAAAGTAGATGCTTACACTGGTGTGATGCCAGATCATGCCTGCCCAGACAAAAAAGGCCTAGCACACAAACTAAGGAAGGAGATATCATTTTTCTCCTTCCTGTCTTTCTGTGGGGTGTTAGAAGGCGGTTTTGAATTTCTACTCCTTGAAGATTTCCAATTTTGCTGTATCTAGGCATTTACTGTCAGCTCTCTCAATGGCTTTGTATGTAGCAGATACAATTATGTTTGGGCAGGGTCTTGTTTCTTTGGCTGTTCTTTTTTTCTTGTTTGTTTTATTTTTTTGTTTATTTTTATGAAAAGAGTCCTCTCTGTGTCTTTTCATACTGGTAAGGTTCTCTTGAAGGAATATTTTTTCCACTTTCCACACTGTATTGACTCTAAGAGGAAAATTAAGAAGTGTGTCAGAACCAATATTAATGTGACAATGAAGAAGGTTAAAGTTTTGTGGTGATCTAGGGAACCACATTTCCTTACACAAAATTGTAATAAAACTTTGAAAATGAATTTCCTTCAGGAAATTAATTTAGGATTTTACTGCATAGTGTGATCTGCACAGGTAAGAATCTCTGAAATACATCAGTAAATGTTGCTGTAGCCCAATGTCCAGGCATAAAACCCTGTTTAAGATCTGTCTGGGGAAAATGTTAATAGCTGACTGAGAGCGTTGTTAATGATTTTTGTCAGAAGTTCAGATACATTTGTGACAGGGTTTTTTGTATGATGGGCAGTATTAGGGGATTGTTTATTCTGTTTCTAGCAGATATGTAATTCTCAAATGTGGTGGGTTTGGTGGTATCTCTTTTCCTCTTTGAGAATTTATTAATTTATTTTGAGAACCCATGCAAGTTCTCTTACTTCTGAAAATCAACCCTTTGAGCAGATCACAGCATACAGAATGTGCGTGAATAAGTAAAGGAAGATGGATGGATTATGCACATCTAGTCTGTAAAATTTATCATCTGTTGTTTTAACTCTATTCCCAGCTTTATTTAACAGCCTGGCCATGCCAGATATTCCCATTATATCAGTCCTAAAGTGAGAGTGTCCTCTTGGTAGCTAACAGTGTGACATCACAGCAAAGCTAGTTTAAGAGAGAAACTTGATTATCCTAGTGAGAATAATCTTAGGTGCAGTTCTTCAAAAGAAAGCAAAATTCAGTTTGCCCTGTGGATGCCAGTGAAATTTCAATTTATCTCTTTTGCAAGGGGAGACTGCCTTAGCTCTCTACTGCTGGGAGAAGGAATTCTAGCTAAGCTGAGGTGCTTGGTAATGTTCTGGTAAATTTCTACTGGTTTTCAGAGGATGACAAGGCAACAAAATGGTGCCTAAATTTCTCTGACAGCTCTTGGATCTCTGGCAGCATCTCTGGTCAAAGATGCTGTGCTTGCCATAAGCAGCATTTGTAACATTAATTTAGGTTGCCAGTCAGAGAAGTTCAATCTGCTTTTTCATCTGGCATGGAAACT
The DNA here is from genome assembly GCA_013186435.1 of Turdus rufiventris. Taxonomy (NCBI): domain Eukaryota; kingdom Metazoa; phylum Chordata; class Aves; order Passeriformes; family Turdidae; genus Turdus; species Turdus rufiventris. Next base: position 4,060,256 of record PYHW01009189.1, on the reverse strand, counting down.
ACAGACATGATATTTCTAGAGGCTATGGGTCTATAAAAGCATTTTTAGTTGTTCCTTTCTGCATTTGAATTATCAAGTATTTTTAATACAGATCTTGTTGCCCAGAGTTGCAGGAAAATTGACCTTTGGCATATTGAAACATTCTGCCTCTGAGTGAATAGTTAATGAACAGCTCTGGTAGGCATAGCTGACCTGCTGTGGCCTTCTTTATGTGGTTCTTCAGAAATGTGATGAGATAAAGACAAAGCCATTCCTTCATTCTTTGAGTGCCAGATGAGGGCACTCATGGCTAGGTTATTGTCCAAGAGATCTTTTGCCTTGTTTCTCTGGACACTTCCTGGCATGGCCATGAAAATCTCCCAAAGGTCTTCTTTTCACCATGCAGAAGGAAATATGGCACAGGAAATACAGGATGGAAATGCTTTCCAGGACAGGAGAATTAATTTACATCTGCCTCAAAGTAAAGTAGGCTCTTGTGCTACAGAAATTATTTGTTTTCCCCTAGAAATAGTATAATTTCTTGCAAAATAGGAGGCCATTCCCTTTAAAAAAATTACTTGCTCCACATTTATTTCTATATTTGCAGTACTTCTTTTTTCTTCTTTTCTTTTTTCTTTTTCCTATGGCTTTAGATTAAATTTTTTTGGTTTATTATAAGCCATAGGAAAGCTTTGATCCTTTTTAGAAGTAGCCTAAATTTTATGACCCTTGATTTTGACATTTTATATCAGACAGCATTACAGGTAATAAACAAAACCATTTTAAGAATAAGAAGCCTTGTCGCTAATTATGGACAGAAATTTATTATTACTAAAGGGTAGTTTATTTTTTTGAGTCTCATAAATTGTTCCTTCAAAAAGTTCCATTTTACCATAGGCAGAGAAGAAAATTTAACTCCCTGCAGGTGCCACATGGAACAAATTGCAAAAAGTAGAAAGGATGAGAGCATGTAGAGATGAGGAGATATGCTGGACCTCTGATTCAGAATACAAGATGGCCAATAGACCAGAAAAAGTCTAGACTAAGAGAAATTATGTAAACCAAACTTTTCCCTTTGGTAGATTGGCAATGGCATTATCTTCGACTTTACTGAGGTCTTAATATCTCCTCTGGTAAGCCAAATCCTGTAGCATTTATTTTTTTAGTTCAACCACAATGATGGATCCTGTCCTGATCCATTTATTTGGCCTGATAGTCTCAATTTTTTGGTGTATTATCTTGCATTTTTGAGAGGGTTTGGACTCTTCTGCTTGCTCATCCCTGCTCTTTTTAATGAAGTCTGTGGGGTTGAGTAAAACATCTATGAAAGGCTTGATTCTGTTAGCTACATAAAGCACCCCATTTACGGTAAATTAGGATAATGAAGGTCTATACAAATTGTTCAGTAGGGCATGTTTGTGAAGTTGCTAAGAGAAGGACATGCAGAAAACACACATGGAAAGAGTAAACACAGCAAGGGAATTCAGCTGGAGTCAACAGATCATAAACAGATAATCAAACTCAAATATATTTTTGGGTATTGTTTGGAGATAGGAGGATCCTAATATCACTAAGGCTAATGGGACATGCTGCCATAAAAAGGTGGAATCTGCCCATCTGCTATCAAGAGAAGAAAGACAAATAGCCTAATCAGTAGCTTAATTGCTTGGACTTATTCACTGTTCTACATGTGCACAGTCTAGTCTCAAGTTCAGCTGATGAAAGATGTGTAGGAAAGAAGTGCTGAAGCATTGCCACTAATTGTATTCAGTAAAACAGATGCCCTGGAGAGAAAAATAATTCCCCATGAATAACTTCGTCACTTCAAATAGATTATTTCTAAAGGTTATGCAGTATTCAATTAAGTTAGTCTGCATCAGAGCCCAAGGAGCCCAGACTGCCATGTACCTCTACTGCAGTCCCAGCCAAGGCAGATCAATTAAAAACCTGACGTTGTCAATTCATCATTGTACCCCCCTCCATTTCAGAGGACTGTTTTGGAGGACCAACCACCTCTTTCAGTCTTGTCCATGCCACCTACTGGAAAGATTGTCTTGTGGATGATACCCTCCAAACCATTCCTGAGCTTTCTCTTGGTGAGTGCTAGTTGTCATGGGGCAAAATTCTGTTACTATCATAACCACTAGGATGGACCATACAGCACTGTAACTGGTCTCTTGGTCCTCTCTTGTTTAGTAATACATACTTAGTCTGGTGTTTGGGGAAACCTCTTTGAACTTTTATAACCACAAAAAAAGAGAACAAACTAAAAATTATCTTTCTGATCTTGTTATTTCTCATGTTTTCTCCTGTATCCTGTGATGCAGGGTGAAAGGGGACCACTGTAATCTCCATTTGTCTGGATGTCAGTATTTTAGAAAAGAATGGGAGTGTAGCATATCTTTTCCCTGTCATACCTGGAAGGTGCTGAGGGTTTCAATGAAAGGAAGACTTTAACTTTGGTCCCACTCTTGAACATAAACTATAAAACAGAACTAGACGTAGTTAAGTAAGCAAGTAGTTGGGGCTGCCTGTTCAGTAATTTTGAAAATGCCAGACTCTGAGAGTAAAGTGTTTGTAAATGTTAGGGAAAAAAAAGCCCACCAATATCTGTCTACAGATATTGATACCCAACTTTTTGTTCTCCATAAACAGAAACCTGTAGAAAACTCTCTCCTTGCTTTCTCCCTTCAACAGGGAATGCTAGAATCTGAAATTCTACTGTGATGTTCCTTACTGTTTTTCATTGTAATGCTATCTCTATTTTAAATGGTAGATAGCTCCCAAGTAATTGTAAAGGATCTCTTGGGAGTGGCCTTTAAAGGTCACTTTAACCCAGTGTAATGTAATTAAATGAATTACTTGGAAACATGTTTAAAATCTCATTAACTGCATTTTTATCTGTCACACAGAAGTTTACTCATATATCAATACCAAGCATGCTGGAGTAAGGTCAAAGTCTTCCTAGAAGTGCATGTAAAATGATTATCTTTTTTTTTTTTTTTTTTTTAATATGATACCAGGGAAAGGAATTATGTCCAAATTTTTTTAGTTTATTCTGCACAGGCAAAAAACATTCTACATTTTAGTTTTATGTAAAAACTGAGTAGAATGGAAAAAATCTGCATTCTATTCCCTTTTCACTTGGTAACAGTCATGAAATCCACGGGTACCCCAACATACTACAGAGCTCCCTGGCTGATGGTGGAAAATGCAGTGAGATCTGGTATAGGAAGAAGCAGGTTTTTCTGTATTTTAAATAATTTTCAATAATCCTGGGTCATGTATCATGTGACTTTCTTAACTAATTTTTGTATTTATCATAACTAAAAAATGTGACACTGTGTGATTGCTGCTTCGTGTCTGGTATATTCAAGTTTACTGTGTTTTCTGTATGTTGACAGACTGCACTTGCACCTCAGTTAGACTGCAAGCTTGCTGCAGAAGGTTTTGTGCAGCTTGATTTCTCCAGGATGTGCCAAATGCTGTTGCTGACAGTTGAAATAGTCCTCATTAATTTTTATCCGAGTTGCAGACTGTGTGGTGTAGTCAGATAAACTGAGACAGAGAAGTGACCTGGAGCTTGCCAGAAGGAATGAGTGGTGAAAGTTGCCTCAGAAATGTTTATTCTGTGAGTCACTCCAGCAGTGTGTCCCACACTCACTAGTCTATTGATGTTAAGTGTGGATTTTCTTAATGCTGTATTTGTTTCCAGAGTCATGGGGGCATTATATGTCAGGAACATGTCTCAGCATTTAGTTTTGATGATGGAAGTTGTTAGCCTTTATGATTTAAAAATAAATCTTAGAATCAGATTCACATGGCACACAGCACTGGCAGGTAAAACTTTCCGAATTTTAATATATGGCTATAGTCTTGTGATCCTCTTGGAAATGGAATAGGAATGTTACAGTGTTTGACACAGACATACAGTGACATCTATGAGATATTAATTCTCACATCTGTTAAAGATATATTATGTGGAAATAAAGTGATCAAATATTATAGGGACAATTCCAATCACATTTGCTACACTGACAGGTAGAAATGCTGCCTGATGCTTAAGGGGTTTCTCTACTTTCCAGAGAATAAGGGAATGCTTTGTGTCAAATTTCCTGACCTGGAGTCAGCAGGACAAGGGTTACAAGGACCAGTATGTGGAATAGTATCCTGCTTTGTCTCTAGTACAGGAAAATGGTTAAGTACTTTCTTTGCTGTAACACATTTCCCTGCTGACCAGACTTTTGCTATTGCTCTGTGGTTTTTTGTTTGTTTTTTTTTTCCCACCAGAATTATCACCAGCTTGTAGATAGCAGAAAGTGGACATATCTAATCAGAAAGCATACATAAATTAAAAGGTTCAGCCCCAGTTTGTTCTTTTGTTTTGGTGCTTCTTTTTCTAATGTATCTATTTTAATGGCTACATAAAATTGATGTTGAAATAGGTAAGTATTGTAAAACCACTTTGAAATTGGAGTTCCTTTGGTGAAATGGCAGCTTCTATAATTACAGTAATTTCACAACTACAAGGCGCAGCCTTTTGACTAAAATTTTCCCCTGAACCCAGAAGTGCGCCTTATATGATGGACAAAGTTCGGAAATTTGCAAACTCGGAAGTGAGAGCTGCGAGCCGCTGGGGAAGCCGGCAGGGCCACGGCTGCCAGGTGGAGGTGGGGTGGAGTGGTGGCAGGCACACCCCGGCCCCGTGGAGGCGGGGCGGAGCGGCGGCGGGCACGTCCCGGCCCTGTGGAGGCGGCATGGAGGGGCGGTGGGCATAGCCCAGCACTGCTGGGTACAGGCAGACCCGGGGGACCATTGCTCCTGGGTTGAGGTGGGGCCTCAGCCAACAACCACACTGGGGGAGCTGGGGGTGGATCCTCGCTGCAAAACAAAAGTGCACCCTATAGTTGGGTGCGCCTTATATGATCTACAAAGTTGCGAAATGTGCCAGCTCCCGGGGGGGTGCGCCTTATAGTCTGGTGCACCTTATGTTCATGAAATTGCTGTAACCAATTTATGATCTTTTAAAACATGGAAATTCCATCTCTATTATCTCTGCCAACAGAACAGTCACTAAAACACAAGGATACCAGCAGAGTTCAGCAAACTGGATCAGAGTATCATGGAACAATGGAAAAAAACCCAGCAAAATCAGAAAATTGTCACTGTTTTTTTTTCCATTACTGTGATTTTCTTTTCTTTTTTTCTTTTATATCACCATATAAAACTCCACAACCCTGCATATCATCTCAGCTTGTCATCCACTCTCCTCCTCTCAAACACACTGATGAAAAAGTAGAGAAGCTGCAACCCTTGACAGTCCCTGAAGAAGGGACATTGGAAACAAGTGCTCCTTTCCAAAAGATGCCTCACCAAGTAAGAAAATTAGGTGGTGAAACCTTGTCCACCTTGACTTTGAGCCCAGGTTGCTTGGACTTGGGTGGCCTTTTTGGTGCCTTCCAACTCAGGATGTCCCATGAACTATTGAAAGAAAAGATTCCCTCTTTCCTGGGCAGCAGAGAGAGAAACCTGACGTTTAAAAAGAAAAGGAAGGGATGAACAGCTGTGTCTCTGGGGAAGGAGCAGAGCCGTGACTCCCCATGCAGTGCCCTGGAGTTGTGCATTGGGATCAGCCGTGCTCCGCGTACGCACGGCAAGGTCAGCGCAGCCCTTGGCTGTGCAGTATATCACCGAGTGATATACTGCTTCCAGCTCTCTGGGGCACACAAAGACTTCATCCCTTCTTTCCCAATCTATTCTGGAGCAGAAGACAGCTGAGAGAAGCTTGGCCCTAGTCCCATCAGCACAAAGGCCGTTCCCCCGGGTTGGATGGAGCACCTTGCACATGGAAATAAATGTGCTCAAGGGCAAGGACACCTACAGCTCCAGACACACCCTGCTCCCCCTGGCTTTGAAACAGAATCAGATGGCATCTTCTGTGTTTGGAACAACCCTCTACACAAATGTATCTAGAACCCCTACAAACATAAAATTTTTTTTTATTTCCATAAATTTATTTTATTTCCATTTATTTATTTTATTTTATTTCCATATGTATGGAAACTTCTTTTTTTTTTTTTCTGTAAGAAATTTAATTTGCTCATATTAATGCTTATTTGTAGAGGTTCACCTAATAACTGAGATTAGTGTGATTTAACCCTTCTTAAACCTGCTACAAATAGCTGGGAAAAAAATGAAATTAATTTTTGACAGCTTGTCTTCATGCCCTGTATTTGCTGTGTGTATTGGATCCTTCAGTGTATATTTTGTTATTTAAGGGTTGCCCTTGTTTCTTTAAGCTTTTTTTCTATGCTATTGAAATTTTCTTTGTACATGTGCTTATGCAACTTTACTACTTTGAAAAGAAATCTTAAATCTCGACTTATGCAAGTTGTGCACTGCCTGTGAATTAATGTGACCAGGAAATAAGTGTGATTTTACACATATGCTTTTAAAATAGCCTCCCAAAAAGGAGTGGAAAGAATCTGTTTATCAGTTTTGAAGTCAAGCTTAACAACTGTGTGAGCAAAGTAGCATGATATTACTGTTTGCAGCTACATATATTCCTTATCTTGAATTCCTTAACCTAAACATTGAATCAGCCTCAAATTTTGTGCACTAGGGGTGCACAAATAATTAAAAAGACAGAAAATCAAATACATGAAATTTAAAAACTAGATTTCATGTGCAAAAAGCCATAAAAAGACCATGAACTTCAATTTTGCTGTCTGAGTGTCTACATGAAATTTAGTCTAGAAACTCTAAGTTTATTAAACACTTGGCTCTGAAATACATTTTATATTTAGCAAATTATAATACAAAATGTGTTGTGTTCAGTGGTACAGTTTATTAACTGCTACTACCAAGGGTTCACTGATATAAAAGTCACTGGTAGCACACTTAAATTGCGCTTGATATCTCCATAATGAAAGGAAAAAATTGTGCTGTGGGAGGAAACTGCTGCTGTATTTCTTCTCAGACCTTCTCTCTTTCACTGAGCTAATGGAGAAATTTTGTGCTTCAGTTCAGCAGCAGACATTCCTGTAATTGTCTGCAGTCTCATACTAAATGCTCCATCCAATAAATAACTCTCAGCTTTAAGTAATTTCCTCTACTTCAATACACTGTGCTCAAAGATGTAATTAAGAAGTAGTGCTGATGTCTAACACAAGTTTACCCTTGCAAACAGTCATTCACCATCTGGAAGCTATGCTATACAAAGATAATATCTAGAAAGAAAAACATACTGGTATTTGATTTTCCCTGGGAGATATAGAAATAATTTTCATTTGTTTGCTGTAAATCAGGAGCAATTCCACTGTATACTCATCATAATAGTATATTGATATATGTTTGTATAATAATGTGACTTGTATGACACTGACTGTGCAGAAAAGACAAAAATGAAAAAACAGAAAGAGAAAATAAAACCAAGCCTTTATTCCTACTCCTGTAATTTTCTTTCTACAGAAGCATCTGTCTTAGAAAAATGATAACAAAAGGAGGTAAAACTTTCTTTAGCCTGATGTAATTGGGTAAGGCTAAAAACGCCAAAAAACCCTTCAAACATTAGTCTTGCTTCATCAGATGTAAGACAATGTAGGGCAGAAAAGGATTTTGCAAACCGAGTTTTATCATTGGTCTCATGATACTTAACTTGATCCTGAAAAAAAGAAAAAAAGCAAAGTAAACAAAATCTCTGGTTTCTCAAGGCTTGTGAAAAGCTCACTTTTGTTTTGTTTTCTGTTTCTATTACCTCATTCCTGATGTTAAAACAAAAACTGATAGAATGAAAAACACATTCTCAGAAGGCAAATAAAAGAACGGAAGATTTTATAATATATATTTTTTTAACCTAGGATGTGATTTTTAGGTGTTGGTAGAGGAAGTGATCTATGACTTCTACATGCTTTGGTCTGGCCTTATTGAAATATGGCACCGCAGAGCTAAAGCCCCTGTGGTGATTAGGTGTTAGCTGACAAGCTGGGCCAGCCTCATGTCTCTGCCGCCAGAAGGAAAAAGCTCCCCTGCTTCAGTTCTCCCCACTGCTGCTGTGCAGCCTCATCCTTGTGTTTGCACAGATTTTGGCATGTGGTTGCCACTCTCTAAGCTGATTTATCTAACTTGGGAGCAAAGACTTCACCCTCTGCATTGGATTAGCTTCCTGTCACATTAGCAAGCTGATCTGCATCACCACAGAGACCACAGAGCAGGGAACGATAAGTGCCAGAGGACTAGGAACATTTGGCTTGAACTAGGGTCTAAAGGGATAAGAAAAGGAGCTTTCTAGTTCTGGGGGTAGAAAGCCATTATATTCTGTTGCAATAGCTAAAAACTTCACCCTGAGAAGCACAAGGCACCTGACTTTAACAAAAGTCAGTAAATCAATAAAACCTTGGTGCCTGCTGCTAATAGGACACTGATATGGGCTCTGATGGGATTTCTGACTCCTGCCTCTTTAGTGAGCTTTATAACATCTACTCCATATATATTGTTTCTTCTCCATGTATATCCCTCAGTGAACCTGCCCATAGAGTTCCTGACCATTTTCTGTGTAGTGAGGATAATATTCTTGCTGGTGACCTTTCTACTTACAGCTGTCATGGTAGCTGTAGAGTTAGTAAAACTACTGTAAGAGAGCTTTGAGGTAGGGTTATTAATGTTTATTTTCATTAAAATATAGTCTTACTGAAAAAACCAAATTATTTCCAAGCACTAAATAGGGAAATCTGGGAAATTTGTACTCCCGAAACAATTTTTCATTTTGAAACAGGACTGTTTTCATTTTGAAACAATCCACTGAAAGTAAAATAAAATAAAAAACAAACAAACAATAAATTTGCAATAGATTTCACATGCTCCAAGACAAAACTGTTTTGGGTATAGAAATCTTTCTTAGTTCACCTTATAATATTTAATTTCCTCTCCTTCTTTTTCCCTCATAGAGAACACTGTATGTATGTGGATATCTTTGGAGATTGATTTTTCACTTCAAGAAATACAAAATGGCACAGTTGTAGATATTTAAGTGACCTTGAAAACACATTGATAAATGGAGAGCATATACTAATCACAGCTTTTTGAGAGATTATTTTCAGCTGCCTTGTCAAGCTGGGAATTGCAACCACTAGTCTAGTAGCAGAGTTTCAGATCTCGTTTCAAAGACATTCAAATGAAGAACTGCCAGTTGTGACACATGCCCTTTTATTTTCCCGCAATTGATTGATATCTTGCTGGAGGCCACAGTACCTGTGGAACATTTTGCATCTTTTAAACAATTCCAGCTGCTTCTGCTTTAAATAGCATGGCACTTACAATGGAAAATGGCCAAGGAAAAATTGATCTGTTTTTCTAATCTATCATTCATTCCCAGATGAATAGATACCATGGAAGTCTATTAGGCATGTACATAAGTATACATCTATAACTGGGCATATATATATATGTGTGTGTGTGTGTATAAGGATGCTTTAAAGCTCCTTGTACTGACACAACCATTTTAGAACATGTCTTGGAACAGATTTGGGGTTTTTTAAAGTCTCTAAGTGGATAAGAGAAAATCCTGGACAATACGTCCAAAATGAATGTTCCTTCTGTTATCACTAAACATACTATAGGGAAAGTGTTAGAGAATCAACCACTGGTAGTAACTGTGCAGGTATGTTTCAATAATACTTGTCCATTTGTTCCAGATGATATATCCATAAAAGTTTCTCTAAAATTAAATTAGAATTATAGAATGGCCTGGGTCAAAAGGGACCTTAAAGATCATCTGGTTCCAACCTCCCTGCTGTGGGAAAAGACACCTTTCACTAGACTAATTTGTTCCAAACTCCATCCCACTTGGCCTGAACATTCCAGGGATGAGGCATCCACAACTTTTCTGAGCAACCTGTGCCTCTTCTTTAGCACCCTCATAGTAAAGAATTTCTCCCTAATATCAATCTAAGCATAGAATCTTAATTTGAATAAATTCCCTCTTGTCCTGTCACTACATGATTTTGTAAATAGCATTTCTTCAGCTTTATTATAGCTCACTTCAGGTACTGGATGGCCACAATTAGATCGCTCTGGAGCCCTCTGTTTTGCAGTCTAAACATTCCCAATTCTCTCAGCCTTTCCTGGTATGGGCTTACTCCAGCAGGTCCCTGTCCCTTCAGGAACCCCAGCTCTGGCTGCAGTGCTCCAGGTGAGTGTCACCTCTAGATGTCCAGAATCCCCTCCCTGCCCTGCTGCCCACGGGGCTCTGGATGCAGCCCAGGACACGTTTGGGTCTCTAGGCTGTGAGTGCCATGGCTGGGACATGTCCAGCCTCTCACCCACAGCACCCCCAAGTCCTTCTGGGCAGGGTTGCTCTGGGTGTGTTCATGCCCAGCCTGTGCTGATAGCAGGGGCTGATCTGGCCCAGGTACAGCACCAGCACTTGGCCTTGTTAAACCTCATCAGATTTCTATGGACACACTTCTCGAGCTTGTCCAGGTCCTTCTGGACAATCCTTCAGAGCTGTCAACAGCACCACTCAGCTTGGGGTCATCTGCTAATTTGCTGAGGGTGCACTGGATTCCTTCATCTGTGTCACTAATGAAGATATCAGATAACACTGGTCCCAGATAGACAGACTCCCAAGGGACACCACTTGTCGCTGATATCCCTCAGGACCCCAAGCTTTAACCATTAACCTCTGGATGCGACCATCCAACCATTTTCATATCCAACAGTCCACCCAGTGAAGCCATCTCTTATCTCTCTCCAAGTCAGAAGGATGTTTTGAGGGACCATGTCAAAGACCTTAAAGAAATTCAGAATAAATGACAGTTGTAGCCTTGCCCTTGCTCACTGATGTACGCACTCTGTCATAGGCAATCACTAGGTTGGTTAGGCAGCACTTGAAATTTCACTATTAGCATATACTAATAAACAAACCTAATAAACACAGGATTAGTTCAATTCTGAGTAATAGAGTTGCTTCCTTGCCAGAGAATTAATAAAAGAAAAATGCTTGATGAGCAGTACTGGTTAATGGCATTGGGTTTTACCATCCCTGTTAAATTAAACATCATTTTATAGTCTGCAGTTCTTACCTAGAACCTACTTGGTGGCCTAAATTTTCTTGAGCCAAGAAAATGTCTTCAAGATAATTTAGTTTGATTTCAAGAGCAAAAGTGGATGCTTAATGTTTACCAGATTATAATTTATTAAACAATTACAAGCAAAAAATGATGGAAAGCTGGCTTAAGCTGTGCTCCATTCTTTGTTGAAAAATTTTTTTATTGAATGGAAAAGCACTTGGAGATTATCCACTTAAAAACAGAGGTCTTGAAAGGTGGTACTCTTGAAAGTTGAAAATTGCAGTGGTTTGAAGTGCCACTAACTATATATTTACACCTCTGAGGACATTTCATGCTTTGATCCTGTGCCAATACTGATTTACTGGTTTTTGAAGAAAAATTATTATGGAGTTGTGTTTTGTGTTTGTCCTGAAAACAGTGTTGGTAACATAGGGATGTTTTCATTGGTGCTGAAAGTGGTTGCAAAGAACAAAGGCCTTTTTCTCATCCCACAGATGAAGTGGAAGATAAAAAGGGTTACATGGGGGGAAATAATGGTCAAATGAAAAATGCTTACATTAAAGAATCTCAACTTAGTTGCATTGTATTATAAGATGTTTTTTGACCAATACTTTGACAGAACCAAGGAGGTTCATGGCAAGAATTCAGAATTCAGTGCTGATCCATTTATATCTCTGGTCTGCATGAATCTCTTGTAAAAATTAGGCTGATTCTCTTATCTGCGCTATCACTTTTAAGAGAATGATGCTGCCAATGGATAAGAGGTGACCTTGGTTTTAAGACTTAATTATACATCGAAGTTTCAGTTGAAGGTTATGTATAGTCTTGTATAAATCAGTGTCTTCAGCTCCTTCATATGATTGCAAAGCTTCACCTCAAAGATCAAGATCTTGTAGATGAGATCTCTTCAAAAAGTTATTTTGTTTTATGTAGCATTGTCTTGTGAATTAAAGTGGGGAGCTAACTGAAAGACTTCTATTGGGAAGAATAAAAAAGGGTTAATCCTGCTGCTTGTGAACACACAGGGTAAGGCTGAAGCAATCAATTTTGCTTTAACAAGCTGTCTTTGATACCTATTTTTAGTTCTGCCCCATAGGGGAAGTAGATGGAAACATACTTAGAACAGAAATATTTCCTGCATATATAAGGCAAATATCAGTCCTGTGAGGACATGTTTGGAGTTGGCTGGAAAGTTTATACATACTGTGCCTGTGCAATTACTAGACTTTGAAAGATTAGCTGAAAATGAAATATCTACAAAAACTTACATGGAATTTTCCATCCCTTTTTACCAGTTCTTCTAGTCAGTTTTGTTGACATAAATTTATGAGACTAAAAAATAGTCTCTTTGGTCTCCTAGAACAAGTGGTTGATGTGTGAGTAAGTGAGATCTGTGTTGCATGACTGACATGGACCTCACTGACCCTCATGGCATATGCACTAGAGGGATGCTGTGTGCATCCATGGTGGGCATTTGAGCTGCCAAACTTCTAGGTGTCTAGATAAATGCACAGCCCTACAGTCAGCAACCAAACCAAGCTGGTCGGAGAATGCAATCCTGGGTGCAGAAGGAGTCAGATTTCTCCATATGGCAAGCTAATGAAGAATAGAGAGAGACTTGAGACTGATGAGATGTGAAGGATGAGGAGAGCTGAAACATCAGAGTGCTAATGGGACAGATAAAGAGCCTACAGAATGCAGGGAGGAAGCATTAGTGGAAGGGGCAAATGTCTTATAGCCCTAACATGTCAAAAGCAGATTTACCCAAGTATGGCTTATTTCCTTCTCTCCATTTTTTTAAATGAATTTTTGCTGTCATATACCTTATGGAACAGTGGTGATATAGAACTATCTGGAAATACTTTATGTGCCTTATATAGAAACCCATGTTTGCAGCTGCTACCAGTTTTAAAATTCTGGGATTAGAGCAGTCACTCCACTGCAGTGGTTTTCACACGGCGATCTAGTGTCACCTTCTGTCTGCCCTAATATCAGAGAGCAGACATAAAACATAGACAAAAGTACATGCATATCTTTGTCATAAATTCAATTTCTTGTCATGGTTTAACCCCAGCTGGCAAATCAGCCCCATATTGTTGCCTACTGTCGCCCTCTTGGAGGAACAGAGGAGAGAGCCATAAAGGTAAAGATAAAAAATAATTCATGATATAAAGAGAGTTTAATAGCTAAATAAAAAGGCACATACTCAAGCAAAGCAGTTCAGTCACCATTCCCCTCAGGAAGGCAGGTTTTAAGCCATCCCCAGGGTAGCAGAACTCTATCACACAAAAGATGTTGTATCGTGCTATTTGAACATTTTTCAAATTGCTCATATCCTTCTGAAACTGCATTATGTTCAGGACTAGTAAACTGGTTTTATCAAAGTTACACAAACTCCAAACTTCGTAGACTTTCCTGTCACATTTGTAATATATTTCAGTGTGGTAGTAAGTCTGCCAGCTCAGTTGCTAACAAGGATGAATAAGCACTTCTGCTAAAACTCTACTGTTTTGACCAAGAAATCAGGCTTGTACTAGGTCATATTCCAAGTTTTTACCCTCTCTGTCTGCATTATCTAAGACAAGGGTGCAGGTCTTTGCTAGTGCCTTATTTAAGGTATCTGAGTCTAAAATGCAATCTATTATCAAAATAAAGATGAAAACAATCTCTACTGTCTTCATGACCAGATACACTTTTTGCAAGAATGGAGGTGGTTTGGAATTTCTTTTTGGAGGGGTGAAAAGGATCCAGAGGATTGAAGACAGTTTTGCTTGTCATTCTTACCCATAACAATCTTGGAAACGTTGCTAAGGTTTCTGTATTAGGTGCCACTTTCTGATCCAGCTGGATCTTTATGTAGCCAGAATTCCTCTAACCTATATAAAGGCCTTGTCTAAGCTTTTAATATGTATGCAGTTTTAGAAGGTCCCTCAGTTATTTTCAGGGGCTCAAAGCATATTATCATGCTTTTCCAACTTTAGAGAATGAAATAAACTAATGAATGCATTTGAACTCCCAATATGCAAAATTAAGGAGTCAACATGGGCAATATCCTTTCTTCATTGTTGAGGTGACAAACTGTCATCATGGATACCAGCATCAGTCTTCTTAGAGTGGAGGTATACCCAAATACCTCTCGAAATCTGCTATATTATTTTTAGATAATGTTGTTTATAGTTATACCTTCTGGTGGTTTTCACCTAAAAGGAGAATATTTGATTCCTTAACACAGAAATAGAAATCTTCAGTCCTTAGTGGGGTGACAGACAGAAACTGTGATCAGTTCTCAAATTCTTTCTCAGCAGATCTGTTGCTCTGTTTATATTACCAATAGGGGGAGAGGGCGAGGCAGGAGCTGTCTTCAGAGTCTGTGGTTTAAAAGTACCATGTCTACTCCAGGTTTGCTATCTGGACCTGTGTTTAAGGGGCACTGATTTTGGGAATTGTGTGCAGAATACACCAAAGCACAAGCAGGTGAAATCTCATTGTCTGAGTATTCAAACCTCATGTCTACCACTATGTTTTAACAGAGGGCCAAAGGGATACCTGAACAATGTAAAAATCCAGATAGTATTAGGCAGACTCATACAAAGCAACCAGACAGCCTTCCAGAAGCTGCCAATACCTGAAGATAAGGGATCTGTGGCTGGGAACTCTGGGCATTGACAGAGAGCCCCAAGAGCAGGAATGAGGAGCTACTGCCTTTACTGTACTTCACAGACTCGCAAGAGCTGTGTGGGGGAAGGTGGGGGCAGAAGGGTTGTTCTGTAGATGAATTTTATTTTGTTTTTAACCAGAAATTAATAGGCTTTGAAAAGTTTAGTTTGTCTACTTTCCAGGCAGTTAAACTTTCCCATGGTCCAGCCTTACATTCACTGCATTTGCTGTTTTGTTTTGCTTGAAGAAGCCACTGATCTGTGAAGCTGCATCAGAAAAATATTCATCTCCTTTAGCTCTTGAGATGTCACAGAGCTGCTGATAGGAAAGTGAGTAATTGATACGGCTGTTCTAATGAAGACAGCTACTTGTGGCTTTTTTCTAGAGAGAAGAAGATTTCAGGCATTAGTTCTCCAAGGATTAGTTAATTTTCACTTTGACCTCTGTGGTGGTTAGACAAACAAATTTTAGTACTGGAGTCTAGAAGCAGATTAGCATGTTCATTAGGCTCAAGACAAGTCTTTAGGCCATCATTTTCAGCTTCACTAAAGGCTGTTGCCATAAAAAAGGTTTATGCACAGGACTATACGTCTGGGGTAGGCTCCTATAGAGCCAGGGCACCCTACATGGTGAAAAGCAGTGCTTCACATCTGCTGTGTGTTTTGGGAAATCTGTGAACTTTCATGAGTTTCCAAGCCCAGAATGAAGGAGAAAAGCCAGAGGATTTGAACCCTGTCACAGCATGCTGCAGCCAGGGTTATTGCAGAAGGGATATGGATAACAACAAGGCAAAATCCTCTACAAGGTGGTGAGAATGGTGGTACAGGGCAACATTCCTCACTTTTTAATTGGTTTAATAGAATAATACATAACATTTCTGTAAGGAAATAGCTAATGATTTAAAATTAGGGCTGTGGGAACTCAGTGGGTGGGGGGGGGGGGAATACAGCTGGCAAGAAACTTTCATTTGTTTTGGTTTTGCTTTTTCTTTTTTCCAGAAATTGAAAATATTTTTCAACTTTGTGAAGCTCACCACAGGCAAAATAAAGCCCACAGAGAATAGAGATGCCAAATAAAAGTATCAAAACTGTTGGTTAGGGAGCCAAGAAGTGAGTCTTCGTATTTTTTGTCATCATTGCAGTAGATCATATGGAGTAGAAGGGTGTGGACATTACAAGCCATGACCTTCAATCATGCTTGAAAGTTCATTTTTTTTATAGTACAAATCAGGAACTGATTACTGGTTAATAAATTTTTCAAAATAATTGCCTACTTCCACTGAATTCTTGCCATGTTAAGCATTTTCCCATGACAAGCATTAATTTGATTACATCATTCAAATTATCAAACTCTATAAAACATTGAATCTTTGCCAAATAAGACTGCATATACAATAATTTGAGAGTTTCACAATCAGGGCCTCAAGGGTGTCTGAATTATCAAAATCCATTCATGGGTTTTGTAGCAATTGGGATAATGGTTTTAATCTAGATAGGGTAAATCCAAACTAGACATTAGAAATAAATTTTTTATTATAAGAGTGGTGAAAGACTGGTACGGGTTGCTCAGAGGGGTTCTGGATGCCTCTTCATTGAAAACATTCAAGGCCAGGATGGATTGGGCTCTGAGCAACCCGCTCTGGTGAAGATGTCCCAGCTGATTGCCAGGGACTTGGACTAGAGGACCTTTACTGTCCTTTCCAACCCAAATCATTCTGTGATTCTTCAATTTTCCTACTACCAGGATCAAGCTGCAGAAGCCAACATATTTCAGAAAGACATGTATCATATAAATCTCATCCTGCATTTTCTTTTATTAAATGTGGGAAGAGGAAAGAATAGAAACATAGGTTTTGTTCAAAGACACAAAACTAATCAAGAATGGGGTCATGTAAGCATCCTGAATCCCACAGTCTAAGAATGTTATTGAGTAAGTACTGGAATTGGATAGATATTTCTTGGGAAAGGACAAAGAGTTTCTGGGTTTATGCTTGCAGTAACTGCAGCCTCAGAAAAAACACTGGTACCCACTTTGAGTACCTCACTCAACATACATGAATTTACCTTCCCATACAACAGAAAGATCTAAAAAATTTCTTTCCTTGAGAAGTCTTTTCATGGGTTAAAGGAATATTACAGAAAAACCCTGCAGGATTCAGAAGCATCACATGAGCAAAAATGATGGATTTAGTCGGCAGTGGAGGAATGCACCTTACCCTGGCAGCTCTCTGGTCATGGTAACTTGAGCATCTGTGACTATTAAACTTGGAAATTTCTTGGCCTATAATTCACAACACAGCAAGAAGTCTGGTCAGTGACACAAAGTCATGCACACTTTCCCCTGTGGCTGTCCATACTGAGTTGCAGAATTACAGGAATTGCAGAATTACAGAAATGCAGCTGTTTGAAATTTCTGCTCTTCTGTCGAGGTGACCACATGGACTGCAATGAAAGATTTTTGGTGACCATATGGCCTCCCACAGCATGAAATAGAATGAAAGTCAAAATCTCACAGTCCTAATATGATCTGTTAGTTTCTCAGTTTCTAAAATCCTAGCCTATCCAGAAAAATATTCTTAATCTGATAAATAAAAAAACCAAACTAATGAGAGTTGGGTAACGTGGTGAAATTTAGTTTAGTTTTATAAAAAGGTATTGTAATGGCATCTTTAAAAAGTGTTAATTATCTTTCATATCTTTAGATGCCTTCAGATGAATCACAGTTCAGATTTTTACAGGTATGTACAAATTTGGAAAACACAGATGAATCAGAACCCAGAGAAAACCTTTCAGAAAAGCATTTCCATAACTATAGTATGAAAAGCTTATCTAAGTATTGATTGGTCATGGCAGGTAAATACATGAATGTCCAGAACAAGATGGGTGTCTGTCAGAAGTGTGTGTTTTGTTCTTGTATGCTACTCACTGTGCTAGTACAGAGCAGCATCTGCTCAGTGTGTGTTACTGTTTCCCCACATTTAATTGTTGATAAGTAGCTCAATTCCAACAAGTTCTTTGAGATCCATCCCTTAACACAGATGAGCATTAAAAAAAAAAAAACAAACACAAAATAAGACACCGACTTTTAAATACATTTATTTATAATGCTACCTGCTAAGACAATCATCTTCAAAATATTTATTTGACAAAAAAAAATCTTGTTCAATATTCAGTGTTTTTTGTCTCACAATTAAGTAGCATATTATGATGTTCACAAGAGGCAGTATGAGTTTGTCAAGGGGCTGGTATTTAGTTGCAGGCTTTCTTGAACTATGTTTTGAAAAGATATTTCTGCTAGAGGAATGGATTCTGTGTTGCTTTGAGAGATCCATTAAAATAAAAAATCTGGCTCATGGAACCTGGTGCTTCCTTAATGCCTAGTGTGGCTACCTAACTGTAGATTAAAAATAGCAGAACTTGGCTTTATGTATGGAAATACAAATTGCCATCATGGAAGGAAATCTTTCTGCTTTGGCAGTGTTATTTTGAGTAGATTATTTTGTAAATGAGGTGTTACTTGGTTAGATTTTTTCTTTTTTTTCAATCACAACATGAAACTCAAAAAGGCGTTGGCCTTTTATTTTAAGTGAAGGAACTGAAACATAAAGATGATATCATCTAATATTGCTGCAAGCTGTCTCCTAAGTGAAGGCCAGAACTGCATTATCAGGGTTCTAAAATTAGATGTATATGTTTTCAGTTCTGCTTTGGCTTTTCCATAAGTATACTCACATTCAAAATGCTGAGAGCTTCCTGATTGCACTAAGACAAATGTAAGTTACATTTCTAAATATCGGTGTTATCCTGCTAAAACACAGCTGTCCTGTCCTTGCTGTCTGCAACAGAAAACTAAGGTACATGGTATCCTGGCACTATTTCAAAATAAACTTATTTTGCTGATAGAAACTTTCAGCTGTGCTCATACAATCCATTGCCTGTGTCCTATATGTATGAGCTATGTACTAAATATTTTGAATCTTTTTCTCACAGGATTAGAGCAGCCAGGTAGGGTGAAGAGAAACCAAACCCTTTTTCTAACTTATAATGCTCTAGCTTTGAAATGAGGCTAAGTTTAGCAAGTCAGCATTTCTGTTTCCATCCTATAGAAAGTTCTGGGGAAGGACTATGCAAGTATCCTGATTTCCAAATTCACAAATACTTACAGGCATAGAGCATGGCCCTTTATGTCATCACTTTCCTCTTTTGTGGCCTATCACCAGCTGAATCACAGATGTAGCTTACCTCTGAATAATGATTTTCCACTCACTTGCTGGGAAGAGATGCCAAAGAAACAGCAGGATGTTTTTCATGGGGGCCAGGAGGTGATGAAGGTGCACATGCAATGTCGGCAAGGGGAGTGTACAGTGTCTGACTCAAGGGCCATGCTGAGAATTGCTTGAGTTCCTGAATATCAGAGCCAAATGGACTTCATCAGGTGATTCAAGCGGATCTGATAACCTAACTGTCCCAAACTGCCTTTTAGAGTGTTCAACCCATTGACTCAATATGAAGAAACCTGATATCCACATCCCTTCTCTACCTTGCTGGAGGTTTGTTAAAAAAGTAATGAGTATCACTGGTTTTAAGACTTCTAGTGTTTCTGGTATCCCTCAAGAGCACTTTGATAAAGATGCACAGGAGGTATTTTAGGGTGGCAAAGGAAATTGCTTCAATTCAAACTAGAGCCTTCAAAGACAACTCACTTTGTATGTGTCTCATGGGCAATATTCCACAAGGCTGAATATGTAGAACCTACCAGGCTTAACGCAGTTGTAACAAACAACTACAATAAGGATGAAGTATTTCAATTGGTACATCTTTTTGCCATCTCCTTATTCTGTATCTTCTCATCACATCAAGCAAATGTTATATTTTTAAATAAATATTATAAAATATAAAAAAATATTAGTCATGTTCATGCTGAGAAAATAGTCATTAGAAGTCACCTTTGACTTTTTGAAACTGCTTATTTCATTTTTTTTAAGCAGCCTAATAAATTACCCTCTATCAGGGAATTGAATTTTGGCTTGGAAACAATGACCTTGCAGACCACTCCACATAAATTAAGGCTTGAGAGTAGCTTTCAAGCCTGGTCTTCTGCTGTGCTCAGTTTATACCTCTGATCAAGAGATAAAAATGCAACTGTTTTAAGCAAGTAAAAGAGAATAGTGGAAAATCTCTGCTTGATTCATGGCAATAGTAACAGATTGTACTACTAATAGAGCAGGATGTTTTGGAACTGAGGGGGTTGTTCCTGAGACGTATGTGAGTTGGGAGGGGGACTCCAGAACAGCACAACTAGGAGGGGTGTAAGAAGATAAAATGGGCTGTGTAAAAGCATGAGAGTCTTTAAAGTATGAAATAGATTATATCTCCTCTGTTTGTATTGTATGGCACACAATACTTTAAGGAGGTAGCTGAGCATCAGACTGGAAGGTATTTAAGCTGTGAGGGTCTGTTCCTAGCTGATTGGGAATATGCATATCACCTGTGTGAGGAGTGGGACCTGCTACAGTCCAGAGCATTAGAGATGAGACAAACAGGGACACCACTGTTTATGGTCTGAATAGAGTCCAAAACAAAGTGAGCTCATTCTACAGATATGTTGGATACAAGCAAACACACAGAGGATCACCTTCTGGTTTCTTCCCAGAGCTGAGAATATCCCCTGCAGTTTCATGAAGTGATCTTCATTTTCAGACTATATAGCCCTCATTCTTCCACAACCCTTTGTAGATCATGTAACTTATTTTCAGGGAGTGGTAAAAATTTGTCTTTCACAAATGGGTCCAAGTACAGAAGAAATGTTTATGTGATGTGTCTGCTCTTGTACAGTGAAACATTTCTGCTTTAAGGTGTGCTTCAGCAGGGTGAAAAATTATAGCAATAAAACTCACCAGGTATGTTCCTACATGTCATGGAGACCTTTAGGAGGAGCATCGGCATTGTGCAGATATCTCCATATTGCTCCCAGAATAGAACTCAAGATATTAATAGGAAAACAGTAAATATATACTCATTATTTCACATTTCAAGGGTTTTCTGCAATTATGATTCAGAAAATATGTATTCCAAAACATTCTAATTTGAAGTGCAGTTCTCCATATTTAGTATTTGCTTTTTATAAATTTATGTCTGGTTATATTTGAGCTGTGAGATGAGCCTTGACATTATGTTATGGAAAACATGATCTACTGGTCTGGGAGAACAGAAGCATTGAATTCCCATTTCCCATCACCAACCAGGAAAAGCAAAGTTAGGGTGTATTGGCTCTGTCTCAAGTGTCCAACAGTTTCAAATCAGTAGAGAAATTTTCTGAGGTGAATCTGGAATATGTTTCTTTGGCTCTAGAAGAGAGCAACAAAACCAGCTTTTGTTTTTAGCTCTTCCAAGTTCAAGCTCATAAAAGGGAGGTTACAGAAAAGTAGACAGGGTCTGTGGTGTCTACCCATTTGGATGGATTTGGGATCTGAGAGTTTTTACTGTGACTGTTGTTTCTGTGATGCTCTGCTATTGCACCCAAGGGCAATAGGAAATGCATAATTTTTGGATACAGCAGTTTAGACATGGTTTTTTAACTGCTCAAATTCCTCTGCATGGTATGTATTCCATCTTGCCATGTAGGGTGTTATTGTATATCATCTGTCAAGACAGCACCAAGTGGAATTACTTTATCTTTTAAACTATTTATAAATTTAGAAGTTGCTATATGCCAGAAGTACTTTTTTTTTTTTTTTTTTTAATAGTTGCCCCCTAAGGGATAATTTAAAGAAACTCTCTGGAAAAATAATCTTGTCCTAGTACACTTTTCCAAAGGCACTCTGAGTTCTGCAGCTGGCAATTACTACCATCAAGGAAAAACTGGAGGAGAAGTTACCAAATGTATAAAGCTGATTCTTGAAGGCAGTTTTTTTGTCTTTGATTGAAACTATTATTATGAAAGCAAATCTGGAAACTCATTTTTGCAATAATCTCAAAGAAATAACCTGTCTAGAAACAAAAGTTCAGATTCTGTTTTCATAAAGTAAGAAAAATAGGGACTGAGACAAACACACGTGCTGTTTGCCTACATATCAGTGAAAGCTTAGGCCTTTTAAAGACGTATTTTTCCTTTGAAATTAAATGGCAACCATGTAATCCATAATGTAACCGTTTTAGTCACTGAACAAATTTATCCTATCACACTACTGTCTTTACTGCTTGGTTAAAATCAGTCTTGAGGGGAAAGATTAGAGAACTGAGTCTGAGCACTTCAAGGTCCATTGGTGGAATGGGAAGGGATAACTTGGAGAAGAATTCACAACCACAAAGCTGTCTCCTTTAGTGGAAGTGCTTGCTCCTACTTGGTCTGTTCAGCCCAAAGTTCACAAATTTTCTGGTACTAACTCTTCTTTTTATGGATATAAGATACGGTATCCTCCTTTATCAAGCTTCCATCATATCTTGGTTACTTTACTGTGGTTGGGAAGCACTGCAGGAAGACCTTCCATCTTCCTGTAGGAAGCTCAGGGCAATCACGAAGATTTGTAGCTTGCCTATTTGAAAACAGAGGTGTCCATCACAGGTTCTGTTGCTTAATAGTTGGGTTACTAGAAAAATACTTGACTTCTCCTTTTTGAGTAAAGACACATTTAATAAAGCATAGAAGAATAATTTATTTTTTTAAAAATTGATGTCTACTGACAAACATACAACAAATTATCACTAGAAAATCATAATTTCCAGCATGTGATCATCCTCAATGATTTTTTTCGAATAGATTTATTGGAAATTTCCCATGCTGGGAAACCTATGTCCATTTCCTATCTTTTCACCATGCACATCTGAGAAAACTCAACACAATCTGCTCTATAATGATCTGAAGACAGAAATTAGGTTAGTCCAGTCTGAGCAAACCCAGCCTTTTCTCTTTGTCTTTTCTTGTGCATCAAATGAGGCAGAATGGGGTGCATTGGGAAGGTGCCTATACAGGTGAGGGGGAGCCTCATTCTCTGGGCACCAAGCATAATGTACCAAAGTATCTAAGTAGGTGCAGACAGATTTTGATATAAATAATAATTAAAATTAATTATTATGTATAGAATTTATAGTTTAATAGCATATAAAATTTATTATTTATAGTTTGATGATATCAGTATATGACATCCCAACTTCTCCTTGTCTTTCAGACATGCCATCACTGAGTTTGTCTATGCAAGTAAGGACTTTGGTGATGAAACAGACGATGAATGTAAATATGAGCAAATGTTATTGATAGAAGTGGCAGGTGAATCACTGTGTACAAGCTGCAGTAGCAAAACTGTCTGAATGTTTTATAAAGTCTCTGTCCATGCCCAAAAGTGCCAGATGAGACTCTCCTGAAGCACAGGATCCATTCAAGTGATTCCCAGTTGATTATGACAACAAATACCACAAAAGCATGGTGGAGGCTTTGGGAACTGGAATACCTTAGAGATGAGACTCAACGGTGAGGCTCTTTCCATAGCAGTTGAATTCATGGGTCATTTGTACTCCAAGAAATGAAGAAATACGTTTCTTGCCCTGGGCTATAGGGTAGCCCTCCTGTGTTGGACTTGTTTACTTGGATCATGCATGTTGGAATGGATTTTGCCCTTAGATACTGAGTCACTTTAACAGATGTTCTGTTGATTCTGAACAATGGGAACTGCCAAAGCAGAGAAAAGCTATGAAAAAACAGCTAACAGTTTACTTTATGTGCCATAAATTATAGAAAAATCCAACAATGAGAAATACACTTAGAATTTTGCTTAGTATATTATAAAGTGTCTTTTCGATGATTAAGAGTTTCTAGGGCAAAATAGAACATATTTCTTAAAGAAAAATGGTTAATCTGTTAAATTGATTTTAAGATTTTATTTTGAATCCTTTTGAGTGATGAGACTTCTCTGCTGATAGCTATGTCTTGAGAAATATCAGGCACTAAAAACTAGCTTGGAGATAAATATAAAAAGTTAGAAAATTGGGATAAGCTTCCTAATGTTTGATTGATTCTCTTTTAGAATGAAAAAGTTCAAACAATCTACAGTAATTTCACAATTACAAGCTGCACTGAGTATAAGCTGCATTTCCGGTGTGTCGGCAAATTTCATGGTTTTGTCAATAAACAAGCCGCACCCAATTATTAGCCGCACTTTCGTTCATGGCAAACTTTCACGAAGTTGTCATTTAGTAACAATTGAGGGATCCCCAGGGCTTCCTGCAGGTACCGACCTCGGAAACATTATTTCCAAGGAAAAAAAGATACAGACCATAGCTGTGGCAGCGTACCCTGCAAGTTTTATTTACAAGCTGAAAAAGACACGAACAATAGTGTGGTCATTTTGCAAGCATTCCCAATTGATCCACATTGCCTTTAAACAGCCACGCGGGCGAGCAGTTGAGCTCTGAGCGGAACCGCTCCTCCGTGCCTGCACAGCCCCGCTGCTGCTCTGTGCCTGCCCGGCCAGCCGCGCAGCCGCACAAGACTGAAAACACTTTAAAAAGTACAGAGAAATATCACACGCTTTTATCAAACTGCTGAGGTAACTCGCCGAGGTAACTCACCCTGATAACACCCTCCGCCCCTCAGTAACGCCATCATCCACAGGCAGGCATTAAGCTGTTCTCTGGTTCATCATTGGAACAATGGGAAACCATAAATTTCAAACCCTTTTTGCTCGGGACAGGACCGGCACGGTACCAGGTAAGTGCAGATATCGCATTTTTGTTAATATATTAGCCACCCAGATTACTAGCCGCACTTCTGGGTTTCCACTAAGACTTTGGTCAAAATGGTGCGGCTTGTAATCGTGAAATTACTGTAAATGTCAATTTATACTCATCACAATCAACTTTTAAAAAGCTCTGTTTTTAATAAACATTTCCCCCACCGAACCCAAACAAGTTCTTTACATTTGAGCTAATATGTTGTGTCAGGCTCTGGTCCAACGTAAATTCGCTCAAGTTAGAAACCTTCAGTATAGACACCGAATAACAAACACTAGCAGAGCCAAGGATTATTATATGTAACTCTCAGGCATTATGTAACATCAAAAGAAATACCTGGATTCTTCTACAGAGGTTTTGTTTTTTTTGAAAAAAAGTGTTTGGTGAAGTGTTTTATCACTCCTCAAGAACACACTTTGGCTTTGGAGGAATATTTGGCAGGATTTTTTATTAGTTTAAATGCATTCATGACTGACATAAATTGCTATAATGAATGTTCCATCATTTTCCCTCTGGTTACAGGGGAAAGAAGCAATGTCTCTGCTTCTCTGCTGCATTACATAAAAAAGTTGGATAGTCAGAAATGGATGTTAGAACAGTTCCCAGTATTGGTGCAAGGACATTATGTACTGTGCTGCCTTGAAAGGCTTTAGGGCAAAGTTTGGAATTTTTGGATCACCAGAAGGAACCTAATTTATTCCTTTCCACAATTACTGACGTGAACATTCATATAAGGTATTAATGATAACAAAGTGTTTGCCCTAACAGGTGCTGAGCTTGCTGGACTTGTTTCAGCCCTGTGCCTACAGTCAAAAGGGGGTGTAGGCTCCTTGCCTTCAGCTTTACTATCCTAATGAGTAGAACAGCATACCCACAGCCCTCAGGTAACTTGAACAAATTAGATCTCCAATAAAATGATTATGGACAATCAGGAAGAAAGCTGAAGAGGAAGCAGGAAATAAGCTGAGTGGGACTGAATGTGGCTCTGATCTTAGAAGGAGAAGGGACTGGTACAACCACACAGTGTGAATTGTGAATCCAAATGTGAAGTTGTTTCTATCTGAACACATGATGACTATATATATGATGAAGAAGAAATGCTTACATTGGGAAAGGAAATGAGTTGACAGACACTTCTGTGACAGATGACAACTCGCTTTTTATCTGCATTTCATTAAAATAGACTATGCTGAAAAGGAAGGTGTATGAGAAAAAACTTTACTAGCTTCCCTGGTATTTGGGAGACATTTGATTTCTGGGGCATTGGTTCCATTGCTTCACAGGGAAAGACCTTGCATGCAAGACTGGATCTGTATGATAAGAATGGTGAACACACAAACAATAACACCAAATGTAGTCTCACACAGCCACACAGTCAGCTTGCCCAGTTGGTTCAAGTTGCTGAAAGCTAATGCAACAACAACAAGAAGGAATGAATCAACACCTTAACTTGGTTTGAGATGCAGCTGTTGGGTGTGGATGCTTACATGTGGAGAGGGTGCAGCCATGCTGCAGTCCAGGCTTAGCTTGGCTTATTCTGCTCTCTAACTATATTAGTCAAGATATTAAATATTAATATAAATTACATTAAATATTCCCAGCACCAAGATATTAAATATTCTTAGCATCACGACAAAAGGTTGGATTACAGAAAGGTACTTGGTTGTGCATTGAATTAATAATGCACAGTTATTGAGAAAAAAATGCATATCATGCCTTATAACTGACACTAGACATTCAAGAAGGAGTACAAAGAATTTCTAATGAGCTACTTTCCTATGAAATCACAGTGGCCAAAGTGGCTGGAAGCTAAAAATTCCATTCTGTGAGTAATTTATTCCATTTAAATTAGAACAGATAGTAAAGCTGTCCAGTGAAACAAAATTTTCAAACATTAAAATTCATGCCTCATGGAGTATTTGATGTTGATGATATTAGATGATGATGATGATGATGATGGTGATGAATATTATAGTTTCAGGAAAAGCTGTACATTTTTCAGATTAATTAAATTATGTGGGGTTTTTTGCAATATTAAGACAATAAAAGTATTAAACTTAATACTGATAGTAAACTTAAAATACTTAAATTGTCAGACTTACATATTTTCTGCTGCTGAAACATCAACATTATTGAGATATGCTCAAACTAAAAGTATCAATCAGCATGTAATGTTTAGTTTTCAATAAAGCTGTACTTTTCTATGGGTAGAAACTGTTTCACTGTATTTCTGATCATCTGTCCATAAAATAACGCCCCTGGAAGATTCACCAGAATCTACGCCCTGCTACAGACTGCCAGAAGGAGCAATCTCCCCGAAAACAGTCTTACATTATCTATTTTATTGTTACCCTTTATTGTAGAACTTGCTTTACACTGAAGCTCTCCTGATTATTTTGCTTGGTTAAAGCTGAGGATTTCTGCAGGGAAATTAAGAAAACACTAAATTAGTGGTCTAACTTCCTAAACTCAAATAATTATCTTATTTAAAAATATGAATACATAAATGGCAATTCACAAGTGTAACAGAACACGAACCAAAATACCTCTCTAGTAAAAGGAAACAGAAGGGAAACGACATGGAATGACTGTACTATCATACTTCTAGTCCTATAAAAAATTTTTTTGCATTTTTTGTCTCATAACCAATGACAACAGAGAGAGAGCCATTTCAGGACCTCAGCAAGAGTCCTGCATTCCCTTTCAGGTTTTGCTTTCAAAGCAATATAGAAGAACAAGGTGGAGACTCCCAAGGAGATCCTGCACATCTTATGAGTTGTGAAAAGATGCCTGAACTATAAGTAAAAAATGGAAGACAGCAGGATTATCTACTGCAGGGAAGATTGAGAAAAAATATAAATGTATAAATGTAAAAGATTGTCGAGGGAGATGCAGGAGAGGCAAGCGATCCCATTCCAAGAACCTATTAGTACCTATCTGAAGTGGTAGGCAGGAATTGCCGCAAAGGAGATTCATAATGCACTCTGGGAAAAAGTGTTAGAGACCAGAGCAAAGCAATGGAGATGTTTTCATAGGAAAGCTACAGAGATTCCCTGACTGAAGCTTTGTGAGAACAGGTTGGGCAGATATCTGGCCAGATGCCATGGGCAGGACCAGGCAATCTCTGCAGAGCCCTTCTTCTGCTTGTCTCTGTCTGTAAGTCTGTGATTCCAAACTGTAGGTGTGGCTTCTTCTATCCCTGTGAATGACCAGTGCACTGAGCCTTTCTCATTCTATGTTCTCGGTCTAGCTCTTCTGTGTCCTAGAAAACCAGACCATGCACAGTCAGAGGCAGGTTTTGATGCAGAAATTAGTTTTAGAGGGCATGTAAAAGAAAATATGTGAAAGCATGAGAGAACAAAGAGAAAGAACAATGTCAGCTTGGAAGCTGCAGCACCAGCAGGATAGCAGGGGCATCAGGACAGGTTGTGGAGTTTAGTTGCAGTCAGAGTATCTCTGCTGCTTTCATGAGCTGCTATTACTGCTCATGCTTCTATTTCTGCCCTGACCCAAAACAGAGGGCAAATGGCCACCACTTTGGGCTTTATCACTGTGTAATGCCGACTCATGTCCAGATAGCTCATGGTGTATGGAAAGTGGGTGTGTGACTGGGCTTCCCCAAGGTTCCCTCTGTAACTCTATTAAAATCTGCTTGCTGGAACCAGAATTGTCATTAGTTGTAGGGTATTTTTTCCTGGTTTAAGTGGACAGCAAGTTTTTACTCAGGAGATGCATCATCTGTAAAATTCCTAACATCAAGGGATGTATAAAATGTTGGAACTCTTAGCTTGGGTACTTCATTGTGAGCTGGGTTGTAGCTTTGTAGGAGGGTGGTATTTTAGCCAAGTTATTTATGTATTTAGCTCAGTTTCGCATAGTTTTCTCTACCATGCACTGACATTGTAAATCCAATAGAAGAAACTTTGCAAAATGTTCTACAATGTGTAAGAGGATTTCACACATGATTGTTTTTTAAATTTTATTACTCAGGATATATCCCTTTTAGCAAGGAGGCAAGATTTTGTGTGAGAAGGAATGCTTTGTTTTCCCTTCCTAATGCTCATATGATCATTTCAGGATGAAAATTTCCACTTGGTAATTAGATAGACAGACTCTTTAAAACTTTAAAACTGTTATGGTTAGAACCATAGCAGGAATATCAAGATGCTCAGATGGTGAAAATGGACATCTCTTAAATTCAAGAAAGTCATGTGTTTTGGAACAAATTTGATTATTAGCAGAGTAATTATGTTGCAATATCCACAGTGTCATAAAAAGAGCTGGCTAGCTACTGAAGAAAATTCCTGTAGTCACTCATGTATTCCAGGAAGGCTGCCTATTGGTCCAGAATCATATTGGAAAAGAATATCTCTGTAAAGATTAAGAGCCAAAAAATGAGCACATTTGTTCCTTTAAAGCATCTGATTTTTGTGCCAATATTTTGGAAATTACTGAAATAATTAATTCAGGAGGAAATTATGCCAAAAGTAATTATCTGGTAGCAAATGGGAAGAAAAAGTGTTTAAGACTCAAATGGATATAGCAGAGCCAATTTGCTGGACTGGTAAATTATCTTTTGCCCCATAAACATAACTGGTGAAATCCTAATTAGCATTCCCAGTAAATGGAGAAAAAATGCCTACAGGTGGAATTTATGCTCTCAAAGCAGGAGAACTGTTGCTGTAGGTGTCTGTGAAGCCGTGTAGGTGAGTAAGACTGCAACCAAGGGCTTTTACAAGTGGCTGCAAAGGCCCAAGGATGGGCTGCTGTGCTCAAGGAGGACCAGGACAGCGCAGACACCCATCTATCCCCTCAAACATTCAGTGCAGCTCATCCAAGCCAGTTTCTTTAAATTCCATTATTTTCAGTGTTTTTAAATGCCTCAACAAAAGGCAGGGAGAATAACTGAATGTTTTGCTCCCAATTGTACAACCCAGCCTGATGAAGAGAATCTTATTAAATCATTGCAATATTATTTAGAAGCTTAGCCACACTTGAATCTCTTCATAGTGACTTAAATAAACATAATTTTCCTGTTTCTTGCTCCCAGCAGCTGGGAGCAGGTGCTAGTACTCTGGAGGGACTCATAACCTCATTCTTGTTATGTTTTTTTATTTCCATTGAAACAAGTATTTGCTTTAATCCTGAAATAATTTGTACAAACCTGGAGGCTGTTCTTTAAATGTAAAGGGTCTAGGATTGTCTGTGTTTTGCTTGATACTAATTGTTTTCTCACTTTGTCTTGGCAATTTGCTGTGGTAATGTGTTTTCCTTGAATTCTCTTCTGGCTATGCCATGGAAGTAAGAGGCACACAGACAAGATATCAGTAGGAAAGGAAACATACCAAGTCAATTGCATCAGTAAATTAATTTTATTAGCATATTAAGATTACTGTGCCTCAAAAGAAATGTCTTATGAATTTGGATCTGGTTTTTAAAACCTCAGTATTTATTCTTTGGCTGACTGGATATTTTGGTTCATGTCTATTACAAGGTAGGGGTTAGAGTCATGCATGAAAACTGGCTCATGTTTTGGTGCCAGACAGCCACACATAGCCTGGTTTTACCAACACATTCCCTGGTTCTGCTCTTTCTTTGGGTTTTCTTGTTGTGCAGACAGAATACATGAATTATTCAGTCATGACAGATCTTTTTCTCTATTATCTTGATGAGTGATGCCTAAATAAAAGGAAAAGAATATGCATTAATATTCTCAAGAACTCATAATTATCTGTGTAAAAGTTTGTATAAAACATTTTTCTTCCATCAAAGCCTTCCCTTTAAAAATATAATTTATTAAATCTATCAATACTGTGTCACACTTAATACAAATAGCACTCATGGTTGTTCTTTCAAAGTAGGAAATATCAGGCTCATCACAGATACTTTTCCTGGTGGTGATCAGTGGTTTTCACTAATTACCTCCATTTATGTAAAGCATCACTAATTTATAACAGCAGTTTACAGATTAGATTATTGCATTGAAATGAAAAGTGTTAAACCTGGTAAGATAATTCTACTTTGTGGAAATGTTTCACAGACTTTAATATCTAATATTTAAAACCTCGGTCAACAGAGGCATTTCTAAGATCCCTTAGATTTCTAAGACTGCTTGTGTCTTACGAATATCAAAGCCCTATTCTTTGTTTTCCATGTAGAGTGTTGTCATGGAAATGCACATATTTTGAAGGTGGAGACAGAAAACTTTTTATTTACTATACCGCCACTTATGCAGCTATCAATTCTGTATGCTCGATACGGTTTAAGAGAGATGAAGTAGCAAAGCCAGAACCAGAATCTTTAGTAAAATCACAGCCCTATCCAATCCAAAGGGACTTAAATGAATTTTATCCCTTTTTCCTAGTGTTGCCCTGAGTGGCAAGGCATTTTGGTTGCCAATGTAAATATTGCAGTCTTGTTCTCTGGAAAGTGCGTTCAAGAAGAACTTTAAGAGGAGACAAGCTCTAGCACTCCAGCCCTGAAGTGACAGATATCTTGAAGGCACTGGGCTGACTGTTGACTAAAATACTTTGAAAATGTGTGTCTCTGTAAAATTTACCAATACATAATCACTAGAGACATGAAGTAGTTTAAAATCACAGCTGAGAGGTCTTTGACTTAGCTTAAGACTGATGAAACAATGGCAGTTCAGTTTCAATAAATCTGTTTGCATTTGTGGCTGTTCTGTGCAGTCCAGTTTGCTGACAGGATGATGCCACCTGACCTGAGGAAGACCTGAGAAAGTTCTTCTGAGTTGCAAATAAAAACAGACAGCCAGGCTTCTAAAATCATCCCTTTCAATACAAGATACTGAATGCCCCCTCTGTGGTATGCCAGACTGCATTTTTCCTGTTTTCTAATTTCTCTGTGGACTAAAATATTCATTGTTGACAATGCTCCATTCAAGTTGGAGAGTCACCTACAGATCTGGTTTTCTGCTGTTTTCATGGCTGAGTGTCACTGAAAGTTAGCAAGAGGTTATGGGGGGAGGGAGGGAACAAACAAACCAACCTATTTGCAGAAATAGCTTACATTGCTATGTTTGTGGGACTATTCAACATTTGCATGTCAACAGCACTCAGTTATTAGCAGGTAGTCAGAAAAGATCAGAAAGCTTAAAATAAACTTTAAGCACCACAATTTCAATTACTTACTAAAAAATATCCACTCTTTGGTACAATGGAATTGGAGCCAGAAAATTTATTCTAAAACAGGGTGATAGTAAATTTAGAGAAATCTTGAATATATTTGCCAGGTATTTTTCACAGCTCAGAGGATTTTATATTGTAAAATTAAGACAGACTGTCTCTCATTTGAAATTCACTGCATAATATATGTTGTTACTTACTATGTCTGATTTNCCTGATTATCTTTTCTCTTTTTTTCTTTTTTTCCTCTTTTATTCTTTTCCCAAACCCACTACCATGGTCAGAGACATGTTCCACTAGACCAGATTGCCCAGGACAATTTCCAGCCTGGCCTTGATTCTTTCTTCACTTATCTCTTCACTTATATCTATAATTTAATCTCTTCTTTGTCTCCTCTTTCTCTCCTCTCACCTGCCCACGTTTCAGTATGTTAACCCAGCATTATCTGAGTTTGCAATGACGTTTCACAGCAGACTTTAGTCTAAATAGAATCAGGAGCAGGCCATACTTTTATAATAATCCAAAATTAAAAAGAAACACAACGAAAAGGTCCAAAATGTGCCACACTCCACTTTTGAAAACCTTCTTAAGATTGTGAAACAAACATTGAAGTTTTGTCTGAGAGATAAACACCTTTAACATTTCTGTCCTTTAGCACTTAACTGGTTCTACCAGATTCAAGTAAGAATACTGAAACCAAATTAACATTTGAATGTGAGCTGCTATCTCTGCTATTGATACTCAGATCTCTCTTCCCCATTAGCACTTTATAATAAAATGTATTGTTCTAAAATATTTTTACTTTGTTTTGCAAAGCCCTAGGAGTGGAATGACTCAGTATTTACACGCCACTCAGTTATAGTCTTACTTAAGAGAAGCCCAGAGTTCACAACAAGCTGTGTTAGAGAAGGACTCCAGCTCAGCAGTTCATGTGGGGTATGCTTACAACACTCTGCTAATAGTTTGATAAATTATGAGACAATCTAACACAAATTTTCATATCGGAGAAGAGCAGAGCAGTTTGCTGTTTACGTAATTTTTCTGAATCACAAACCAAATTATTTTGAGAGGCTTTTTTATCTGCTTTTGAGAAAGCATGTTGTTTCTTAAGGAAAAAAAATTATTTTAGATCAGAGGAAGGTGATAAAAATACAGTAATTTCACGACAATAGGGTGCACCCTTTTGACTAAAATTTTTCCTCAACCCCAGAAGTACGCCTTATAGTCCAGTGCGCCTTATATATGGGCAAAGTTTGGAAATTTGCAAACCTGGAAGTGAGAGCTGCGAGCTGCGGGGGGAGCCAGCAGTGCCACAGCTGCTGGGTGGCCCATGGCTGCCAGGTACAGGTGGGGCCTCGGACAGCAACCACACGGGAGGAGCTGGGGGTGGAGCCTTGCTGCAAAAAAAAGTGCGCCCTATAGTCTGGTGCACCTTATATGATCTACAAAGTTGCAAATTTTGCAGACTCCCGGGGGGGTGCGCCTTATAGTCCAGTGCGCCTTATGGTCGTGAAATTGCTGTAATTTTCTCTTCAGTTCTAGGGGAAAAATGCAGTTCTGAAAACAAGTATTTGCTACTATTTATTTCTGGGTTTTGGTTTTGTTGCTTGTTTTTTTGGGGTGGAGGAGATTTTTCACATATGGGTTTTTTAGGCTTTAGTAACCCACTTTGGTGACAAATGATGGTGTATCTGGACAGCACTAGATATTTTGTGGTCCACTGGCAGGTACTGTCTTCTGTAAATGCTTCTGGTGGCTCTAGAAGCCACAGGAGAAATGTGCCTGAGTGGCACCTCTGGGGTGACATCCCCTGTGTCACTCATGCAGGCAGGCACAGGCCAGCAGGAGCTCTCCTCAGCCTGGGACCATGCCAAGTGGGTGAAGCTTCTGCTTCACCTCCCTCCCCCTGCTCTCTCTGTGACTCATCTGGCATCAGGGCTGCTTCTACAGTCATTTATCTCCATCTGTATTATTCAGAAACCACAGAAATGCTGAAAAATATTTTTTTTTTGTTCCAAAAAATTAAAATTTTTATATCTGTAACATGTAGTTACATGTTAATAAAATATTTCTAACTTTTGAACTGATTTAGGGTATAAAACTCAGTATCTTTTTATATAAAGAATAAAATATAAACTTGGTTGATGGCACTGCCCTCCTGCAAAAATACTCATCTCTTAAAATATTCTTGTGTCTTAATTTATTTCATTGCAATTTTGCAATATGTTGGCAGTTATTTCAAGACATGAAAACAGGGACTGGAACACACTGTATTTAGTGCAAACCTACTGAAGAAATTGCCTTTTAATTAGAACAGAATACTTCAGCAGCAGTACAATTCTAAGTAAGAAGAAGCTGCAAACAAACAAAAAAAAATCCCCTAACACAGAAGAAAACCCACCAAACTCCAAACCCCCAAACAACTAAAAAAATCTTGTATGTATTTTCTTCTTAAAAACAGATGAAACTTAGTAATGGGAGTAGGAAAAGAGTGACTTGCCCGTCATGAAAACTGATGAGCTTGTTTAAGAGGACATTATTTTAACAATTAGTGGTTTTGCTATAGTTGGGATGAGACCTAATTCATCTAGGGAAAGGGAAGTTAATTAACAGACAATTCACTTTTCAAAAAGGCTATATCCTCAAAATCTGGGGTGCTGGTATGAACCACTGCAGGAAGAGACAAGATTTTGATCAGAGCAGGCCCCCACAGCAGCATACTCCTCTGTCAAGAGAGTAAATTAGACATGCCACAATGTTGGTATGGAAAAAATACCTTAGAAAATAGAGATTAACTCTGAAGAATTCAAATGGTGAGGGCATATAAAGTAAACAACTGTTGTTTCATGCCTGGAGTTAGGATAACACAGCTGTTCCTCAGTAAAATAGGAAAGGTATGACATCATCTACTCCTTCCCTATTGGCTTTTATTAAGTAAATGCAGATTCTAGCAAATAAAAGGGATTCTCTTTTGAAATTTATCCATTCATGTAATTACTTTTCTTTATCATATGTGGAGGGAGTGGACCTGAGTTTTTGAATGTCTCATGCCTGTTAAGAGTGAGAGAATTATCCCTCCAGCCAAGTCCTGTCCTTCCTTTGTGGGAAGCATTGCAAAAGTTGATGAAGAATAAAGTTGCCAGTAATTTTTCTCTAGTTTACATGTTATGTGAAATTTTGAAGACAGACCTCTCATTCTCCAGCTGTCAAGAATATGTGTATAGAGAGAAGGGGATGATCATTTTAATGGGTCTGTGACCCCCCAGAGCATAAATAAAGAGCATGTATGTTGCTTTCAATCTCAATCAGAAATTATTTAAATCTGTTGCTGTGTTTAGGCTGATAAAAATGAGACTTTTTTTCATAAAAATTACTCCAAAAACTCATGCGATTTTGAACTGGAATATTTCTGGTTCTGAATGGCTGACAAAACTGACCATTTCATACAACGAAATAGGGAGAAGTATGGTACAAAAGACAAAACTGTACATTAGTTCTGCTTCTGAAAGCTTTTTAGGGTGGAATGACATGGTCAAAAGAAAGCTATTTGAGAATTAAAATTCACATGGCAAATGATCAGATCCCTTTCTATAATAAAAACTCATGTGCATTTATTTATAAAACACTGCAGGTGAATATTATCCAGGACACTTTCTAAATCTCTCACATCATCCATAACCTGAGTAATTAATTATTATCATCTACCCTAACACTACCTGTACTTAATCCACTATTAAATGAGAAAACTTAAATGTAGATGGTTGGACTATAATTTAATCTGCTTGAGAAATTATTCTTAGCAGAACTTTACCAAGATCAGGACAGATTTTTATTTTTTTTATGAGATACAATGGCATAAACTTGTAGCTGTTATTCTGTGAAAAATGTATGGAAGAATATACAAAAACTTCAGTTGTAGAATACTGAAAATAATTAGGTATAGATCATATGGAAATTGCTGTCAGCTGGATGGCCTAAAATGAATGACTTAAGTAAATCACCAAACAACAGTATTTGTAACAGATAGAGATTGAAAGTTCACAATTATTCTGATGACTAGTGATATATGCTATGTTGATGATTTTCTTGCAAAATACCAAAAAATGCATCCCGTATGTTTTTCTATGGGCCACAGTTTGCATGATGCCTCTCAAATATATCAAATTTTAAAACTGCTTAATTTCTTAATTGCTTTTAAAATATGCTGGGATGCTTGAAAACTTTGAAGCATATTGAATTTTTTATGTTCTTGGTTTTTCTCTATTTCATTTGGCTATGTGGCTTAAATTGATTCTTCAGTGTTCAGAATTTGCGTACTCAATTTTCAAAGATAGATTATATTTATTTTCTGCTGTGCTTTGAAAACTATCCTACATTCCAAAGGGTCTGGTCTAGTCACATGGTACAATCTGTGTGGCACTCTGCTGAGCAGATTACATTAGTTATTAGTCATTCAATGAAAAATTTAAAAGCAAGTAAGTGAAAATCACCACATTCCATATGGTTCTTCCATTGTAATTTCTCCAGATATTGTAAGTGTTGATTGACTGAGTTAAAGCTGTAATTTGACAAGTGCATCCCACACATCCCATTGCTGGCAGAGGTAAACACTCAATGAAATTTTTGATCTTACTCAATTTGTACACCCACATCCACCTGCTCATAGAATAGAACTGAGCAACTGGTTTTCTAGAAGATAGAGAACACAGGATTTCAGGCTTCTCCCCAGCACACCACCTGCCCTGGCTTATAAATACCCTCACAGGCTAGAGGGTATTCACAGGGTCAGGGTATGAGCACCACAATGATGTTATTCTTGACACTAAAATAATGCCTGGAATGATGCTGTTGGAACAGTATTGGCAAGATAGCTCAGGCAATTTCCAGAATGGAAAGGGGGACATATATTTGGATCAGACAGAGCTTATAGAAATAAGCTGGTCTCTATTTTGTTCAGAATTATGGTGATGGTGGAGGTGACCCCTAAATGTGTGGAAGTGCTCAAAGGCTCTCTGCCCAAAGGATCCTGCTGAATAAAGGGTGCCTGAGCTGAAGGCCAAGCAGTGCAACTGCCATGTATTCGCACTTTTTAGGGATAACACCTTCTGCAGCTGCTATTCATGTCCAAGTTACACAACCTTTGGATCTATTCTGGACCTGTGCTGTAGCTTTGCAGCCCAAAGTATTATATAACATGTACTTTTACAGTTCAAACACAAACAGTGTTTCAGGTATGGCACAGAAAATGACCTCATGATTAGCAACTGGCTGTGGCATAAGAAAGCATGGGAGCCTTGGGGGTTCAAATTCTTCCAAGGCAGAATTGAAGGAGTGTGGATACTGTGGTAGAGGGAGCCAATCTCTCATTCTCCACGCAGCCTTGGAAGCAGTCCTTAGGGTGAGATGTAATTAGGAAACTTCCCAGGCTGTGCCTTGGAGAGAACAAAAAGCACTACCAGGTAATCAACATGGACAAGCAAGGCTCTGTGTGTGCTCTGTGTGTCACCTCCAACTGACCCAGATAGATACGTCCTACTGACCTGTATTGCAGCAGAATAATCATGTATGTTTGAAAAGGAGAAAGAGTTTGTACACTCTTCTCTGTAATGCTGCTTCCTTCACACAGGATTACTCTTTTTCCCAAGTAGTGTTATTATATGTCTGAGTTTCCCCTACATGATTTTGAACTTTTCCCTTCATTGCTGAAATGCACACTGGTTTTGTCAGAGCAATTTTTCCATAGCTGCTAAGTATTTGCACTTGTCATTCATATATCGATATATGGCGATTCAGCTTACCTAAATTGGAGTGAGTTCTATATTTCCAGGCAATGTTGACTGTGCAACTCAAGCACTGAAACTGTTTGCATATGTAGAGCCTTTCTGATGGGCCTCAGCTTCCAGAAAGCCTTTGAAATTCCAGACAGAGCCATGGTAACCCTATTTTCAGAGAGATAGAATGGTGACAGATGAGCATGCTTAATGCCTTAATCTTTGCATATGTTGTCTCTTTTCTGTTTATCTTGATGTAATTAACGGAACAGTCCCCATATTAGTTCATTTAGTGTCATGAGAATTGGTATCTTCCTCTCGTATCAGTTGCAGCTGTCCTTTCCTGGTTTGGCTCCAGTGTGTACACTGTACTTCTTGCAGTGACTCATATGCTGAAAAATGTGGTAACCACATGAAAACTCAGAAATGACCTACAGAAAGCACACAGATGCAATCAGATATGCCAGTGGTAAATAATACTAAACACAGACCAAAAGAGCACAGAAGGCCTAAAGGTTTCACTAACAGTGGAAATGAATGGGAGCAAGATGAACTTTTCATATTCATTTAAGAAAAATGAGCTGACTCACATAGACCCTTCCATGTGCAAATTACTGTAAGAAGGAGTTGTAGTGAGGCAAATAATGTTCACATGAGTTTGTGGCTTACCTTCTGTGAACTCCAGGTTGAAATTAATTATAAAACCTATTTTCTCTCTTAAATTCTTAGAACTGCTCTTCAGCATTCATAGGAAACAATATACATTCCAGAGGCCCAAGCACCATCAAAAATTAATCTTCCAAATTTTGTCACTAATTTTCCTTGCCTGAAAATCTGACATTGTTATATGACATTTGTATTATCATATAACAATACACTTTTTTTAGAAACTGAGCTGTAGCAGGTGATGTATTGCTGCATCAAATGGCAACAATGGCAGTCATTTAAATTTTCTTGCAAATTTTCATCTTGTAAGGCTCAGTCTAATGCCGTGTGAAACCTCCTTACAAACTATAGAGGGCAGGTGAGGATTGCGAAGCTGTGGTTGGGCTTGTACATTCAGTGTTTAAGCACCTGATACAAGCCCTTTTCTTATATGGACCTAAGCCAGCTTCTTCCAGACGGTGACTTGTCCTCTCTCCTTCTGTTGAGAGATGGCTTCTTAGTTTTCAAATGCATGCAGGAGTTCACAATCCAAGATAAGAAAAAGGAAACAGAGGTGAAAGTTGCTTACTAGATGGAGACTAAAATCAAATATTAACAAAGGAAGTTAGATAAAAGAAAGACTGTTGTTTAAGTTTCTACCTTTCTTTTGTGTTCCTGCCATCAGAGGTGAACTTGTGTCAACAATCCACAAAGTATTCATAATTCCAGTGTTCACTCCTTTCTGATGTATGTCATACAGTTTATCTTGGTCTCAATGCACTGTGTTGTGGATTTGGGAGGTTTTGGGGTTTTTTTGCTTTGAGATTTAAAGAGTGCAAACTGCAGAGCTGTAAAGATAGATGTATTTAGAATACTGAGTGGGAAAGCAGCAGTGTATGCATAGGCTCTGCTTTTTCAAATGGTTAATGACAGCTATTTTTGAATGCTATTGTTATTTTTGTTGCAAACATTGCATTTAGAGAAAGAGTGAAATATAACCTATCATTTAGGTATGTATAATCATTTGGAAACATAACATTTAGCTATTTAGATCAGAAAATTATTTATTTACAATATGGTGCTGGGGAAAAAAAAGACAAAACACAGATGTTTGGATGCATAAACAAGCTAGTGAAGTGGAGCAGTGGGTGGAAAATCCCAAAAGAAAGGAAAAAATATATCAAAATATACAAAGGGATTTTTAGGCTGGTGTCATAGGGAAGGTGGTAATGGTGTAGGAATGTAATTTTATCCATTTTCCTTCCACTGCATGGTGTCTTTTCAACAAAAACCATAGCAGATAGAAAAAATCTGTCTGGTTTGGAATTTTAAAAAATTGGTTAACTGTATAAGAAGTTCCATGAATATAACATAAAAAGGACCAAAACTAGATAAGAGGAAAGTTTTCCATCTACACTTTTGACTTGTTTAAACTAAGAAATTAAATTTGGAAAGTAAATTCTTTATCTTTGTTCTTTAACATACTTAAAAGAGAAATTAGAGAGGGGGAACACTAATGGAAACCATTCTTATGGAGCCTAGCTTGATTTTAAGATTTTTTCAGCTACCTAGAATGTTAACCCAAGTAGATATTCTCATAAAAATTGCACATTTAATTTTTTAATTAATCAATTATTCAATTTTATTTATAAATTTTCAAGTCTGTAGTTATAAGATAGCCTTTCTTTTATGAAAACATGAAGTAAATCACTATTATACAAAACATGATTGGATATAACAGTATCTTCACAGATGCCATCTAACCTCACTAAGGTTTGTCCTTAAAAGACAGTTTTTCATATAAAACATGTGTCCATTTAATGATTGCTAGTCACAATATATGGATAAATTAATAGCTTTATTATCTAAGCATAGCCAAATGCACATCCAGATGTGTAAATGCAACCTGTTTATTTACTGCAGGTGTTATATTTCCATGAGTGAATTCTCAAAATCACAAGTGAACATATGAAATCTTCAGAAGCAATCTTCAGATGAGAGCAAAGCTGGTTTTTCCCAGACATTTCCTCTCATTACTGAAGCTGAGATGCCCAGATTGCACACATGTCCCTTCCAGACTTGGTGCACATAGAGAAAGTCCCAGTGCCTTGAGCAAACACATTTGCCAGCTGCTAATATATTAATCAATTGAGTATTGGATTAGCCCAGCCATTCCCTGGAGCGAGTGCATTACTGAGTGCAGCAAGTCAATTGCCAGCTTGCTTAATTTGGTTCTGCAAGAATTTCATAACCAGTGCTATGAATATTTATCTGTTTTTTCTCTCAGAGAGATGATCCAGGCTGAGGGAATAGTTTTACTGATAATTTATGGATCTGAAACTATGGCCTTGTTTTATTAAACATGATTTATTTACAAGTCTCAAAATAACCTTTTTCCTCCTTAGCCTTTCCCCAAGAATTACAGATAATAGTAACACTTAATTTTACCCTCTGGTTTACATTTTATATTTGCTCTTTGTGCTTAATGCTTTCTCTTCCTAAGTGTAAAAGACGATATGGTAAACAATGCCAACTAGAAGAGACTATGGCACCTATAAAATTAACGAAAACTACCATTTCTCTGGTTTAAAGATATGTTCAAAATTATTTTTCATTTAAGAAATATTCAGGCACTAGTCAAGGCAGCTTAATTTGTGCTGAACAGACAGGAGTAAAGGACATGGGATGGGTGTTATATCTCCTCACCAGTGCCTGCTTCTACCCCAGGCTCTCAACCCATCAAGCAGTTTACACAGGAATATTTTTTTTTTTGACATTTCATGAACACCACCCTTCCCTCTTCTTCTGTGGGCTTTTTTCTCCTTTGAATGGCAAAAATTCAAAAAGTTAAGAGGCTGTACTGGGTAGTGCATGTGCAATACAGGATCACATCAGTCTTATTCCTCACAGATTAATCTGCATGCAGGATACCTACCCACAGAATTGATCAACATGCATCTTTCTATTTGCTGAAGAAAATCTTCCTTCTTGAGACCATATTCTCTGCTCTTGCATCCAGAGAGAGCAGTGAGATCTAAGCACAGCTGCAATTTGCATGCACAGCTTGTGAAAACTTGTATTTTTGTGGTATTTTATTTTTCTGTGATAGTCTTTTTTCTTTGAGTACAGTAAAATGTATCCCAAATACAGAATTTGGCTTTGTCTAGAGTCTTTCCTGACCAGAGAGCAGAGGCTTAGCTTTTTTGTGACAGTAGACTGTTAATTTATCTCATTTTAAGAACTCTAATGATAATATGACCACTTTGCTCTAAAAACTAGATTTAAAAATCACAGGAAACTGCATTTTTTATCTTGTTTCTGATTGTAATAAAAGGAATTAAAGCCTTGAACTTGAAAACAATTTTAGTTATTTTTGTACTGTGAAGATACATAGTTTAATTTTTGTGTGAGGAACTGGTTAAGTTCTCCCTACTTTTAATTTTTTTTCCAGAAAGATTTATTTAGTCTCTATTAGAAAAACTATTGTGAAAAGCCAATGCAATATTGCTTTCAAAGAACAGTGAAAAATTTTAGAGTAAACCCTATACTAAACTCTCTCTCCTTGGGATTTTCAT
The DNA here is from genome assembly GCA_013186435.1 of Turdus rufiventris. NCBI lineage: Eukaryota > Metazoa > Chordata > Aves > Passeriformes > Turdidae > Turdus > Turdus rufiventris. The sequence continues at coordinate 4,018,687 of PYHW01009189.1, read as the reverse complement.
TAGTGTAGGAAAGTTACCTAAATTTATTATTTCTTTTGAGCAAGGTAATATTTGGATTTTTAGTTTTCTGAAGCACTTCTAGATTTTTAATAATTGTAATAGTGTCCAGTATTACTGGAGGCATGCATGGATCTGATCTTCTTTGCACAAAAACAAGAACTTACTCTTTTGAAATCCCTGAGATAGTTTTTGCACAGAAATGGATCAGAAACAACCTCAGAGGCTGTCAAGATTGCTGATGGGGAGGAAAACAACAGATCATCTTTTTTAGTGTCAGCTTTTAGCTGACTAGCTAAGAGATGAGTCAAAGTAAATTTCTAAATACTTGGGTACTTCCTTTGACCTATCCACTGTAGCATATAATTGAGCAGCAAAGTAATGAATTTCCTGGTTCCCAGCCCATTGCAAAGTGTCTGTCTTTATGACAGACAGGAGTTCACAGTTCTTTCAACCGCAGCAAGGGGAGCAGGCCAAGATGTGGTGAAAATGGAGAGGTGCAGTTGAAGGCATAGAAATGTTCTTTCCTTCCCATGGAAAAAGACTGCAATGAATGGAGTCTGTTTCAACCGCCTCAGCAGTAAATTGGGGAAGTGAAAGAAAACCCTACAAAGTAACCATGATAAAGCCAGATTGTGCTGGCCAGTATCCATGAATAAAAGTAATGCAGTAGTTGTTTGTTGCTGTAAAGGATGTGTTGTACACGAATCCAACAAAAACTTGGTTTGAATTAACAATGTTTATCTAAAATGCAATGAATCATGGTGTTTACATCTGAGATAAGCAGGGAATCTTGCTTAAATGGTTGTACAATTTCTTATAGACACTTGAGTGGTGAAAGTTGCCAAGATAATAAGGCTTTTATAGATGAAATAATGAGGAAATCTCTGCTAGGAAGTGCTTAATTCAATTGAGAAGAATTCCTAATTGATGTAGAAGCCTCAAAGCTCCCATGACAGATTATAT